>CM076974.1:8441461-8818961 GCA_039105355.1 Benthosema pterotum
TGAAACATCCTCCATTTCTTCAAATCATGAAAAACATAAGGATGAGGATAATCTGTACGAGCTCACACTGGGAATTGTGAGCTTGTATATGAGCTTGTAGATCAGCAAATTTAACTATGAATAACAGTGTTACTTTGTTTTTCTAATATATTACTTCTTAATTATTACCTCCTTTTTAAAGTAATATATTTATATTACATATTACTGTCTGAGCAAGTGTAAAATATTAATATAACTATTACACAATACTTTTAAAATATACATAATTAAATATTTAGTACCATTATTAATTAAATATTGCGTAGATGAGTGGCACACCTACAATGAAGAAAGACCACTTGTTCTGCCTGTCCAAATCGATTTGAAATCATGACTGAGGAAAAAAGAGGGCAAACACCAGACCTGAGAACTAGTGGACAGCAAATTCACGCTGATTTTAAGCCTTTGCAGGCAGAACGACACATCTTGCCCGACGAAAAAAAAAAAAAAAAAAAAAAACCTTACTCCTGAAAACACTACTGGCGTAGACCTACTTCATACTCACTTCACTCAGCTATGGCCAGTTAACACTGGACATAAATGTACTCCTTGAATTCATGGAAGCCAATAAATAATTTATGAGAAATGAAATTGTCAGATAACATCACAAGGACACGAGCAACGAGACAGATTGACAGCAAGTAATCTCGAAAGTAATTCAGACATGCAGGAAGAAAGGCATACTATATTATTATGGTAATAAATAATATACCGGTATTATGTTACAAGTTACTGAATTTTGGTAATAGTACGTAGGGCACATTACCCAACACTGATGAATATATTGATTGTATTCAACGTTATGAGGTAGTAACTACCTTGTACAACTATCCTACTACTTCCTAAGTTCCTATACTATAGGAAGTGCAGGTGTTTAGACCTACCGGTATAGGCACCAATAGTTTGGCATATGTGGCAGCATGTTCCATGGACGTTCAGCACAACTGTCTGCCATTATCACTCACCCCGCTGTTCCTGGAATGAGAAGGAAACCTCATATATACATTGTAATTGTTGGTGTTTCTTTGTAAATCAAAGGCCTTACTTGATCATACTAACTAGCTGCATCACCCCAAATCCTCAAAAGTAGCAGATCCACATCGGAGCTTGCCGTTCTGCGATACATTTTGAATTTGAATCACCCTGACCATTATTAATCTATTATTTCTTTGACATATGAGCTTTCCTCCCCAACAGAGAGTAGCTGTGACGGGGACAAGGTGTGACCAGAGGCATATACCTACCTGCCCCCCCTAGCATGCTAATTGTAATGGATGGCTGTTTTAGCAGGCGTGCTGGGAGCTAATGAGCTGCTGCTGCTTCTGCTGCTGCCTGGACACTGCATGTCGCGGGGCGGGCAGGCAGGAAGGCAGGCAGGCGGGCGGGTGGCGCCCAGCGGTGGGACGGCTAGCCCCGTTTTCCAGGCGAGGAAGAGAGACCCCTCCAAATCTCAAGGCGGCCCTTTGTCCCCTCCAAGCAAAGAGCGCTGGCAAATGTTATCCTTAGTTAAAGATGACACTCCGAACCGTCCGGATTTCTTCCACACTCCTCGAGGCGTGGAAAACTGTAACGTAAGCTGACCGTCGAAAAGGAGAGTTGTACGGGGTAGTAGCCGTCCTATACTACCTTGTACAACTGTCCTAGGCTACTTGCTATACTGTAGGAAGTGCATGTGTTTTTGTTTGTCACATTCTAATGGAGTTTTATAAATGTTTTAAACGTCATAGTATACTACTAATGCACAGGGAAGGACACAATACTTCGCATAACTGTCTGAGTTGGAATTTCTTATTTAGTCTGTGTGGTCTGCACTGTGCGTGTGTGTGTGTGTGTGTGTGTGTGTGTGTGTGTGTGTGTGTGTGTGTGTGTGTGTGTGTGTGTGTGTGTGTGTGTGTGTGCAGGGTAATGGTTTGGTCAGTGGAGCGGAGCAGACCACCTGAGAGTTGTTTTTGGGCATTAGCGTGTGTGTGTGTGTGTGTGTGCAGCCCCACTCTCTTTCTGTGTGTGTGTGTGTGTGTGTGTGTGTGTGTGTGTGTGTGTGTGTGTGTGTGTGTGTGTGTGTGTGTGTGTGTCATATGACACTGGCCCTCTGAAGGAGGTGCACTGCTCCCTCTCTCCCATGAAAGGGAGCTGAGGAGGAGGAGGAGGAGGAGGAGGAAAGGAGGAGGAGAGGAGGCTGCATGGTGAATTAAAGCCTCTCTTCAATAAAACATCAGAGTCTTTGAGGAACACGCTTCAGATGCCCCAGTAATTGACTTTTGGACTTCAGGCTTTACATGAAGCCTCCGAAAGCAGCTTACCTGTTCACCGATGCCCCTTGAGTCCCCTCCGCCGACATGGATTTACATAAACTCTACATCTTTTTAGGGACCCCCGGCAGCCCCGCTCCCACATCTTTAAGAGATATAACAGTTGGAGCTGCAGATAATGAAGCACTTGAGCCTGATTTATGTACATAGTGGCATGATGGGGCAGTGTGGCGAAAAAACAACAAAAATGTTTCGTCTCTTAATTTTTTTTTAGCCCATGATTTTGCACCGTAACCCTTTTTTTTCACCCGCTGGCAAATGCTTAACCCATTGTGTCCTGACCCTCGATTTGAGTTCCTGACACCAGATTATACAGTAGTTCCTTACACCAGATTATAGCTGGAGCAAGATTCTAGCTTTTGACACTAGATTCTACAGTAGTTTCCGACACTAGATTCTAGTTATTGACACTAAATTATAGTTTCTGATGATACGATCTACTTTTGACACTAGAATTTAGTTTCTGACGCTAGAATCGAGTTTTTGTCACTAGATTCTATAGTCTCTGACACTAGATTCTAGTTTTTCTGAAAAATCTGTGTTCCTGTGTCCAAGGCCAAGCCAAGGACCACCAGAATTATCCATATTTGGCTGCAGACCCCCCCATCTGAAAACATGTTGTTCTAGGGATTCCCCAGATGCAAAAATTTGAGTTAAAATGTTTGCTTCCAAAATAACATATTCAGAGATTTGCAGCACATTTTCACAATTTTTCAAAAATAGCAGAACAACAAGCTCATGTCGCGCCACTCGGTGGCGCGACATGAGCTTGTTGATCTGCTATTTTTCAACAGATAGCACATCAAACATAGTTGTTCTCGTCAACGAAAACTAAAACGAAATGTGTTCGTCAACGACCATTTTTCACGGGACGAAAACGAGACTAGACTAAACGAAAAACATGTGTATAAACAATAACTGGGACTAAATTAATATGCAATTTCGTTGACTAATAAATACTAGACGAAAATGTAGTTGACAAAATAAAAACTAATCTAAAATCTATTGTCATTTTCGTTCACGAACGAAGACGACACGAAATATATTAATCGTATCTCTTTTTTGCGGAGTATTTTGCTATTTGAAGTCACGTTGTGTTCGGAAGTGCACATCGGAGCTGTCCGGGAGCACAGTCGCCTATCACTTTGTATATACTAGGCATTGTGATCACTTCAGCGTGGCTGTAACCGAACACACCCTCCCTCCACAAATCCTCCTCCTCCTCCTCTTTCTGGTGCTCCGCACTGAGCGCAGCAGCAGCACCAAGAAGGCTCTGCAACTAACAAAACTATAAGACACGCGACAGAGATTTTACTCATACTTTATGGTCGAATCCTTTCACACAAAACAGCACGCTTTGCACGGGATTGGGACAAAGAGAAGAGAAGATTTATGGAAATATTTTCGCTAAATTGATGTGGACAGGGACAATACTTTATGCTTGTTCACAACTAGCGCCGTTGTGCGACGTCTCATCTTCGCCGAAAATGCCGTATACAGCAGTGGTACGGGGACCACCAGTAGTCCTTGAGAGGGTTCCAGGTGGTCCCCGGCTAACTGGTGGAGACTTGATGTAACTCTTTGAGAGCATAAAAATGAAACCAAATGGACCCGCATGATCACACTTGTTGTTCTTGTTGTTAAGCAACTTGTTGTTTAGCTCCATCATTTTACACTGATGGGGCTACAGCGTTTCCAGTGAAGATGAGAGCTAGTAATACAAACCTGAAGAGAAACCTCAGGATTTAGCATAAAGCAATCAGCAGAGTCTGCTGCTGGTTGTAGAATGTAACGCTACATCAACGTTGTGTTGTTGAGTGTCATGTTAGCTTAATGTTAGCAACGCAAAGCGGAATAGATTATAGACCGATTTACGCAAACTCCGTTCACTTCATGGGATCAGTCCATTGGAGGCTCATACATAGACTTCTATTGAAGAGACAACAAAAAGGGACAACCGAAAGTTACGGAATGCATTGGAGTCTACGGGCTCGTGCGAGTACATGAACCACGTGACCAGACTGTTTTCTGCCCCATCAATGTCGCAACTCTTCTAATAGATTGATCAGACCTGCCCACAACTTAGTTTGGACACAACTTGAGATCGTGTTTTGACATTGAATGAATTGAACACACATTATATTACACATTGCTGGTGGGGAAACTATGGTTTCAAAATTCAGTTGGAATGCTAGTTTAGCCTATTTAAAGGGGATTGCCATTATTATACCTTAGAGATGTTGTGTGGACATGATAAAAAAAACGCCCCATTCTGTGTTCCCTAGAAATGGAGGTCTGAAAAAAAATCATTAACATGCTGAAACACAATTTGATGACATCAAGTTGTGTTTCACAATGTTTCTCCAGTGATTTTTCTTTTGGGACCTTTTTTGTGAAACAAATGAATACTAGCGGGTCCATTTGGTTCCACTTGTACACACTCTGGATCCCAGGGGTCCTTCAGGAAATTCCAGGAGATCCCCTGTTAAATGATATATTGGAACCAATTGGAGACTAAATTGTCAGACTAAAACTAGACTAAAATGACAATAGTTTTAGTCGACTAAAACTAAACTAATAAAATCATGGTTTCATGGACTAAAATAAAAACTAAAATGATTTACTTTTCGTCGACTAAAACTAGACTAAATAAAAAAAGGACGAGTTAGACTAAATAGGATAAAAACTAAAACCGGTGATTAAAAGTGGACTAAAACTGAAACTAAAATTAAAAATCGCAGACTAGAACAACACTGACACCAAAACACGTTCAGGACACTAAGGGTTAAGCTACTGTGTGTAATCCTGCACAGTAATGCCAGCCTGGGGAGAGCTCTGAACTGTGCTCATGGAATTCCATCCATTTTCAAGATTTTACTACATCAATAAAGTTAATAGAGGCAACTTTTTAGCCAAAAATCAAAATAGATATATACAGTAGCTACAGTATATTTTTTCACCCTTCCCCCCTCTATGTTGCTTCTACTTTGATGCTGCAGCTGTTTCCCTGCAGACAGACACTTGCTTTGTCCTGCAGACGGTCCAGAATGTTGTTGTCAACAAATCATGAAAACAAAACATTCGCCGGCCTCAGGAAAGGCGGTACTAATTTGTGGGGGGTGGGGGGGGGTGGGGGGGGGGGGGGGGGTGGGGGGGGGTGGGAGTTGAGGTGGAATTACATTCTGTTTTTATTAAGGCTGTCCGAGTTAACTAGTTAATCGCGAGTTAACTCAGCCATGAGTTAACTCGATTAATTTTTTTAGTGCGAGATTAACTCAAAGTAAAACCAAAAGCCAAGTGGGTCCATTTGGTTCAATTTCGCCAAATGCAGGTGAATATTTTTTAAATATCTGCATCAGTTAAGTTACTTTAAAATAAGTCTACACAATTACATAATGTAGAGAACTTTCTACAAAATGTGCATGTTTGTTCCTAATGATATTGTTGACAAATTCTTTAATTTAGGTCTGGAAGTCTAAATAAATGTCATCAAATGGTGGTCTGTGGCTCAAATGCAGAATAAATAATTGTCCTTGATATGAATATTCTTGAAAAACACTCATTTAAGGTATATTTAGAACTCATGAAAATATGCGATTAAATTGCGATTAATCAAAGATTAACTATGGTCAATCATGCGATTAATCGCGATTAAATTTTTTAATCGAATTACATTCTGTTTTTATACAAACCTGTTTACAAACACAGTGTTTCTATTACCTTTAATATACCTTAGAGATGTTGTGTGGATATGAAGTTCCATACTGTTATTTATAAATGGAGGTCTGAAAACAATCATCAACATGGTGAAACACAACTTGATGAGATGATCAAGTTAATTGTGTTTCACCATGATAATGATTTTTCTTTTAGGACCATTTTTTTCTAAGACGGTACAAATGGAACCAAATGGACCAGTTAGGCCGGGTTCATTTGGTTCCATTTGTACACTCTCAGAAAAAAATGTTGAAAATGGAAATTCCCCTTTAATACCAACTCATGTGTGCAGTGAGCAGGGGGCTTCTGCGCACTTACCTGCCTGTCCTCTGCACCAAACACGGCGGTTAGGATTCATTGATTCCGGTCTTTAACCCATCTTTTGATCCGAACGTATCGCCTGCTGATCGTTGTTTTTTGTTGCATTTGGCATGAATAGATTTTCCCTGGTTAAAGAAAAAAACAAAAAACGCACAAAGGATTAATTAAACGCAGTGTATATCATAGCATTTGATATAAAAAAGGATTCTAGGGAAAAATGAATTGGAATTTCCAGTAGGTTCAGAAAAACACACCCGCTGCAATTCTCAATCTCATCCCGATCGCACAGAAAATAGTATAAAATTGCAATTCCGCAGATAAATAAGTAAGGCATGCCTTACACTGGCAGCCAAATCCAGCCAAATGTAAGCTACAAACACAAATTACAAACACAAAACACAAATCTGAACTTTGTATACGAAACACAAATGTGAAGTTGTGAGTTCACCCACGTGAGTTGCAAATCGGTGGTGCAGGATGTGAATCTTTTGATACTATTGTAGTGCTATATACATACAGTATGTGCATATAAACATGAGTAAGATGAACGTAACAATCAAACGTTAGTCCGTAAAAGTAACAATATCATATACGATAGATCATGGATGCAGATCTCCGGCATAGACGGATGACTCCGCTGGAGGGAAAAGTTGTGAACACACCCGTGCACGTCTCACACGAGCATAATAAACTCTTTAACAAGACGTGGGAAGTAAGAGTGAAGGAAGATCTATGGCAGCAGCCGAGTGGCTTGGCAGATTTAATTAATTACCGTACATTAAAATGTTTGTTTACAGAAGTGAGCAGCTATAAGAGGTCCGCTGTTAATTAATTTAAGACGTTATACCCGTCCCCCTCCCTCCCACCCAACCAGTCTCAGTGAAGTGTCACATAGGCGAGCCACAGAGTTATACTCCCTTTGGCGGCGGGCGTTTTGCGTCTCACTGGATATCTATCAACTGCTGTAAGGTGTGTATGTTGGAAACAAAGACGCATGGTGCACAAATTAGTCCCAATGTTAACATGATTGCATATTAAGATTTCCAATTAGCAGGCACGATGCAGGGAAAGCTGAAGGAATGTGTAGGGCGCGACACGTGGAGGTTTCTGATGGTGTGTTTGTTCTATATATGGCCAAAAGAGAATTCATTCCATATGTTGATCCGACCACCCCTTGCCATAGTGCCAGCCCAGCACTCTCCCAGGCGGATGTGCGCACAAGACCTTGCCCATTAGGGTGAGGTCACTTCTCGCCCTCAGAGCGTATTCAACATTTCATTAGAGACTAGTCCTGTGCCTGTCGGCCACCGATGCAACTTGGAAACCTCAGAATTCCCGTTGTCCATTGTCCCTTTTGTGCCCGTATTGTATAGAGCTCCGCAGTGATGTCAGAGGACTGTTTCCGGGAATGAATTTTCCTCATAGATTTTTCAAAAATGATTCATGTTAAGACGATTACACCGCGGACAATGCCAGCTCGGGTTGTGACAAATCATGACGACAACAATCACAATATTTTGGACCGATCAAATAATTACCGGTAGCAAGAAGAAAAAAAAAACAGCAGAATACAACACTTGGCCCAAAGCATTGTGTTTGTCCACAGCGTATCCGAAATCATTTTTGAAAAGTCTATGAGGAAAATGAACAGGGAATTCTCTTCTGAAATCAGTGAGGGGGCGAGCCTGCGGCGCTCTATGTGTCTGCCTGTCTGCCTGTGTCTGGGTGCTCCAACCTACTGTGAAAAGTGAACTAGTACAGTAACCAATTGGCAGGTGTGGGGTTGCCATGGCAAGCATTTGGCTGAGGCAGAGGAACAGGAAAGGTGGACTTTGGCTGATTTAGGCCCAATGGCAGAGACCGACAAGTGCCTTTTGTGTTGTTTCTGGACAACAGTGTGTCCCACAGACTCTAGGCCGGGCACTGCACTCCCCGTGGGGGTGTTGAACGTGTGTGTTTAATCGGTTCTCGAGTTATGTGCATTACAATCATACACACACGCAGACAGACAGAGACGTGGCGCATTTATAGTTTGTTCTGTTCTGGCTGCTGCCCGATGTGCAGCTTATAGCCACCATACCTCCACCTGGCTCCATCTCTCTCTCCCTCTCCCTCTCTCTCTCTCTGAGGTGTGTGTTGTGTTGTTGTGGACAGGTGGAGCCGTTCGTCGTAGAAGTCTGGCCCTGCTCGAGTCGATGCACGTTTCGGTCTCTGGAGGTTCCTCCTTGGACAGTGATGTATCTCGCCGTCCTGCCGGGTCAGGCTGGACCGAGTCCAGAACATCACCTGCAATCAATAGTGTGGGTAAAGCAGGCCCCGCTGAACGCGTGCGAGGGCAAAAGACTGCCACTTAGAAAGCCCACTGTGGGAGAGGAAGGGCCTGCACGGCCCATTGCCTCGCTAAAACCAAAAGCACAGGCGGCTCATCTGGAGAGGAGACAGAGGGAAAAGATGGCGCATGGTGAGAAGAACACATGCACATTACGGGGAGAGAGGAAAGTTCCTCCATAATAACAACTTAACGCACTAATACTTGACTATACTACAGACGCACATGAAAGCATCAAAATGAGCAGATGTGCAAGCTTGATACACAGCTTGAAGTGGCTTGAGAGAGGGAGATTTACAGTATAGGCCTCTTTTCAACCAGTTCATTTCCTTTCGGTTCTCAGTCCAGAAGCCAGAGCTCCAAAATGGGAATGTTAAATTGTGAATTTAGCGTGCAAAACCACATCTACTGGTATATTAACCCAACCTGCGTCGAACATGACAAAGGCGTTGCGTTCTGCTCTATGCTATATGCCACGGCTCTGGTCATTTCTGGCTCTGCCATCTCCTGTTTCTGCAGCATGAGGCAACTTGATGTACAAGTAGTAGTACACCCCTTGGACATGACGCTAGTATGTCGCTGGGACTTTGGTATGACCCGGCTGGGGATCAAATCCCCGACCTTCCAGTCTCAGGGCGGACACTCACTAACCACAAGGCAACTGATTTGGTACTGACAGAATCATAGTGACAGTGAATTTGTGGAGATGATGGTTTGAAAAAATAACAGCATATACAAAATAACAGGACAGGACAAGAACAAGTCACTTTCCGTAGGCAACATACGGATAGAACCAAAATTGTGTTCATAGCATACAGAAACATCTCTGTTCTACAGTATGTGTCAGTCCATGCTATTTAAACAACTTGGGGCTGGGAAAACACAATGAATGCATTGTGGTAAATCCGGCAGTTGTAACAGTGGTGGTGGTGGTGGTGATGGTGAGTGAAGGGGGAATCAGTGCGTCTATTAAAAGGCCATATCTTCACGTCCGTGTCAAACATACAATACCATTAGTCTGTGGAGATGGGGAGGGGGTAAACAAAGAGAGAGAGGAAGGTGGGGTGGGGTGGGGTGCTGTTCATTGAGGTGAAGAATGGCAGTTTGTAGGGATGTATGTAATTATTTCGCTTCATGGAGTTATTATTGGCCCTACGCTGTATACTGACAGTGGCTAAGAACCCTCTGCGTGCGTGCCGTTGGAGCACTGGTGTTAATGTTCCACTGTGGCAATCTAACACGTGTTTCCCTCAAATTGCTTTCTTACCTCTGATCTCCATGATCAGCGCCCATGCTTTCAAATAAGGGAGTATGACTAGTGTGCAGCACAGCGCCTTCGCTGCACTCGCGCACAACCGTTAAAGGGACAGCCAACCATTTCCTAACTAACACACACAGACAGCTGGACATGAGATAAATGTCTTGTAGTTGAAGGTCGGGTGGTAAATATATATTACCACATGAACCCCATGGGCATCTAGCCTGGGATCCAGTCTGATTTGCTGCGTTTTGCGCATCTGAAATCACGTCACTTCGCAAATCGGCCTGGTCAGGAGTCTAACCCCACAGGTAGGCGGGGCATATGAAGGTTGAAATGCAGCCGAGGATTCTGATTGGTCTGAGGTTTGTTTGAGGTAGCGCGCTGTAGTAGAGAGTAATGACACTCCCATTGGCTCCAATGCTACGGCTGAAAGAGTTGGCTATTGGCTGAAAAGCGCAGGACATATTTATCTATGTTTGGACATACTGTCTAATGTACTGTATATTTGGGCTGCAGCCAGGCGTGAGGTGGCGAGATCAAAGCGTGTCACCACTCTCCCTATTATAGCACGATAGTTTGAGAAAAAAAAAAACCCACTAGTTTATGTTTGTTTGAACATGTAACGTCAGGGAAATGCTCTACTCTACGAAGTACAACTAGCAACTAACTAGTTGCTAGTTGTTTTAATTGTAGTCAAGTAAAAGTGCATATACTAAGTGCAAGTGCCACAAACATTCTACTTAAACACAGAACATACTTGGTTAATTTCCACCACTGTTATGTTGCCCTATGTTGCCAAGCTAAACATGGCATTAAAATGTAGCCTGCAAGTTGTCCTCCAGATTAGTTGTAAAAACTTGTAGTTTGCTCAGTTTGACTGAATATGCCTGCCTGTTACTACGTTTGTCACTACAGTATGGTCCATATAGCACAGAATAAATTAGTCTAATTCCTTGTCAAAATAGAAAATATATACAGTTTAGCAACTGTGGTCCTTCAATGTGAAGTTAATCATCCACCCTCTACCAACTCTCTGGCACACACACACACACACACACACACACACACACACACACACACACACACACACACACACACACACACACACACACACACACACACACACACACACAAAAGTGACATAGAAAAACTAACCCATTTATCTAGTAAACAGTTCTGTCGCTTCTGCCCAAACAAGCATGGTGTATTTCTTATTTGTAACTCTCAGGTGGGGCGACAGAGCTGAGCGACTTTCTTCAATCAAGACCTTGGAAAGCCACAGTGAGACCTGTTCACGAAACAACATGCCACCGCGGCAGGCCGCAGCTACCACGCAGGGACTGGCCGCAGTGGCAACACGCTCCAGCAAGTTTGTATGTGTGTGTGTGTATATGTGTGTGTGTGTTTGGCACGCGCATTCATGTGCATGAGAGTTTGTGCATGTGTGTGTGCGCGTGTGTGCTTGAATTTGAGTGTGTTTCTGTGTGTGTGTTTCTGTGTGTGTCTGTGTGTGTGCATGCATGTGTCTGTGTATGAGTGCGTACATGCATGTGTGTGTGTGTGTGTTCTTGAATTAGAGTGTATGGGTGTGTATGGGTGCATGTGCATGTACGTTGTATGTGTGTGTGTGTGTGTGTGTGTGTGTGTGTGTTTCAGTCTGTGTGTGTGTGTGTGTGTGTGTGTGTGTGTGTGTGTGTGTGTGTGTGTGTGTGTGTGTGTGTGTGTGTGGGTGTGTGTGTGTGTGTGTGTGTGTGTGTGTGTGTGTGTGTGTGTGTGTGTGTGTGTGTGTGTGTGTGTGTGTTTCAGTCTGTGTGTGTGTGTGTGTGTTGTGTTTTGCGTGCTGGATGCACATACACGCACGCACACAGTGTCTATACTGTAAGTGTGTGTGTGTGTGTGTGTGTGTGTGTGTGTGTGTGTTGTGTGTGTGTTGTGTTTTGCGTGCTGGATGCACATACACGCACGCACACAGTGTCTATACTGTAAGTGGGGTTTGAAGAATTGGCACAGTCATCTGAGCAGCGCTCCGCATCTCTCACAAACAAATGAAGACCCAGAGCCCTCAAAGTGAGATTGATATCTCTTTCTGAACTTCACAGGGAATATTGTGAATATGGAGAGGGGTGCCGCGGAGGCTCCTCCGCTGCGCTCCCAGGGGGGAGGCAGGCGTGCAGGGGACCACCCCCCTGTCTTCTTGTTCCCTATATCCCAACCATGCAGCCTCCAACGCCAGACAATAACAGAAAGGCCCCGTGCTACGTCTTTTGTGTTCATCAATATTCACTCATTCATCGTGGCGTATGGTGGCAGCTGAGATCTCCACGCGGCGCAAGGCGATGGATGGGCCTGAAATCCCCACTTTGTCGCAGTATAGCGGGAGGACGTCTGGAATTGGGTTTGGAATTAAAATAGAACAATCCCGTCCCTCCCCCCTCCCCCCAAACCCCACCCCAATTTTATTTTTTTCTTCCTTCTGGACCGGAGGCAGAGCCATACATTTCACTTAGCAACTGAAAACTTTTCAATTTGTGCGGCGGATCGTCAACAGAACCCAGCCATTAAATAGGTCAAGGATGAATGTGCCCAGGCTACATCGCTCTCTCTCTCTCTTTCTCTCAGAGTCAAACAAAGAAAGTTAGGGAGCACGTTGGCGAAACGTCATTTGTTTTGCACATGCAGTAAAGGAAACGGTTGAAAGCGATGAGATATTTTTGGTTGTATAAAACAAACAAATGTGTTGAATCGATGTATGCTTTTTTTTTCTCCCTGATGCGAGTATAACATAATCATGCACAAGCAGTGAATAACTCTTTGGATCTTATTTAATTCTATTATTTAAACTGAAGAACGGTGACAATAAAAACTAAACAAATCTGTGATTAAAATAACGTATGCTTGTGCCTGTGCCATTTACTCTTTTTCACCTCCTCTACACCAAATCACTTTATCAAGAAAAAGCTCATGTCGTGTGCTGCTGTTACTTATAGCTCTGGTCCAGAGCTCCACTGCTTCTATGAGTCTGCCTTGCATTGGAGCTCTGTGAAATACAATGCAATCTTCCATTAGTCGACCCAACCAGCCTCTCTTCTGGAGTGGATATATAAAGAATGTTTTACTTACTAACCAAAACAAACAAGGCTTGTGTGATTAGAAAGCCTACTTTTCTCAGTGGAAACACCCCAACACATGGATAAAATTGACTTTTTGGGCAGAACGCGATTGCTTTTCACCGGAAGAAAAAATATTCGATAGAGGGCACAAATCATGCTTGTTTTTCCGGTGAAAAACAAGCAGGATTCGTGTTCTGGCCAAAAAGTCCATTCTAAGGAAAGTTTTTGTGAGTAGGTAAAACGTTCTTTACATATCCACTCCAGAAGAGAGGCTGGTCGGATCGAGTAATGGCAGATTGCACTGTATGTTACAGAGCTCCAATGCAAGGCAGACTCAGAAGCAGTGGTGCTCTGGACCAGAGCTATCTGTTAGTGCTGAATGTTCACCCAGATCAGACAGGAACGCTGTGGTAACTTCACATGGTTAAAGGTATGGTGAGTTTCAGAGACAGACTGCCTGGAATAACCTCCCTACGCACCTTAGGTTGGCACCCTAGATGTTTTTAAAACACCAGCAAGTCCCATTTCTTTATTGTTGCATTTTCCAGAGTTTTATCCTTTCATTTTATTTTGTTAACTCACTGCTGACACACTGTTCCTACCAGCTTTTTATACTTTTTCCCCCCTATGCTTTTAATCTGTACTTGTCATTTGGTGTTTTTTGACTGTGTTTTGTACTTGCACTATGTCTTAGTGATATTTTTACTTTAATTTGTATTTTATCTGTCTTTGAAAGCACTTTGCGCTGCACTTGTGTCATGAAAGATACTACATAAATAAGGTTTATTATTATAATAATAATATTGTTGTTGTTATTATTGTTATTATTACCCTTATTATTATATGATTGATCAAAGTTGATCTGGTTCTATTCAGACTCTCCAATTCATCCAGGGACGTCCGTCTTAGTGGACTGGACAGGAATTTATGTCAGTTGAAATCCACTGATTTTCTGGGCCATATCTGACTAGTGTTGGTTTGACTTGATCTGGCCCCAATAAAGACATCACTAATTTGTCCAGGTCCTGTCTGTGCTTGCTACATATAGAATGTTTGTTCAATGACAGAGACTACACAGAAAATATTTTTTAAAGTAGGTGAACAACATTTCAGCGAATCAGTAGCATTCACCGGCTTCATTTCCAATTTTGTCTGCTCATTTCTTTGTGTCACCACAGCAAAGGGCTGGACACATTCTGTACTGAACCAGCCCCGCTGTGCTGTAATTCACTGTTTAAATTGATTCCTGGATCGTAGCCAAACACACAAACAAATATGAGCAGATTAACGATGGACTCGAGCATTACAGGACTCGCTGACCTGTTCCTGCACGGGTCACAAACTAAACAAAAGAAGTTGATGGCCGCCGCCGACGCAGTCGAGCGACTGTCCATCCGCTTCTGATAAATCTAATGATATCTGCCACGATCGATACGACGTCACCGCGCCTTTTTAATCATCCACCGCCGTCCGTCTGAGGCCGATGTGGTGTCGCAGTTCGGTGCACGGATGCACATAGCTGATCCCATAGCGCCGTGCCTCTTGGAAGGTCAGCATGTTGCTGGTGGTCTGCAATGATTTGACCACTGTTTGAACGTGAGCTGACCTGAGCGCCTCGCAGGGGTCTATTGTGGGGGTCTTCAATGATTTTCAGGCCCTCTTAGATCAGATCGATATGAAGAGGGACCCCCACTTACATTTTTCATAGATTTCATAGATCACTTTGTTTACAATGTCCATCATTGTTGTTTTTCCAAAGTGGCATTGAATGGAAACAAGTCTAGTTGTATCTAGCATCAGTATTATATTGACTCAAACAAAGAATCTGCATATCAGCGGCCCCACCAACTCAGGACATTGTGGTACTAAAGCTAAACTGCTTTAAAAGTCAGTCAATATTGCTACCGGCAAACCAAACTGACATTAACTGATGGCAGTAGCTGCTGTTTATCTGTGGTTGATAAGCGTACATTTGTCATTGACTATGTTGGTAGTCTGCAGTCTACCACCCTGTAGATTTGTAACATTTATTTCTTGTACTTGATGTATTGTTTTCCCTCATGGCACAAAAGGCAGAAATAAAAACAAAAAAATAAAAATATATAGGTATCAGTATCAGCTAAATTATTTTAAACATCGTTATTAACAATCGTTGCATCCGTACCCTCAATACACGGTAAACTTGACTTTTGGCTCTGTAGTTGTTTCTTCCCTCTTTTCATCCAGAAAAACAGATGCACCCCTAGTGATCTTTACCTCTTGAGAGCATAAAATTAAACCAAATGGAGTCGTATGGGTCCATCCGTTTCATTTCATGGCCTCAAGAGTTAAGTTATTTATAAAAACATCTGAATTATTAATTTACAAGAAGTTACACTATTAGAACATGTAGTATATTTGTTATTTTTGATTCATGTTCGCCTGTTATTTCTCCTGAGTACAGTGTGGAATTGTGGGCAAAGTGTAAAAAATGGTTGAAAACCACGGCAGTCTACACTAAGCCACATGCCGAAACTTCTCCTTATGGGCCCCTGGGCCACCACCAGCCAAAGGGCCTCCCTACACCGGAGCATTTCTCGTCCCGAAGTGACACATAGATGTACATGCGGTCATGCGCATATCAATTATGGCATATAGGCCTACAATATTCACCTGCAATTCAGCAGGATTTACAGCAAGGCATTGCTTAAAAATAACAACCAGCAAAAATAACCAAGCCAAATAAACGCAAACTGTTGCAGTAATGTACCGTCTCATGACTATAGGACCTTTGGGGTTATTTTATTCAATAAGTCCATCGTTAATAACCGTGACAAGGGCCGTGTGTTACCCCTTGGTGGGGCCGCTTAGCGTTCATGCAGACACTGAAGCACAGGGTCCCCCTAGCTCAGGGGCCCCTGGGCCTGGGCCCAACGTGCCCATTGGATAATCCTCCCCTGTTTGGATGCTGGGGCGCTCCGAAGGACTCCCTGTCTCCAACCCCCTGTTGAAGACCCCTGCATGCTCTTCTACTCTGTAACAGGTGTCCTACTTTTGTGTCTTCGCCCCAGGCTTCCTGTGGTTAAACCACCTTATGATTAATTTCTCGGTTCATTTACACACATGGACATTGGATAATGATATATTTTGCCATCGCTGCTTAGTATACTGTCGCTGTTGTACAGAAACCTCTTAACTCCATACTCTAACTTTTCTCATACATTATTAGCCTCTACTTTGTCCTACTACAGCGTAACACAAAAGCAGCAAAACTAGCAAATCTGTTTTTCAGACCAAGACTCAGAGTTCCAGTTTGGTCACTGTAGTACAAGAAATCTATGGAAAATACAGGAGCAACTCAACCTACTTGCAAAGGAACCAAACTCAGATGATTTTATATCTTCAACATGTCCTGAATAACTGAATAAAGTTGCCTGGAATAGTCTGAGGGGAAAGGTTTGAAAATGGCCTTTACACCATTGACATTCATATAGTGTATTCACTAGTGACAGACCACACATTCAACCATACATCGTTAACCGTTTATTTAGAAAAGAAGGGTGGATTGAAAGGCATGATAGAAATGGAAATTAGATGTACATGAATGATATGGAGGGATGAGGACGATGGGGTGAGGATGATGGGGTGAGGGGGGGTGAGGATGAAGGGAATGAGGGAAGGATGGAGGGCGGAGCCCTGGTAGGGATGGGGGAAGGATGGAGGGCGGAGCCCTGGTAGGGATAGGGGTGAAGGGGAAGGGGTGTGGTCTTGATGGTAGATGGTTCAGGCTCCAATGGGGGTATTGGACCCTGAGTATTGGCCTGGGGTCCGAAGAGCGAAGCGTCCGTCTTGGTCGACGTCGGAGACGGCACGGTCCGTCTTGGTTGACATCAGAGACGGCACAGTCCGTCTTGGTTGACGTCAGAGACGGCCCGGTCCGTCTTGATTGACGTCAGAGACGGCACAGTCCGTCTTGATTGACGTCAGAGACGGCACGGTCCGTCTTGATTGACGTCAGAGACGGCACACTCCGTCAGTTCCAGACCCCCATGTGGAACCTGAGAAGAAGAATAGTTTTAGTTTGATTGATTAAGCGAGGTGTGAAGGAGACAGAGTAAGAAGTTAACATGGAAAAGGGGAGGGTGGGAGGGATACGAAGAACAAAGCACGAATGATAGGTAGACAAGGCAGGTATATATACGTAGACGAAGGGGAGGAGTTTGGGCGGAGCATTAGCGGTTACCATGGTAGTTAAGTCAAGGGGAGGTGTTGATCAGGTTACCATGGAGATCAGGGTATGTTACAGAAGTTAACCAGGAATGGCGTGCAAGGTATGATAGAGAGACAGGGTAATAACTATTAACGATTATTCTTTGAAGTGTGGTCTTCCTCCTGAACATACGTTGTACCAACTCCATTTCACTAGTGACAGACCACACATACAACCATACATCGTTAACCGTTTATTTAGAAAAGAAGGGTGGATTGAAAGGCATGATAGAAATGGAAATTAGATGTACATGAATGATATGGAGGGATGAGGACGATGGGGTGAGGATGATGGGGTGAGGGGGGGTGAGGATGAAGGGAATGAGGGAAGGATGGAGGGCGGAGCCCTGGTAGGGATGGGGGAAGGATGGAGGGCGGAGCCCTGGTAGGGATAGGGGTGAAGGGGAAGGGGTGTGGTCTTGATGGTAGATGGTTCAGGCTCCAATGGGGGTATTGGACCCTGAGTATTGGCCTGGGGTCCGAAGAGCGAAGCGTCCGTCTTGGTCGACGTCGGAGACGGCACGGTCCGTCTTGGTTGACATCAGAGACGGCACAGTCCGTCTTGGTTGACGTCAGAGACGGCCCGGTCCGTCTTGATTGACGTCAGAGACGGCACAGTCCGTCTTGATTGACGTCAGAGACGGCACGGTCCGTCTTGATTGACGTCAGAGACGGCACACTCCGTCAGTTCCAGACCCCAAGATGAGGAGTGTGCAGGGAAACAGTTACTTGATGATGGCAAGGTTGGCGTTTCCGAATCGAGAGAACATGCCTGGACAGCTAGTGGGAAGCGTGGTCCCGGGAGATGAATGGAGAGGTTCATAGTCTCTTTAGATTGAGGATAGAGCTGCCAGGACTTGATGGTTAAGCACGAATTCTTAGTGTCTGTGCAGGGAGGATGATAGCTTAGCATTGGTACTGAGGGATGACATTCTGTGTGAGGCGTGTTGGAGGATCCTGCGCAGGTTCCGATGTGATGGTTTAGGGAAAGGAGGAAGACTGACTAGTTCTAGAGAAGCGTTGGTGCTAGCTGATAGTGGCAAGTCGCACTAATGGAAGTTAGAAGTGTGATTATGGTCACACTTGTCTTGGAATAAGGTTGTTGTCCCTATGACGGTTCAGGACAAGGTGGTAGATGGAGGCGGTTAGAGTGGAATCGAAGATCTGGACGATGCTTCTTTTGAGGTTGGAGGCAGTTAGGGTAGAATTGAAGATCTGGGCGATGCCTCTGTTGAGGTTTCAGGAAGTTAGGGTAGAATTGAAGATCTGGATGATGCTTCTGTTGAGGTTGGAGGCAGTTAAGGTGGAACGTAGATGATCCGGACGATGCCTCTGTTGAGACTTGAGCCAGTTAGGGTAGAAGTGATTATCTGGGCGATGCCTCTGTTGAGGTTTCAGGCAGTTAGGGTAGAATTGAAGATCTGGATGATGCTTCTGTTGAGGTTGGAGGCAGTTAAGGTGGAACGTAGATGATCCGGACGATGCCTCTGTTGAGACTTGAGCCAGTTAGGGTAGAAGTGATTATCTGGGCGATGCCTCTGTTGAGTTTGCCGGCGGTTATGGTGGAACTTGGTCTGGACCCTGCTTCTGTTGAGGCCGGAGACAGTTAAGAGTGGAACTTGATGATCTGGATGGTGCTTCGGTTGAGAATGGAGGCAGTTCGAGTGGAGCTTGGTCTGGATGATGCTTCTGTTGAAGTTGGAGGTGGTTAGAGTGGGATTTAAATATTTGATGATGATTACGTTGAACTGTGATTGTTGTTTGAGCGGAGAACAGAGCGGCTGGTCAATTAAAGGGGCCAAAAAGAAGCCGCGACAGGACTGGCGAATTCGATTGATGTAATGGACAGACATCGCTGGGTAGTTGGTTCTTGTCGTCTGACAACATCGTTGGGGAGTCGGATCTTGAACATGCGGTGGGGCGATGGTAGGCTGTGCCATCACCAGGAAGAAAGGGGATGCAGTATCCTGAAGTTAAGTAGGAACTAGAGGAGGCATGCTGTTACAAGGGAGAGATGGAGTGGGCACACTGTTTCACGCTGAGCCAGAGACGGGGGGCATGCTGTGCGGCCAGATGGGGGAGCGCTGTACCGGAGGAGGGAGGCACGCTGTACCCGAGGAGGAAGATGCGGGGGGAGGCACGTTGTACCAGAGAAGGGGTGGTGCGCTGGGGGAGGAAGATGTGGAAGGAGGCATGCTGAACCAGGGGAGGTGGGAGGCGCACTGTGCCAGGGGAGGAAAATGCAGAAGGAGGCGCGCTGAGCCAGAGGAGGTGGGAGGCACGCTGTGCCAGAGGAGGAAGATACAGAAGGAGGTGCGCTGAACCAGAGGTGGTGTGAGGCACGCTGTGCCAGGGGAGGAAGATGCAGAAGGAGGCGCGCTGAACCAGAGGTGGTGTGAGGCACGCTGTGCCAGAGGAGGAAGATACGGAAGGAACTGCGCTGAACCAGAGGTGGTGGGAGGCACGCTGTGCCAGAGGAGGAAGATGCAGAAGGAGGCGCGCTGAACCAGGTGGTGGGAGGCACGCTGTGCCAGAGGAGGAAGATGCAGAAGGAGGCGCACTGAACCAGAGGTGGTGGGAGGCACGCTGTGCCAGAGGAGGAAGATGCAGAAGGAGGCGCGCTGAACCAGAGGTGGTGGGAGGCACGCTGTGCCAGAGGAGGAAGATGCAGAGGGAGGCGCGCTGAACCAGAAGTGGTGGGAGGCATGCTGTGCCAGGGGAGGAAGATGCAGAAGGGGGCGCGCTGAACCAGAGGTGGTGGGAGGCACGCTGTGCCAGAGGAGGAAGATGCAGAGGGAGGCGCGCTGAACCAGAGGTGATGGGAGGCACGCTGTGCCAGAGGAGGAAGATGCAGAGGGAGGCGCGCTGAACCAGAGGTGATGGGAGGCACGCTGTGCCGGGGGAGGAAGATGCAGAAGGAGTCGCGCTGAACCAGAGGTTGGAGACACGCTGTGCCAGGAGGAAGATGCGGAGGGAGGCAAACTGAACCGGAGGTGGGAGGCACACTGTACCAGAGGTAGGAGGCACGCTGTGCCAGAGGAAGGGGATGCGGAGGGAGGCGCGCTGCACCGGGGAAGGTAGGCACGCTGTACCGGAGGTGGCAGGCATGCTGGACCAAGGAGGAAGATGCGGAATGAGGCGCGTGGCACCAGAGAAGCGTGGCTTGCTGTGCCAAGGGTGGAAGGCATGCTGTACTAGAAGTGGGAGCATGCTGTACCCGAGGAAGAAGATGCAGAGGGAGGCGTGCTGCGCCGGGAGGGAGGCGTGCTGTACAAGAGGTGGGAGATGCGGAGGGAGGTGCGCTGCAGGGAGTGTAAGGAGGCATGCAGTGTGGGGAGGGAGGCAGCTGAGCCGAGAGAGAGACTGGATGCTGTGCAGAGGAAGGGAAGGTGGAATAGAGGGAGGGTAGGAAGGGAGACTGCTGCTGAGAGTGAAGGAGGCATCTCGTGCATAGGGAGGAAGGTGGCAGAGAAGGAGGGCAGGAAGGAAGCATGCTGCTAAGAAAGAGAAGGAGGCATTTCATGCATGGGGAGGGAGATAGAGAAGGATGGCAGGAAGGAAGCATGCTGCTGAGGAGGGAAGGAGGCATTCTGTGCATAGGGAGGAAGGTAGCAGAGAAGGAGGGCAGGAAGGAAGCGTGCTGCTGAGAGTGAAGGAGGCATTCCGTGCATAGGGAGGAAGGTAGCAGAGAAGGAGGGCAGGGAGGAAGCGTGCTGCTGCGATTGAAGGAGGCATTCCGTGCAGAGGGAGGAGGTGCCAGAGAAGGAGGGCAGGAAGGAAGCGTGCTGCTGAGGAGGGAAGGAGGCATTCTGTGCAGAGGGAAGCAAGGTAGCAGGGAAGGAGGGCGGGAAGGAGGCATACTGTTCATAGGGAGGAAGGAAGCTTGTTGCAGAAGAGGGAAGGAGACATGCCCAGCGTAGGGAGGAAGGTAGCGGGGGAGGGTAGGAAGGAAACGTGCTGCTGAGCGGCGGAGGAGGCACGCTGTGCATGGAGAGAAAGGAAACATGCTCTTGAGGAGGAATGGAGGCATGTCGGGCGTAGGGAGGAAGGTAGCAGGGAAGGAAGGCAGGAAAGAAGCATGCTACTGAGAGAGGAAAGGAGACGTGGTGAGCATGGGGTGTAAAGTAGGTTGGAAGAAGGGCTGGGAGGAACCACAACGCCGGGAGCGTGCGGTGTGGAGTGCAGAAGTGGACCAGAGGGACAGAGAGAAGGACGCACACTGCTGAGGAAGGGGAAGGAGGAAGTGGAACGTAGTGTAAAGGGGGAGAAGCAAGGAAGGAAGCATACTGTGCTGGGGTGGAAGGAGGCGTATGATGTGGAGGGAGCGAAGAAGGCTGAGAAGGATGCATGCTAAGCCAAGGTATAGTGAGAAGGAGGGGAAGAGGCATGCTGTACGGAAACAGTGGAGGAGAAAAAGGAGGAAGATGGACGGGCAGATGGGAAGGAGGTGAATGGGAAGCTGAGCCGAGCAAGTGAAGGTGCAGGAGGGAACAGGGGAGGGAAGGAGGGGCGAGGCTGCAAGATGGAGGATGGAGGATAGCATACGTCAGGAGATTCGAAACAAAGGGCGATTTGGTGCAGGCATTCTGGTTTCCATGGATCCTTACTGCTGCGACAAGGCGGCTTGTAATGGATTGGAGTCGACACTTGGGGCAGCCATGATGGTGGACAGTGGATCCCGCCGTGATGGGGATGAACCCTTGGTGGAGGATTGTAGGTGGGGGTAAGATAAGTAGGTTGGGGGAGGCGGCATGCACAAGTTATGCGTTGAGGAATAAACAGGCCTGGTCTGCCCTGGATGGAGTTAGCAGGTTTGCGGTAGCTTGATGGTGCAACCACTTCATGAAAGGTGGGCTGGTTTAATTATGAATGGTATCCTGAACGTGGGGAACGTGAGTGTTGAATGCTCGGGCCAGGAGATAACAACGGATGGAGTTGTCCTGTAAATATGAGAGCCTTACTGTAAGTTTCAGCGCGTGCACGCAACGATAAATGTTAATGGGCAGACAATGAGTAGTTATCGACTGTAACTAGCATGCAGCGGTTGACTGGGTGATACTTGCATGATACATTGATGTTAGCAAACAGAGAAGCGGTTTAGATGGTTGATGTTCGAGCTAACAATGGATGCCCGGCATATGGGCAGTTATATGGGTGGCATTGATTCCTAGTTGGCAGTGCATTGATAAATTGTACAACCAATAGGTAGAGATAAAGAAGGAAAAAGGTGAGAGGCTGGTGAAGTAGAGAAAAAGGGAGTGAAATCTTTAGGCCTACTGTATTATACCAATTAAACCACTAGAAATGCATTCTGGGAGAATCTGGATAATGTGGCACTGTGTTATTGCTATAGGCCTACAGTGTTTTACTATATTGGCAATGTATTCTGGATGACAGTGGCAGATTGAGCACATAATGGTTAACCATCATTGGCAGTGAAAGTGTTAACAGTGTACTGCATTAGTTCTCATGTTATGCGCGCGATCGCATAGAGATGCGTGGGGGGAGGGGGAGGCGGCATGATAGGAGGGTGTTGTGAGGAAGATGGGGTGAGAGTTTGATGTTACTGTCAACATTGAAGGAGACTTAGCTTGTGTGTTGTGCTGCTGGGCGAGAAGATCACTTGTACAGTAGTTCAGTCAGCGCTGCGCTGGATCTGGGAGTGACGTAATCGAACCGGCGAAGGCAGCGGGTCCCGTGTGTTATGAAGTGTGCCGGTTTGAAGTTGGAGCGGGAGCCGAGAGGAGGAGGAGAACCGGTTTACTCGAGTCGGATTGCGTTAGATGGTGGTGATCCGTTCGTGACGTTGAAGCTTCGTGGTGTTGGAATATTGAACTGGACGAGACAGCTGCACGGCATGGACGATGATGAGGAAGCGGTTGATAACGGGGTGAAACAGACGAGTTGTGTTTGCTGTTCTGGATGTTGGAAGACGAGTAGGTTATAATGCTGGAATACGTGGATCCCGCGGCTGGCGAGAGCGACGACTCTCTCAGGGTTTCTCCAGTGTGTTAATGGTCTGATGATCCGTGATCACACGAGGTAAGTAGCCTAATGATTATTTTGATAACTACAGTAGTTCGAGGCGAAACGAACGCGGAAGTTACTCGTGTGTGTGTCGCGGGACGGCGACGCTACGTGACGTGGCGTCACGTGAGTCATACGAAGAACAAAGCACGAATGATAGGTAGACAAGGCAGGTATATATACGTAGACGAAGGGGAGGAGTTTGGGCGGAGCATTAGCGGTTACCATGGTAGTTAAGTCAAGGGGAGGTGTTGATCAGGTTACCATGGAGATCAGGGTATGTTACAGAAGTTAACCAGGAATGGCGTGCAAGGTATGATAGAGAGACAGGGTAATAACTATTAACGATTATTCTTTGAAGTGTGGTCTTCCTCCTGAACATACGTTGTACCAACTCCATTAAGGCAGATACAGTATTTTCTAAATTTCACTGTGCTTTAAAGGGATAGTTCAGATTTTTGGAACTTAAGTTGTATTAAATGCTATCCATTAACATATAGTGGTGTCAGCTGTACTAATTGAGTCCAGAGTCCCGTGATGGGAGCTCTGCTCTGGTTTTGTTTAATATTAAGTAGTTCTGGTCATTCTGTGGGGGTCACTGGGGCCAGGCAGTAATAGTAAATGAATCCATTATTTCCAAAATATTAGGACCTCATTCGTCCATTTTTGACCACTCTATCACATGGAACAACTTTTTGAGCCTAGTGATATGGACACAAAATACATAGTTCTGTGATAGAGGGGTCAAAAATGAATGAAGGATGTGCTAATATTTTAAAAATGGGTCAACAATAGAAAGGAAGTTTTTCTTCTTTCTTTTTTAAATTTACTTTTACCGCATGGCCCCAGTGATCACCCAAAAACGACCAGAACTACTTCAAAAAACCAGAACCACCAAAACAAGTACAGAAATCTCACCACAGGACTCTGGACATCAGTTAATACAGTTGACACCATTATATTAACGGCAAGTATTTCATACACTTAACTTGAAAATATCTGAACAATCCCTTTAAGTGATGTATAAAACGAGGGCCCTGAATCCATTTCAAGCTTATTTTTGCACAGATGAATTTACTACAGAAAAAAATAACAATTTAATCCCAGACGTACCGATCATACCGGTGCACGCAATCACAGAAGAAGGCCATCAGTGTAACCTAACATTGATCCAAACCCCACTGTTTCGCCCTCCCATTGGTCCGAAATTACTAATCCTATCTCTAATCCTCACCCTCAACCAAACATGTCATAGTGGAATTAAAATAAGGCAGTCAACCATTTGTGAAAAACTCCCTGCGGAAAATCTAGTGGTTTTGGCTGGTGAGTTGGGGGGAAATTGATTGACAGGTGCCAGAGATAAAACCCTCATTTTTCACCATTTCTCCTCCTATCACAGTGGTTTTCAACCAGTGGTCCCCAGGATAAATGATGGATAGTTGGTTAACCAGATGTAACTCTTTGAGAGCGTAAAAACCCTTACGGGTCCATTTGGTTTCATTTTTACACTCTCAAGAGTTAAAATATTCATCATGTGAATTAGCCCAAGTCTACACAACTAGAGAATGTAGAAGATTAATGGTCATTTAATGGTCATATTCCCTTCCAGGCGAGCATCTAGCGCATTCTAGTGCATTTTGGAAGTGCCACTAGTGCATTTTGGATTTTGGCAGTTGGCAACACTGCCGCTCAGTGACGTATATTGGGGCTTAAGTGGTTAAATTAACTCTGCGTGTCCTTAAGTCTATTTGAGCTCATATTATATCTGAGGTGGCTTCCTCTTTAAAGACCCTTTAAAGCCCTTCAATCCAACACCCCCCTCCTACTCCCCTTCCAAGCACTTCATAATGATCTCCCCCTGAAAGGTAAATCAATTATATAATGACGACAAAAGGAGCCGTTTTGTCATAAAATGGTAATTAGTTTTGGGTCCTGACCTCCCTCCCCTCCTCCTCCCCTCTCTTGGCATCTCGACTCCCCCCTGCATACAGCTGAGGATCGGGTCATGTCTGCTCTGTGCTGCTCCCTCTCCTCTCTCTCCAGGGCCGGTTCTAGGCGGAAGCAATATAAGCTGCCACGTAGGGCCATGACCAGTAAAGGGGCCACATCACAGGGATGAGATTTATTCTATTTTTATGTATTCGCTATATCATACACAGACTATACTGGTAGGCTTGGGAGCATGTGGCCCCCCACCTTCACTTAACCTAATTTGACCTGAAAACTGATTCTACCAAATGTCTTCTAAACTCGGACAGTTTTCTGAATAAAACCTCAGCTTTCTACATCTGTGATATTTCATGTCAAGGGACCCCCCAAAATCATCTGCGTATGGCGTGCCGACCCCCATTTGAAACTAGATCAGCACTCAGCAAAGCGCCAACTTGCGTGTTGCACACAAATAAGCCACAGCCTACTTGGCGTGAGTGTCTGACCCAAAAAAAACAAACATGACAAAACAAACAAAAAAGCTCCAGGAGATAATACTTGTGACATTAGTTATAATGGTCACCATATGTCATCAACTTAACCAGCCAATTGGAGTAGCTCGAGGGACAGCCGACGACAACCGGCAACCATGAACCGATTGCTTAACCAATTGCATGTAATAACAAGAAAATACAGTATGTAGTTCCAGGGACGTCGGAAGCAAAACATTTTCACAATGTTTTCATAGTTTTCAATAGCTAAAGCTAATGCTACCTATTGCTTAAAACACATTCTTGCAGCCGGTGTGTCAGTGTAATCTCGCATAGGGCCACCTAACACCTAGAACCGCCACTGCCTCTCTCTCTTCTCCCCACTTAACGACAGACAGGCGGAACACACTGAGCCTCGCCGCGGCATTGTGGGGGTCTTTGTCTTCATTCAGGGGGCAGGAGGGGGTTGGGGGGGGTGAGGTCCTCACTGCCGAGCGCGTTTATCAATCACGGGAGCCAGAGCGGAGCTATGGGAGCTCCAGCTGTCCTACAGCAGGCCTCCTCGCGCTGGCTTTGTAACAGCCCGGCCTTACAAATTGTCTGTGAATGGCAAAAAGGAACACCCCGCCCCAACACACACACACACACACACACACACACACACACACACACACACACACACACACACACACACACACACACACACACACACACACACACACACACACACACACACAAAGGGACAAATGCACACACTTGCATACATGCAGCACAATGAACATACATTGCAATTATACCACCACCATCAGAGGTACGTGTCATTACGGCAAGCGCATACAAAGGGACAACCAGTGACACTACAGCACAGATACATGCAGCTATACAACTATAGCACACCCACGTGCACTGTCTGCAACTATAGCACTTTCACACAAAATAAGCAAACATGACAAACCCCTGCAGTCATCATCCACATACACACACGCACGTAGACACGTGCAGTAGGCCTACTGTGCCAAATGTGGTGACAGATAGCCTGAACGTTGAGGTCACGTTACGTTCCTTTAAAGAGGCCCAGATAAAGAGCATGCTTGGACAGGTGAAGAGTATCTATCTATTCTGAGCCCTTACATGTTTTAAATGATGAATACAGTATGTAGCCCTCCATGAGGCGCTTTGGAGTCTCTACATTCAAGAACGACAGATTAAGACAGATTAAGGATCTCTTTAGTGCATGACAATAAATTATATCATGTCATGACATGTCGTTGTGCTGCCCTGCGGCCATCAGAGTAGGATTGGGCAAGACACCCAAAAGTATAACCAAATAAAGCCAATAGTCGAATGCAGGTTAACCCATCTACAAGCTCACAATGCATCATACTTGTAGATCTCTACACTGCCTATTTAAAAATAAATGGCTAAATAATTAAGGCAAAAGTTTGAAATGATCGTGAGGTTCCGCTTGTCTGTCTATCTGTCTGTCTCAGACTGACTCTGATCCTTACAGGCAGTGTGCTCATTGACGTCAAGTGGTTTAGAACGCAGAAATTAGAGATCGATCTAACAATCCATCAATCAATCGGCACCTGGGGGACTCTGGTCATTGATATAGTGTTCAAGTGGTTAGAAATGAGTTGCGCGGAAAACCCATCAGTGTGAACACACAGTGTCGTATTGACATATATGCTTCTAATGCACCTCTACAGACTCCACCTTAGCCCGCAGCACTGGCTGTAGCACTTGCCCTATAGCCTTGATCACCTTGGTGTATGCATAGGCTAAAATATATGATTTAGATTTTACCACAGGTCATTTCCAATGCAAATATTCTATTGCTTAGTTTACTTAAGCCTAGATGACCACAATTTGATGTATTACCATGAGTAGTTCTTACTTAATGTAAGTCGCTGAGTCTGGAACCTACAGTTCTCTGCTTGGTTCAATATTAAATTATATGGTAAATAAAGTTTCTGAGTTCCACTCACCATGTCAGGTATCAAAGTGTGTCAGTAAAGAATTGTTATAAGGCTCGTCAGTGGGCTTTTATCTTACATGAAAAGTTACACGTGTCAAGGCAATATATATATCTATATAGATGAACAAATAAATGAGTTGCTCTTCAAGGTCAAACACTGATTGCATTGTTACTCCAGTATGCCGCGCTGTCAGAGCCATCTGCACTCTCGCTTTTTCATCATATTATTGTTTGTGCACGTCCACCAAACGCACAAGAGAAGCAAAGAGAGGAAGACAGAGCCAGAGAGGAGGGAGGGAGGGAGACGGGGAGAGATGGAGACGTATAGGGAGAGATACAAATTGATCGTTTTGGTGGCGAGATCAGTCATAGTCATCTTGGGCGGACGGATGAATGTCTTTGATGGCGACTGCAGGTTCAGGCAGAGAGAACGTCTGAAAAGAAAGAGAAATTGGCTTGGGCCCTGGGGAGACAAATCAATGTGTGTTTGTGTCTGTGTGTGTGTGCGAGTGTGTGCACGCATGTGCGCGCGCGTGTGTGTGTGTCAAGGCAGGAGCAGGCTCAGGACTAGACAGAATGTAACTGTTGAATTCCTACTGTCGGCTGTCCATATTTTGCTTGCCTTTGTCTGCTGTCCTTAGCCTGGGCCGTTGTTGTTTTTTTACCTCAAACAAACCACAGACCAATCAGAATCCTTGGCTGCTTTTCAACCATCATATGCCCCGCCTACCTGTGGGGATAGGCTCCTCCTGGCCAGACTGACTCGCGAAGTAACATTTCAGACACGCAGCAAACTAGGTTGGAACTCAGGCTATATTCTTCTGGAGTTACACTGCATGTAAATGTTGATCAGTGATGATTTTATGTTAAGCTCAATTATTTTGGACAAAATACATGCTACGAAATGTACGCACAAGATATGTGCTACGAAAAAGTAATAATAGTAATAATAATAGTTACTAATTACTATCGTCCTGCTGCTTCTTACAGTATTGCATTGGAGAAGAGAGATGAGCTAATGCCACTTTACTTTGAGATCAAAAAAGTGCAGTGAACAGGCTGTAAACTATTATTACAGTCAGATGTACAAAGCCATCTAGTGTCAAAGTTGCGACATTGAGGGGTCCGAAACTGAGCACTCAAGAGCTGTTTGTGCGGCTTTGTAATATGTAATATGTTACATATTACTCTTAATAAGTAAGTACTCTTAATAAGTAATGTAATATTATTACTTTCGTAAAGGGGTTAAGTAATAAGTAATATTTTACACTCCTAAGTAATATTGCCCCACACAGTTTGTGGCACCGTGGGTGAGCACTTTGTATTTGAGCATTTATGTTAATACACGGCACGCTAACTTTGTAAATATAGCCAGATCCGCTGAAAACAGGATGAACAAACAGTCATGCATGCTCCAGGGCTATGGTATAGGTACGTGTTTGGCACTACCTGCTGTCCTGAGGTGGTCAGCAGCTGGCTCACACTTTCCAGCTCATTTTGTTGCGAGGAAAAACACTGACCCTCCAAATGCTGTCCTCTGTCCATGATGGACGCAGGCGGCAGCAGGCTCGATCACTTTTTAATCTTTGACCAGAGCTAGTGGGCCAGGAACACACACAGCTGCTTAGACGCTTGAGGGAGCGTTGCACTAAGAGTTGCACTAAGAGTTAGAGAGACATGTCTGTCTCTCTGTCTATCTGTCTATCTGAGGGGACAGATAGATAGATAGATAGATAGATCCTTTTGTGTAAGATTTCTGTGTTCATGGTGTATGTAGTCAGTGCTTTCAAAGCTATACCATCTATTCTACGCCTTGGCAGCTATTGTTCGTTCCAGCCACATGCAGCGGCAAGACAGGGAAAAAGGTATATTATTAACAGATTAGTCGTTCAGAATGAAAACAATAACCAGAATCACACGCTTGTCGTTAATAGGGCCATTGTGCCACAAATAGACTAGTTTCTCATCTCTTTTAGATTATGACATCTCTCTCTCTCTCTCTCTCTGAACGATGATGCAACCAAGAGTCGACACTGTGCACTCGCTGTGTTCCCGGTAATGAGTCATATTATGACAAACTCCTGGGGTTTCTCCTAACTATCCAGGCAAAATGTCAGCAGTCTACCCCCATTCCCTTTGATGACCTATTAAATATTATGAGGACCCCCCGGTGTGCGCGCACCGTGGTGGGGCGCTCGTATCAAGATGGTGTTTAATGCCCATGAGACAAACAACAGACAGATTAAAGCTGTTCTATCCTGCTGATGTCCTCCCACTCTCTCTCTCTCTCTCTCTTTCTCGCCCTCTACAAAGTGCAGTTGTGATGAGTTGCTTAATAGTTTCCGCGACTCTGGAAGAAAAACAAAGAAACGGCAGCTCGGCAGCTCCGTTCTGCTTTAATTGTTTTATATACCGTAGGGCTGTAATGCAGCAACCTGTGGGCCCATGGGGCAGATTAAAATCCTCCTCACAATACCTGAAGACCAAGTGTTAAGGGGGCAAAACAATCACGGCACTCCATCTGTACCCTCTTGACAAATTTGTATTTGGGATAACACATAGAATTAACATAATACATGATATGTTAATTCCATGGATCCAAGCCGGAGCACAATAGACTGAATGGTGTTTGTAAACAAATTTGTTTAAAAACAGAATCTAACTCCACCTCACCTCCACTCTATTGGCTCATTATGAATCTGCTGGAGACTGCTGTGCTGTGATTGGCTAAAACGCTGCCTCACCCCAAACAACCGCTCTCCCCCTCACACATTAGCCACACCTGTCCTGAACCCGACGAATGTTTTGTTTTCATGATTTGTTGACAACAACAATGTTCTGGATCGTCTGCAGGACGAGGCAAGTGTCTGTCTGCAGGGAAACAGCTGCAGCATCAAAGCAGAAGCAACGTAGAGGGGAAAGGGCAAAAAATATAGTTATATGTCTAAGTAGGGGCCGTTCATTTACGAAAAAAAAAAACACACACAGTAAAAATCGGATCGGAATTTTCTGCTCGACAAACGATACACATTCGGCATACCACAGTGTGAGCCTGTAGATCTGCTATTTCTCATGTGCAACAAGGTCGCATGTACCGTTGGAAAGGACATTCATGATTCATGTGAGGAACAAGGCCTTTACTTCTATTCTCTGATCGCCACTTGTTATTAATACAAGCACTGATGTCTAATCAGCCTCACATAGTGCCGCCTGTCAGGTGAGCAATATATGAAGACAAATGACACTTTTACACTCAAGCGAATGACACTCTTCACTTCTTTTCTTTTTTTTGGGAACACGGTCATTTTCTGGCTTGTGAGTCAAGTGTAAGAACCTAATTATATGAAGATCTGAGCAAAAATAACTTCTCATTTTCAAGAATAATGGGGAGAAGAAATGTTGTAGATTAATGGCACTATTTATCTTTTTTAAATTTCCATCTCTCTCTGGGTTGATGGCCGCTGTGCTCCCCAAGGAAAATATTCATAAAAATGAAATTGAAGTCATAACTTAATAGGTTATTAAAAAAGAGAAAGAAATGTGAGCGCATATCACTTCTCCGTTCGCGGTGCTGTAAATTTAAATTGAAGTATGTATCGCTCGTAGTCACCGACATGCATCTCTATCATGGAGGTATTTGCTATTCTAATTTTATGGAAGGCCAGATTATCGTTACCGATGTCGGTGTGCTGCGACTGACCAGCTGACCGACAGATTGCTGACAACATCTCAGCCATGTGTTTCCATTAGCAACCTGATCTCACATAATATAGTATAAATGAATGGAGTTGACATTCAATAGATAAACGACTAATAGAGCCAAAAGTCGATTTGTATGAGACGATTCATATGAGACTTGCAGTCTCTCTAAAGTTTGTTATGAGCCTACTCACCCCTGTCCGATTTGTGACCTGATCGACACAGAATGGTAAACTAGATCAGCACTTGGTGCTGACCTAGTTTGCCAAATTGCGTGATGTGCACAAGTAGCCCATGGCCTACGAGCAACCCAAAAACAAACAACAAAACAAAACAAAAGAAGACCTTTAGGAGATAATACTCATGACATTAGTTATAATTTATAACTGATGAGGTAATAGTGACTTAATTAATAGACCTTTATAACTTATAAAGGTATATTAATTAAGTCACTATTATCTCATCGGTCACCCAACTAGCCAATCAGAGTAGTTCGAGGGACGTTCGAGGGACGACCACAAACCGATCGCTTAACTTGTGCTCACTCCACTCACGCAAAATATATAACCAGCCCGAAACAGCCGCCGTGAAATTGCACTTCCAGGTTTGTGAAAACCATGCCTCCGTCAAACTGTAGTAATATATGAACAGACTTTTGGCTCTATTAGTAGCCTAGTTTTATCTACGGAATGTCCAGTTCTGTTAATTTATACAATGTTATGTGAGATCAGGCTTAGGACCTGAGTCCGATTCTACAAAAGGCCTTCTACAACGTAAATCAGTTAGTTCTCAAACTTGTTCGTGCCGAGAAGAACCCCCAAGGTGATTTGTATTTGGCCGTGTGACATGATTTGGCTGCGTGCCGTGGACCCCGCGGAGGACAGAAGTTTTGTGTTCCAAAAAAATGTTTAAGGACACGCTAAACTCTGAAAGGACACAGGATGCTAATGCATTAAAATGCAGACTCACTGCATATTCCTCTACCGTCATTTCTCCATCGATATCCACCGACCTCCCCCTTCCCCCATTTGATCTCTCTCTCTCTCCCCCATCTGTGTATTCCCTCTTGTTCTTTCGTGTCCCGTCTCCGTCTCACAGGGGGACAGGAGGGACGTGGGACGAGAGAAGTGATGGAGGCATATCAGTATGGGGGTGGGAGGAGGCTTTCTGAGGGGGGGGGGGGGGCGGGGGTTCTTCAAGGTCAGGGGGCACACTTATTTATTTCCCCCTGGAAGTTACAATGATTTTTTTTTACTGAGTACTTTGCCGTTGATGATGAGAGGAGATCAGCGGCCATAAATTTGTCTTTGCCATTTGGTGGACGCGGCCGGTGATGAGCCCTTTATTGCGTCTCCCTTCAAGGGCACGGCGTGGCGGTTATTTGTACGACAGTGCTATTCTATGTAATGATATCCGTTTCATAGTGTCATATAAACCCCAATGAGAAAATTAAGAATAAAAAAGAAAGGCGCCGGGGTTATACGGGAGTTGTGCACGCGCCGCGGAGGACGACGGTCTACCTTTATTCAGATCAGATTCTAATGGGATGTGTACAGTAAATGTCACATGATATTTGTGATGCCCTTGTCGAGGTTTAACAGTAGCCGTTAAAGTGTTGATGTTACCGCGACTGCGTGTGCGCCGCGGCCTTGACGAGCTAGCGGCCGGTACAGGTGCAGAGTATACGTGTATGTGTACAATCTGTTCACTATATCAACTTTCTGATTTGCAGAACAGAACACCGTTAGGCATCCTGTAATGTTGACCACCTTCGCACTGAACACAAGGATTACATTGTGTCTATGCCACGGCTTTCACGGTCGAAAACCCTTATTTTGAAGTGCCAGACATCTGAAGCCGGATGCATGATGACGTCATTGTGTTTCCAGTGCCTTGACCATTCTGCCCTCTAACCCGGCCTGTGCAAGAACATCCGGTCCGAGTTCCGGATGAACCGCTGTCTCTGTTCGGCTCATTGCGTTTTTCTTTGATGGGTGTAACAACCTGTTGTACTGTATAATCTTCGTCAAATCATCTGGAATAAATGTACCGGTGTTGTCCTTTCACACCTGAAAAGTGTATAAACCAACAGTCCTCCTCAGCCTTTTTAATATCAAGACGTTGATATGCATTAGTTAATGGACACCCATTTGACACGATCTGTGTCTCTTGAACACCCAGACAACTGCAGACCATTCAAAACTGAGATATACAGTATATACCAGGGGTTTTCAACCTTTTTGATACCAGGGCTCACTGAGCCACGGACCACCATTTGAGGACATTTTAGCCCCACAGACCCCAAAACTAAAGATTTCTTTTGCTTCCACAATTCCAGGCTGGATTTGGGAAACAAAACAGGCAACCATTAATCCTCTACATTCTCTTGAGGGGTAGACTTGGGCTAATTAAGATGATGAATATTTTAACTCTTGAGAGTGTAAAAATGAAACCAAATGGACCTGCAAGGGTCCATTTGGTTTCATTTTTACGTTCTCAAGAGTTACATCTGGTTAACAACAAACTTAGCTGGGGACCACCTGGAACCCTCTCAAAGACCACTGGTGGTCCCCAGACCACTGGTTGAAAACCTCTGGTACTGTATATACTATAGCTTACTGGGAACAGTACAGAGGCTGAGTGTGATCACCAGAGGCTCTCACCCATGTGTCAACGTGTCTGATTGATTGATTGATTGAATACTTTGGCATTTGGCATTGGCAGAAAAGCAATCACTAGGGTACACAGTCAAACATAATGGAATCCAGTACAGGCTACACAAACAATGGGATCATTCAGGTCCTGGGTATATTCACTACATAATCATGACAAAAGCAACAGTAAATCAACTCCTCATAAAACATACGGCCCCTGAATGATAACGGCACTCATGACCATCTGAGCAGCCAGCAGTTGGGTGAATGAAGCTGGAACTACGAACAGCTTTCCTCAGCAGGATCAATACAGGTCCACAAAAAAACAACAAAGTATTTAACCACTTAAAATCTATACGTGTTTCACCGTAGTCCCTCAGGGCTCTGTACTAGGGTCTTAAGGTTTTCTCCCATACGTTGTAATATATCATCTTCACTGAAAATCGCCATGGCAGTGCATTGTGAGCCCCCCCCCACGTTGTTAAAGACGAGCGTTTAGGGGACCCCATGCAGGGGGTCTCTGGACCTCATGTTGAGAGAACGAGCAATGGAAACTACGGTAGAATCGCAGGGTCTGTTATGCTTGTAGCGTGTTGTCTGTCCCCTTGGGCATGATGTGTCCAGACTAGCGTCCTCTACACCAGTGGTTTTTACAACCAGTGGTCCGGGGACCGCCAGTGGTCCTTGATAGGGTTCTAGGTGGTCCCCAGCTTCATGACGGAAAGTTGGTTAACCAGATAAGACTCTTTGAGCAATAAAATGAAAGCATTTGGTTTCATGTGTACACTCTCAAGAGTTAAAATATTCATCATCTGAATTAGCTCACTCTTAATAAAGTCGACACAACTAGAGAATTTACAAGAATATTATATTTGATCTATGTCTGCCTGTTTTGTTTGCAAAAATCCAACCTGGAATTGTGGACAAAACCAAAAGAAATCCTTAATTCGGGGTGAAAATGTCATCAATTGGTGGTCCATTGCTCAAATGCTGAATAAATAGTGGGCCCTGCTATCGAAATGGTTGAAAGCCACTGATCTATACCTATACAAGACAGTCTGCCTGTGCGCTGCCTGTGGACATATACAGTGATACATACATAGTTTTGTCTCATCTCGCCTCTTCATCCGGGCCTGACACCTCCTCAGGGGTCCCTCAGAGGACACCGTGAACTAATGCTCTTTATTGATTGGCCATTTAAAAGCCTCTTGTAGCCTTTGGGAGTATATGTTAATACGCTGAGGCCCTCTCTCTGCCCCTCCCCTCCCCTCCTCTCCCCTCCCCACTCCCCAGGGCCTGTGTGGTTTATTCCTCGGTGGGCAGTCACTGGGAGTTCATTAATGGTCAATTACTAATAGCTGATGAGGCTCATTGTGTCCGCCGCATGCAGCCAGGAGGCCGGCCGCGCATCTGTCTCCCCTGCTCCTAGCCGGGGAGGAAAAAAAAGAATGCGACACATGCCCCGTATGATGACGGGGGAGGAGGGGGGAAAGTAATGGAGTACTTTCTCATGGTAAATGGTGCATTTATGTATCACCTTTATTCAAGGCGATTTACATGCTTTGTGGTTTTCAACCATTTTGAAACCAGCCAGGGCCCACTATTTATTCAGCATTTGAACCACGGACCACCATTTGATGACATTTTCATCCCACAGACCCAAAACCCAACCCAAAAAGCAAAACAGACAAACATAGTTTTAAAAAATGATCATTCTTCTACATTCTCTAATTGCATAGACTTCTTAATTGACCCACGGGTCACTGGAGGACGTGCTCTACCTCCTGAGTCACAGTCGCCCCACAGTGCTAATACTTCTAGTAACTGCAAGGTACTTTTACTTTATTTGAATATTTCTACTACATCTCAGAGGTTGGTGTTTTTTAACGCATTGATTGATTGAATAGAAAGTAATAGAAATCACAAAAAAGGACAAAGACAAAAAAAGTCCATTGTGGTCGTACAACCTGAATTCATTTCATTAACATAGAATAGAGCATAAAAAGAGCAGTGAACTGAGAACATGTTCATTGTTTTAAATGAGGGTAGGATCGCAACAAACACGTGACGCGAAAAATAGCAACAACTGTCTATATAATGAGGGGAAGATCTAACTGAGTAGAGGAGCTCAGTGATCGGCAAAATAAAATAAATGCCTTGATATTGTGCCTTCATCCAATTAAGCAATAGTGCATTACATTCTCATTCACACACCAATTGAGGAAGAAACCATGCAAGACACAACCAGCACATCGGAAGCAATCTGGGGTTCAGTGTCTTGCCCATAGACACTTCGACATGTAGAGAGGAGGAGCCTGGATTCGAACCGCCAACCCACAGATCCTTGGATGACCTGCTCTATCTCCCGAGTCACCACGGTAAAACTCGACACGGCAATGAAACAACAGCAGCACATTATGTGAAACGTTCCCATGTTCTTATGTAGCATTAATATGTTTTTCATTTGATTGTTTTATTATCTCATATACTGTATGGCAGTTTTGTTATAACGTATCTCCTCTGGGACTATAGGATTCTGTTACAATACCTTATATTTGCACCCCCCCCCCCCCAACCCCCTTTTCCATTTCTATTTAGAAACTGTGCATGGTGGAAATCTTAAAGTATAACATATTAGAGTGCTAGCTCGCGCACACATGTGCACAGACACACACACACACACACTGGCCTGTTTATGTGAGGAGAGTTGATAGGCGGTCATGACAGGCCCCGAGTGGATAGCAGGGGCGGATGTAACATGTCCCATTTGGGGGGGGGGGGGGGGCAAGAGAACATGTTGGAGGGGCAAGAGAAAATGGCATTTTCGGTTACAGGACTTTTATTAGTCAAGTAAAGCATCAAAAATAACAACAGTTGTTGTTGAAGTTGCAACAGACACATAGCATGCATAAAGCTAAAGGTCTGACTCAGAGAGTTTTCTGTTTTCAATGATGAAATGCTGTTGGTTTAGTGGTGCCAAAATTGTAGTTAGTTAGTAGCAGTAGTAGTGTTTCAAATCATTTTAATTATAAGCACTTTAATTTGAAATATCTTGGGTTGTTTTGCATGGCATCGTGTTTGGGGGGGCAGAAGGGGTATTTAGGGGGGCATTGCCCCCCCATGCCCATGCCTAGATCTGCCCCTGGTGGATAGGGGGGGGGGGGGGGGGGGGGGGGGGGGGGTTACAGGGGTCCCCCCAGAATAAGGCAAAGGAGTATCCTTTGACTGCCAAGCTGATATTTGATAATAAAAAGAAATAAATCAGACAATGTGGCTGAATATTTCATTTGTTATCCATATCCCTTATGGGGGCAGGGGGGTTGGGGGAAAAAAGAATGCAAAAACAGCAATTTCCCTGCATGTAGTCCCTGTTGGGATGGTGTCAGAGCAGGATAGAGGCTGTTTTCTATAACCTTAACATAACGTGTCTTTACAGGTCTCAGTGTTGACTGTGTTGAGTAAAACTGTGATGAAATGTTTTTGTTGACTAAAAACTACATGAATATTAAAGTATTAAAGTTTGTTTTGTTTTTCCACCAAAGGTCATGTTGTAGGTTGTTAGGTTGTTTATCAGTTTACACATTAAATATCCTGTCATTGTAGTGTATTCAATTGATTAAACATTGAAAACGATTTGCAAATCGATGTATTGTGTTTTTTTACCCAACGTCCCAACTATTTCGGAATTGGAGTTGTACAACAACCTCTCTGCGATTAAGGACTTGTCCGTCATGTGTTATCACTGTTTAATCCATGTAATCCGTTTTTAGTCATACCGGGCGATCTGCTAATGGATATGAGGCGCGTGTTGATGACATCACCACTTGAAAGGTCAGTCGTTCTAGAGCGCAAAGGCTTCTGGGTAAATGAGTTCAATGGAAGTGGAATGTGGAATGTTTTTTCTGTTTGACAATAAACCATGGGACTATTATAGTTGGAATATAGTGATGTAGTAGTCTAAACCACATATAGTAAGTGATTTCACTTAATACAAATATTTTTTTCTTCGGGTTAGGTCAGTTTTTCTTCTTTTTGTGGCTAATCCTCCCTACCAGAGTGTGCTGACCATATGAGGAGTTCCTCCCTGCCCCCAGTGAGCCACTGGAGGCGGCAGTGGATCAGGGGTAGAGTCACCGGATGGTAACCACATGGTTGCCGGTTTGATCCCAGACTCCCGCAGAGTTAGTGTCTAGGTGTCCTTACCTTGCATGCTTTCCACTGCCATCAGTGTATGAATGTGTGTGAATGGGTGAATGTGATGCACAATCTATGTAAAGCGCCTTGGATAAAGGCACTATATACTGTAAATGCACCATTTACCATCAGGATGAGAGGAGTACACTAAGCCCTGCCCTCACTCAATCGAAATTGGAGGAAGGTTCCCCATATATTTTTTCCCTGATTGTCTGATCCTATACATCTCTGTAAATGGCGTTTTGGCGATGAAAAAGTCATATTTATATAATGTTTTTCCCCATAACAATATTTTTTTAATATTCATTTTTAAAGTATTTATCGGCCGATAATATCGGGATGGCCGATATGTCTAACAACAATAACAATATTTGAAATTGTTTTGAGGGGGGTATTCACCTATAGGTGTACACTGTACAGTAGGCCTATATACTGACTTGCCCAAAATACCGGCCTAAATGCATGATTGTGACGTGTTGTCGAAATGTTCAAGTGTGTTTTCTGTTCTCAGGTCCATGTCTGTCAGCATCTCTCTCTCTCTCTCTCTCTCTCTCTCTCTCTCTCTCTCTCTCTCTCTCTCTCTCTCTCTCTCTCTCTCTCTCTCTCTCTCTCTCTCTCTCACTCTCACTCTCTCTGTCTCTCTATCGCTCTCTCTGGGACTTTTGGGGTCAGTGTCGGGATAACTTTTTGATGACGTTCTAATGACCTTCACTTTTCTCTCCTCTCTCTCTCGCTGAGAGATCCCTGGAGCTATCTCTCTGCAGCCTCCTCTGCTGAGAGCTGGAGATAATCACTAGTGAAATGGGGCCCCTGCTGCCGTGTACAGCCGCGATAAGAGAACCACACACAGGTCTAACTGTGTGGCACGGTGCATGGTGGGCCCTCCGGGTGCTCTCTCACAAATGCCTGGTTTTAGAGTCTGCCGCAGCGGTGGTTTTCGCACGCCGGGAGGGAGGGAGAACTACAGTGGATGTACAAGCTCACGCTGCATCGCATGACCGGTGTGTTGTGGGCTGTGTGTCGACTGTTAGGGGTGGAACGATTTGCTTACCTCACTATACAATATATATTTAAGGTTCCAAAACGATTTCTACTCGTATATCAATATATAGCATTTTTTCCCCACACATTACTCTGCTTTTATTATACTAGAACTTTTTCAAACAATTCTGAACTAGTACATGTACCATGACAAGTTGAAGTTCAGTCAACTACAACATTTTAAAGCAATTCTAAACAACATAGAGTATGTATATATTGGTGTATCGATTTTTTTTTGCCCACCCCCAGTCAACCAGGGGCTTGTTTTCCTGGGGAACGCGACTCCATCGTACGATCGGAGCATAACTAAGGCAGGCTAAATATCCGAATATACCCAGGGGTGCCATGACGCGGGCCAGCCTCCCAGCCAGGAGGGGTGAAGGTATTGTGTCCAGCTGGCATGGCTCCCACCGCAGGCTCACCGCAAAAACATTGAGAACCTTTGAGTTCACCCCCCACCACCACCAACCCCCTGAACCTGATAAGGAGCTGCAGCCAGAAGGCACATTAAAAGCCGCTGCTGGAGGAGGGAGTCATTTCAAAGGCCATGAACCATCGCCGGTAAATCACCAGCAATGCAGTCACACACACTGGAATCTGCGCCAAGTTTGAATTAGCAGAGCGCTAGTCTGTCTGCACACCCGCGTTTCATACCGAATCCTGTTATCAGGGGAAAAAAGGAGATTTTGGTACCAAAAAAAAAAAGACATTTGAGATGAAAGTTCTGGTGTATAATGAAACTATGACAACACAAATTACAAACACTGTGTTTGTAAACAGATTTGTTTAAAAACAGAATCTAACTCCACCTCACCTCCACTCTATTGGCTCATTATGAAACTGCTGGAGACTGCTGTGCTGTGATTGGCTAAAAAGCTGCCTCACCCCCACAACAACCCCCCCCCCCCCCCCCCCCCCACACACACACACACACACATTAGCACCGCCTTCCCTGAGCCCGACTAATGTTTTTGTTTTCATGATTTGTTAACAACAAAGTACTGGTTCGTCTGCAGGGCAAAGCAAGTGTTGCGGCTGCAGCATCAAAGTAGAAGCAACGTAGAGGGGGGAAAAGGCAAAAAAAATATACCGTATTTTCCGCACTATAAGGCGCACCGGATTATAAGGCGCACCTTTTAGAACTGTTTTCATATACAGTGTATAAGGCGCACCGGATTATAAGGCGCAGAGAATAGAAGCTACTACAGTTAACATGGAATAGAAGCTACTGCAGTCGAACAATCCATATATAAGGCGCACTGGATTATAAGGCGCAGTGTGGATTTTTGAGAAAATTAAAGGCTTTTAGGTGCGCCTTATAGTCCGGAAAATACGGTACACACAATTGCTCCTGATGTGCATGTTGATGCCTTGCATAGCTTCCACTTCCACTGTTGTACAGTATATGAGCAGCTAACCTGCCATTACTATAGATCAGGGGTTTTCAACAGGTGGTCCGGGGACCACCAGTGGTCCCTGAGAGAGTTCCAGGTGGTCCCCAGCTAAGTTGTATAACCAAATGTAACTCTTGAGGACGTAAAAATGAAACCAAATGGACCCTTGCGGGTCCATTTGGTTTCATTTTTACACTCTCAAGAGTTAAAATATTCATCATGTGAATTACCCCAAGTCTACACAACTAGAAGATGGACAAAAGCAAAAGAAATCTTTAGTTTTGGGGTCTGTGGGGTTAAAATGTCCTCAAGTGGTGGTCCGTGGCTCAAATTCTGAATAAATGGTGGTCCCTGGGATGAAAAAGGTTGAAAACCCCTGCTATAGATCTACGCTTATCTTATTATCACAGAGACTTATGCCCTCTGCCATTGCTGTTGATCTACCTCAATCTTTGATTAGTATCGCTATGGTTTGATATGATCCTGATGCTAGCTGCCACCAGCAGTGCTGGCATCCTCTTGCCAGCCGAGGGACCAAAATAAGAGACGGCCCAGAAGTAACAACCTGTGCACCGTTCAAACATGTCCGACCGGAAACATGGACCGAAATATGAAATATGACATATGACTTTTACATGCAAACCGCTGGCACTAGCTACCTACAAAAATGCTGGCAAAGTAAGTGTGAATATGTGTAATGGGTAAATGAATCTTGATTGAATATATTGGAGTATATTGAGTATATTACAGAAATGTGAAAACAGCAACAGAGTACATTTGGACTAAAGGTTTAACACTAAAACAAAGTCCATGAGGTCTTGCTTCCATTCAGCACTATAGAAGAAAAGTTTTAAAAAGTCTTCCAATGTTTTCAAAAAAGTTTTTAACATTGAGATGTTAAAAATCATATATTTAAGCTATTCGTTCCACCTACAGTATACAAGGCTTAAGTGGTTTTAGTGGTTTTAGAGAAGGGGTAAAAATTTGAGACGGTACAAATGTGAACCAAATGGACTCTAGCGGGTCCATTTGGTTCCATTTGTACACTCTCAGAAAAATAAGTTGTAAAAGAAATGGTGAAACACAACTTGATGACGTCATCAGGTTGACATCACCACGTTAATAATTTGTTTTAGACCTCCATTTCTGCAAAGCACAGAATGGGGGGGGGGGGGGGGGCTTTCTATTATGTTGTCCACACAACATCTCTAAGGTATATTAATGACATAGTAAAAATGTTGAAAAATGGGTGGAATTCCCCTTTAATGCCAACTCAGCACTCTGTCCCCTGCACACACAGTACCCCCTTCAACCCATCTGTCAGTGGGCCCTTTAGTGGCGGAGGAGCGCGGGGGTGGCGGGGGCTGAGAGCAGGGCAATTGGGATCAGTCTGTGTCCCCTCGCCATTATCAGTTTTACCCTGACAACATATCTACTTTTCACTTTCACCCCGGGAATGAGGGAGGGGGTTGGGGGGGGATGGGGGGTTGGGTCAGGGCCTTCACGGAGGCAGCGACAAGAGCAGGAGATGACGGACATGAAAATGAGCTGCTCTTTCCAACCCCCCCAGAGTGGATGGGAGAAAATGTGATGTCATATCTTGTCAGTGGGTCGGCTGGCATCAGGGGGATTCTTTTTTTTAAAAGTGTGATTTATATGCCGTTGTGTGTCGGTGTCGCGGAATGCAAGGTCCCACGGTTTGGCTTTTTTGCTGCGTGCCAGAGTTGAATGGTAAATGGTGCGTTTATATAGCGCCTTTACGCAAGGCGCTTTACATTGCTAGTGGATCACATTTACCCATTCCCAATACAATGGCGGAAGAAACCATGCAAGGTACCGACCAGCACATCAGGAGTGAGTAGAGGTTAATTGTGTCTTGCTCAAGGACACTAACATCGACACTAACTCTGGACGAACCTGGGTTTGAACCGGCAACCTTGTGGTTACCATCCGGTGACTCTAACCCTGAACCACTATTCTATTCTTTATTCTATTCTTTATTCGGATCCCCATTAGCTTCCACATAGTGGTCGCTAGTCTTCCTGGGGTCCACAAAAATGTACACAAAAACAGAAATTGAAAGTTAACAGACAAATCAAGTCAATAGCTAAAATGGTGAGTATCAACCACTGCCAGCCCATCTAGCGCTAGCACAGCCTCCAGGGCGCTCAGAAAGAAAGGCATTGGAAGCTGGGTGAACAGGAGTTAAAAAAAAAACTGAGCGGAAGGAGGAATGGATTGTTGCTGCACAATGTTACGCATCATCCTTTGTAGTTTGGAGATGCAGTAAGAATGCCACGTTCTGGTGCACCAAAGGCCTAGTGGTTAAGCCGCACACTGGAAATGATACCAGGGCCCACTATTTATTCAGCTTTTGAGCCAAGGACCACCATCTGATGACATTTTAGCCCCACAGATCCCAAAACTAAAGATTTATTTTGCTTTTGTCCACAATACCAAGCTGGAATTGGGAAACAAAGCAGGCAAACATACAGATCAAAATGACTATTACTGGTAACCTTCTACATTCTCTAGTTGTGTCGACTAGCTAATTCAGATTATGATGAATATTTTAACTCTTGAGAGTGTAAAATGAAACCAAATGGACTTGCAAGGGTCCATTTGGTTTCATTTTTACACTCCACCTGGAAGTCATTCAAGGACCGCTGATGTTCCCCGGACCACTGGTTGAAAGCCACTGCTTTATAGCATAGCTAACCTAACAGTGACTTGTGTGTTCTCCCTCTTTCCTACACCTTTCACTGTACTGTCCAAAATAAAAGCATAAAAGCCCCCCAAAAGCTCCATGTTCTCATTTACAGGTGAAAAAGAGGGCCCACAATACCCTCTGTGTACAAGCTCTAAACCTTGAAAAATACACCGGTGTAAGAAACGGATGCATGCGTTTTGACGACATATCACTGGTCCAATAAACCTAACACTAACCATCGGACCGATACCACCACAAACCTAACCTCCACCCTAACCTCCCACAATGGAGGCGCCTAAACCTAACCGTCGGTTCTATGAGATGTCGGTACAAAAGTGTACCTCCTGTCAGAATTGATGAGATCAAAATCAACTTCTGTTGAAATGAAAAAGATACACCCTAATTGTTAATGGTATAGAAAGGTATAGAAACATGGTGCATATTAAATGTGTACTAAGTAACTTGACTGCCGGTACTATGCAGTTTTAGTCCTACATTTCCCAGCACCCCTTGCTCGATTGGTCCTTGATTACAAGGACCGATCAGATGTGTGTGACATCATTTTCCCGGGAAACAGTACCTCACATCACTTTTTGAAAGAAAACATATTTAGAACAGATTTTGAGGGCTGGAATTCAAGGAATGGCTTATGTGACAAATGCCAGTCATAATGCATATCAAATTTAAGATTTATTTGAATAAAAAAAGTTACCTAGTATCCCTTTAAGCTTTCATATGATGACGCAGTAGTAGTATATGATCAAGAAAGCCGGCGCTAAAACACAAAATTACAAGCCAACAAACAAAACACAGAAAAAGAGTTTTCCGCCTGTCAGAATAAATTTACAGCATGTATTCTACAAAGTATTTTGAGTGGGCCGAGGACAGTGATCTTTGATGACCGCCAGCCAGCCAGCCAGCCAGCCAGCGCAGGCCTCTGGTGAGGCGCAGGCCCCTCCGCCCGCCACCCTGGGGTGCTACAAATATCAGCATTGTAATTTCACGCCTGTGATTATTATCGCGAGCTCCGTCTCCGAGCGGGAAGGGAGTCCTCCTCCACCCATCCTCTTTACTCCTCCCCAGCTGAGCTGCTGCTTAACTGCCTTCCCCCTTCGGACACGCGCGCTGCACGTGCATGAGCACACACACGCGCACAGCATGGACGGCACAACACAGCACGGCACAGCCAGACACCCCAAATGGCGTGCATGCGCACAGACACTCAAACAAAACAAACGCATCACTCTCACATGCATAATGCTCATGCGCCAGGCTTTGAGTCATGCGTGCGCATGTGCACAAACACGCACACACACATGCGGGCACGCACACACACACAAACACACGCACACACGCACACAAACGAGTGAAAGCACACAGATGCACAGAGGAATTTTTACATAAACACACACACACACACACACACACGCACACGCACACGCACACGCACACGCACACGCACACACACACACACACACACACACACACACACACACACACACACACACACACACACAAATATTTTAATGTGTGCCCTCCATGGGCCTGTTGTAGGTTTTGCCATCTCTTCTTCTCTCATTTTGTGTTAATTCTCCGCCATCTGCCCCGGCATCTGTCGGAGGAGAGACAAACTCTCTGCTTTCTCTCTTGTTTTCTGTCGTTTCTTCCCATTCACTGCCTGTTCCTTCTGCTCTTATAGTGTCTCACCCACCAGCCCATCCCTCCCATCCCATCCCACCCCACCAGTGTACATTTCAAAACCAGTGATTCTCAACCTTTTTTCCCCATTTCAAGGACCCCCATTTTTTGTAGTCTCCATCTGATTTTATCATGTAGAACAGGGATGCAAAACTCAATACACAGCGGGCCAAAATAGAAAAAAAAAAAAAAAAAACTGGTACAAGGGCCGGACTATGTTTTAACACATAGGCACCAGTTAAGACGTCCCAGGAAAACAGCAAGAAAGTAGATTTCCTTCAAAAATGTATGTCCCTCACTAGCAAAATGAATGCAATGCAATGCAACTGTATGCATTACAGACTGTTCTATGATCCTCACCAAGCACTGCGTTCATATAGTAAGTTCAAGTAAACCAGTTGAGTTGAGAAAGTAAAGTCATTTGCACTGTGCAACATACCGTACCAGAGTCCCAATCTGGGACTCTTCCACCACGCATTCCACATGACAAAATCCTCTTTTTTTGGCATTCCATTTTTGCTATCCCATTGGTATTGCTGGGGTTAAGGACCTTTAAGCAGGGTTCCTATGGTTCCTAACTATAGCTGGGGGGTACAACAGGGGGTCCCCTACTGAGAACACAGCGAGGACCCCCAGAAGTCACTGGATTCCATGTTGAGAACCATTTACACAATACTGCTCCCCAACTCCACCCCTTCACTAACTGTCCCTGATACAATGATCCAACAGAAACCTTAATCCCCTCTCTGTGGGGTCCAGGAGGGCGAGGGACAACCTTCTCACAGGCAAATCCCTTGGTTCGATTCCCGGCCCAGGCCTACTAGTGGACCCTTGCTCAGGGGTTGACACTAAGGTCTCCGAGGCACTTGCCCATCGGGCAAGTGCAAGTCAGGTTCTACTTGCCCTCAGGTCATGGTCACTTGCCCCCCAGGTTCCAGGTGGTCCCCAGCTAAGTTGGTTAACCAGATGTAACTCTTGAGAATGTAAAAAATAAACCAAATGGATCCTTGCGGGTCCATTTGGTTTCATTTTTACACTCTCAAGAGTTAAAATTCATCATCTTAATTAGCCCTGGTCCACACTGTAGAATATTAATGGTCATTTTGATGTGTTAATTTGCCTGTTTTGTTTCCCAAATCCAGCCTGGAATAGTGGACAGCTAGAAAGCAGGGAGAAACACAGAGGCAGAGTGCAATGACTGCCTTCAAGACGAATTTATCTTGTGTTGTGTTATAGTGCACTAAGTTGCACACTTGCCCGATCGGGCAACCAGGTAGCCGTCTTCACTTGCCTCACCATTTTTTTTTTACTTGCCCCGGGCAAGCGGGCAAGTGTTAGTGTCAAGCCCTGCTTGCTGCAATGTCACTTCCAGTTTCCCTGTACATTAGACTGTGTGTAGTGTACACTTACTGGACTGTCTATACTTACTGGACTGTCAATGAAGGAAAGGATGGCGGCCCTGAGTTAGTTCAGTGGTCCTTGAGTGGTAGTAAATGGTGTATTTATATGGCATTAGGGTTACGCATTCACACACACACATTCATCCACTAATTGTGGCAGAAGCCATGCAAGGTATCAACCAACACGTCAGGAGCAATTTGAGGTTCAGGGTCTTGCTCTCAGACACATAGACATGTAGTCAGGATTCGAACCACCGACCCACGGATCATTGGACGACCTGCACTGCCTACTGAGCCACAGCCGCCCTGAGGTTGTAGATTGACTAATAGGCAAAGATGGGGGGTTGAAGGAAGGGGACCCTGTACACATTTCTGGGTGACTGAACCCAGTCAACAAAGTGGTGTATAGGGTGTAATTGGTGTGGTTTCATAATCCTCTGAAATATCATCCCTGTTCAATATGTACATGTCAAGTATTGTACCCTAATCCTCCCAAACATGTCCCTAAAGGACCCTCGTCTTTGCCCTCATTGAGTATTCCGGAATCTATAAATATGTATAGGTTGGATGCACTACTATTCAGCCGATAACATCAGGACTGTAGGGAGATGCGTGGCCAATAAAAGACCCGTATTCTTACTCCGTACACACATACAGACATTCAACGAGCCAATCTGTATTGACAAGTTGTGAGGTTGTAGACTGGACATTTTAAAAGCGGTTCCCACACAGAATGTTTTTCAAAATAGTTAAAAAAAAGACCTTTAGGGTTAAAGGGGAACTCCATCCATTTTCAACATTTTTTCAACATTTTCAACAAAAAAAGAAGCGTCTAAAGAAATCCATTAACATGGTGAAAATACATCTTGATGATGTCATCAAGATGTTTCACCATGTTAGTGGTTTTCTTCAGACCTCCATTTCTTGGGAACACAGAATGGGGGAACTTTTTTATCATGTCCACCCAACACCTCTAAGGTATATTAATGACATATTAGAATATTTAAAATGGGAGGACTTCCCCTTTAAGGGGTTTGTGTGTCTGTGTGGGTGGTATTATGGGCAGTGGGAGGACAGATGCTGCATCATCCAAATACGTCAGCGTTAACCCACCCCTAGCCCGTCCATCCTGCCTGTCTTGCCCTCTCCCCTGTCCTGTATCAGCCTTTTCTTTCTATTGAGCTAAACATGCTGCTCACCGACACTGTGCTGACCACACAGAGGTCTGCTGCCCACTCCACTGTCCACTGCTCTGAACCAACACGACCAGGATGTGTGGAGATTCTTCAACCAGGCCAGGGTTGCCCTGGGGAGAGAGGGAGAGAGAAAAGTACAGAATCCAAAGTTTATTTGGGTAAAGGTACCTGGATACATTGTGTAAGGCAACCTCACATAATGGATTACTATTGAAAAAATAACAGATCAACTAACTCATATCGCAGCACTTTTTTCGGGGGAAAAAGTAAATAAATAACGATACAGTAGTAATTATGAAGAAAATGTGGCACGAATCGTTTGAAAATAAATGATTTCAGAGCGAACATTTCACATGTAAATGTTTGCATCTGGGGGGGTCCCTGGAACAATATATTTTCAGTTGGGGGGCAATTACGTAAAAATGTTGGGGTCCTTGACCTGAAATAGTTTTTTTTCCCCAGAAAACTGATGATTTAGAACAGGGGTAGACAACCTGGTTATTCACTAGCAGACTGGCACAAGTGTGAGATTATTTTTCTTTTAAATTTAAATATAAAAAAGGTGCACAGATAAATTAAGTCAACTCACATCTGTACGTAAATTACATCCTGCACACAATTCTACAGTCATTCAAACCCATATTCTTTGAACTCTGGGGAAAGTGGTAGGGCCATATTGGCCTGAGTATAAGACAATGTTTTTCCCAATAGAAATATCCTAAAAATGGGGATGTATTATATTCGGGGCTAGACCATTTTGACTTTCAATGTTCTTTTTCCACAAATGAGTCTTGAAAGAAGGTGGTTGTCTTATAACCACGGTCGTCTTTTATTCGGGACTATACGGTATTAATTAGAGAAAACAATGGTTGCTGAGTCAATATGGCACACAACAATCGCCAACAAAATAAAGACACCGCACTTCATTTCAAAAACGTTGCCTACCCCTGATTTATAAGACACAAAGGTACCCTATTGGCCTGAATATAAGAATATAAGTGTTTTTTCAATTGGAAATATCCTGAAAAAATGAGTTTTCTTATATTTTGGGATTATTTGACATTCAATGTTCTATTTACACAAATGAGTCTTGAAAAATGGGGGGCGTCCTATAACCAGGGCTGTCTTATATGCGGGGCAATACATTGAATGTATTTTCAATCTCTCTCTCTGTCTGTCTCTCTCTCTCTCTCTCTCTCTCTCTCTCTCTCTCTCTCTCTCTCTCTCTCTCTCTCTCTCTCTCTCTCTCTCTCTCTCTCTCTCTCTCTCTCTCTCTCTCTCTCTCTCTGTCTGTGTCTGTCTCTCTCTCTCTCTCTCTCTCTCTCTCTAGCTCTCTCCAGTGCCATGTGTGTGTTTATATAGCTGAGAGTGACAGAGAGCTGTCATAATCTGTAGCCCGTAGGGAGCTAGTAGAATGAGCTATATAACACTAACAGGCTGTTCTAAACTCTCTCTCTCTCTCTCTCCATCCATTCATCCATCCTTTCATTCATTCATTCAGGGCCTCAGGCAGGGTGCGTATAGCCACAGGGCAGATCCAGCACTATTAGAGGCATCTCATTAAATACAGGCAGAGACCCGGGTGGGGTGGGTGACTGCCTGGGCGGCTGCAAGCCCCAGGGTGGACGACAGGCAGCTATAGGCCCTGCGTAGTACAGACAGCTTTCAGCAATATGCTTCAGCATATGGTGCGACTCGTATAAATCTGAATAGAACATGTGATCTCTGACACCGCGGTAGCACCGCCGGCAATGTCCAAGAGTCCTGTCCATGTGATGTATGTAGATCAGTGTTTTTTTACCCCCACAAAGTGGGGGTCGATCCTTGATCCTCGATCCTTCCACTAGTGTGTGTGTGTGTGTGTGTGTGGTGTGTGTGTTGTGTGTGTGTGTGTGTGTGTGTGTGTGTGTGTGTGTGTGTGTGTGTGTGTGTGTGTGTGTTTATTATTTTAAATCAGTCAGACAAATAGACAGATACAGCAACAAGAAGACATTTCATAAACGAGCACCACCAGAGCCAGATCATAATGCATAGTAAATGTGAGTAACAATAACATATAATTGGGTATCATAATGAAGTATAATACCCAACAATATTGATAATCCCATAATAAATGAATGGGACCTAACAGGTCTGTGACAGGATACAGCATATAGGACAATGTAACATGAGCGCTTTTGTGCAATTAAAAAAATGATAAGAAAATAAAATGCAGCCAACTAAGTACAGTACAAACTAAGCAAAGCATCATAAGTGAATTTAATGTATAACACTTTTATCCAAGGTGCTTTTACATACAGTAGGTTACAGAGATTACTTAACCCATTTACACGCTATTGTGGCAGAAACCATGCAAGGCACCAAACAGCACATTGGGAGCATTTCAGACTTAGGTGTCTTGCCCAAGGACACTTCCACATGTAGACATGAGGAGCCGGGATTTGAACCGCGGAACCCATGGATCATTGGAAGACCTGCTTTACCTCTTGAGCTATAGTTGGCTCAAGTTAAGGGGATTCCATAGCCTAATGGTAACAAACGAAAGGCCTATTGAGAGTTTGATTTTCAGTGTTCCCCGCGAGCACTGCAACCATCGCTACAATATGACATCATACCACCACAAACACCACTCTGCCTAGCCCTCCTCTCTGATTTTACTAACCACCCCAGTGCTGCTCACCAGGAACTCCCACAAGAAAGATCTAAACCAATCACATTGGCTGGGAGATGTAAAACAAAAGAAAAATAAAACATATATGACACACCACAGTGCGACAGGCTGGAGGAGAACGAAGGAAGGAAGGATGGAATTCAATGATAAAGACAATGACAAATAAAATAGGAAATGGTCTAAATTCAGACAATCTCCTTTCTGAGGCTGTCCCTGAAATTAGAAAAGTTTGAAGACCCCTGATGCTATATGGATGATTACTTATGGTTGGATGTTCCTAAGTACGTGTTGTGAGTGGATTTCACTGTATACAGTAAATGGCTTCAGGCCGTCTCTCTCTCTCTCTCTCTCATCTTATAGCATTCACCATGGGGAGTCCGGGTGTGATAAGTTGTCACATTAGGTGCTAACTTTTGGGGTGATATAGCCGGGGCTTTTATGGCCGGGCCCTCCTCTAATAGCCGTCCCAGGGCAGCGCCTGGAGGCAATCATGTCACAAATAAACAGGCTGACACAGTCATTTAGTCAAATCGTCTCTCCACACCGTTCACAAGCCTCCCTCGGTGATGATCCGTCTAACGACAATTATTTCAAATGTCAAAAGATCCGACCGCCTCAGGGCACAGACAAATGAACATTAAAAATCTATTATCAAACAATTTAAAGTATATATGTGGGCTGTTGTCCTCACTTTAACCACTTAAGCACTCCATCTACATGCATTGGATGTACATTATAACAGATTTTCTTTTCTTTTTTGTTCTTTTTTTTGCTTGGACATTTTGGGGAAAATGTTTGTCCATATTAGGAACTTTAGATTGAAAACGCACAATGTTTTAAAGGGGAATTCCAAATTGCAAGATTTTTTTTCTGAGAGGAAACCAAATGGACTCAGAATCGGTCTCAGATGGGTCCAAAAAGAAGAATCATTAACATGGTGAAACACAACTTGATGATGTCAGCAAATTGTGTTTACACATGTTAATTTTTTCAGAAGTAAATGAATAGGAGAACCTTTTTTTTATCATGTCCACACAACATCATAAGGTATATTAATGACATAGTAAAATGTTAAATTCCCCATACTTGCTTATATAAATAAGCAATATAAAAAGTCTTCAGAGTATCTGTAAAGGAGCAGCATAAAAAGCCTTCTGAGAATCTGTATTGTGTGTATTGTGGCCATACAAGTTAAATCATAAACAGAGGTAGAAACTAAATCAATTAGCATTGATAGTGTATAAATGTAAACGTACATACATGTACTGTGCGCATGGATCTGTGATTCAGGAAGTTGTCTTTGTGGTCAGGGGTGGTCAGAGGTTATGTTTGTGTTTCATCTCCTGGTCTTGTTTCCCACCCAGAGGGATAGCCTATGATCACTGCTGGAACGTATAACCCACTATTACTCGAGTAGGTTTACTCTTACTCAAGTATGTTTACTCTTACTCAAGTAGGCTACGGTTTTCTGAGGCTGTACTACCTCTTCTTTACTGGAGTGGGTCCATTTTCTCCAATGCTTTAGTTTACACTTCCACTGTGCTACATCTCAAAGGCAAATACTGGTGTTTTGACTCCACTACTTACAGTCAGTTTACAGATGTATTATTTAATTATTACAAAACATTCTTTAGTAGACAATAACCCGTTTTGGTGTTTCTATCTCCTTCACACTGTATTATATATATATATAAATATATATATATATATATATAATATATATATATATAATATATATATATATATATATATATATATATATATATATATATATAATATATATATATATATATATATATATTTATATATATATATATATATATATAAATATAGTGTTGAATAGTTGTTATTTTGTTATTTACAACATTTGAATACAGGGAACGCTGTGGCATTACTACTTTGATTTTGCTAAAAAAGTGGTCCATCTTCCACCACTGTGTTGGAGTTCTTGTTTAGCGTGTCATCTTATGCCTTGTTTCCTTTAGTTTCTCTGCCCACATCGATGACAAATACTGTAGCAGTGGTTTTAAACCATTTTCATACCAGGACCCAATATTATTCAACATTTGAGCCACAGTCCACCATTTGATGACATTGTCACCATAAAAAACAAAAACTAAAAGGTTTCTTTCTTTCAATTCCAGGCTAGATTTAGCAAACAAAAGAGGCAGACATAGATCAAAATGACCATTCTTCTACATTCTCTAATTGTGTAGACTTCTTAATTAAGGGGGCTAATTCAGATGATGAATATTTTAACTCTTGAGAGCATAAAAATGAAACCAAATGGACCCTTGCGGCTTTCATTTTTACGTTCTCAAGAGTTACATCTGGTTAAACAACTTTGCATCACTTATCTGGGGACCACTGGTTGAAAACCACTGGCCTATAGTGATGATCAAGTGGTGGGAAGAAGTAACAGAGTACATTTACTCGGGTATACGTGAGGTCCCAGCATCCAGAGGATGTGATTGGCTGTCTGGAGGCCCAGGCTGCTTGTTCTACATGACCTCCCTGCACCTCATCTCACCTCTCTGAGGACTCCCGGCAGCCCCGCGTTCGACCCCGCTGATGAGATGAAGATATTTCCCTCCTTTTTTTTCTCTTCTTCCGTCTGGACTGAATGCTCTGCTGGCTCCAAAAGCACGGTGACCATGACGTACAGCCCCGGTTTGGACCGTCCCGGTTTCACCATGCAGCGTCAAATTCTCTCTCTTGAACGCCATGGTTTTTGACCTTCCACCCCGTTTTTTTTTCCCGCAAACCCCTTGGTTAAATATATTAACATTTGTTTTTAAGTGCTTATAAATGGCTGAAAGGTGCATTGAGGTACACTAAAATAATTATCCGAACAAACACACCAGGTCTAGTGATCCAGGCCTCATGCCACCTAACTGTGTCTCTCCCCTTAATTTCTCTCTCTTTTTCCTATAAATGTCTGCTTGAAGCTATCGGCAGTAAGGCCGAAAACATCATAAAACCGAAAACAAATACAATTTTAGACAGTGGAAAATAGCTGCAATTTTGTATTTTGTGTTTCTCTCTCTGTCAGTAAGTGTTTTCTGTCTGTCTGTGTAGTATCTATCTAGTATCTATCTACCTACCTACCTACCTACAGTATCCATCCATCTAGTATCATCTATTTTATATCTATCTAGCATTAATCTATCTATCTATCTACATAAATACATACCCACTACACTACACACATACACTTGTACTGTAAGTGAATTGTCCAGTCATAAGAGATATATGGCTAATATAAAGCCATCGCTCGCAGTATCAATCTATTCCATGTGATTGCCCTCCATGATGGGCACAAAATCCATCCAGAGGATAATGGCGTCCATCCACCGCCCTTACATTGCATGTATTTGTTACCTTTGGCCCACTAGCAATAAATCCAATCTAGTCTCCTGGTTGTGGACCACTGACCACTGGGAACTGGTCAAGGAGAGTGGCTACAGTTCATTTCACATCACCCCCCACCCTCACCCACCCTCATCCATGTGATTACAGAAAGATTATCCCCCCCTCCCCAACCCACCATCTCCACACCTGCACCTCATCGCTTCACATGAGACATACCTATACATGTTTTAGGTTTACAGCGTCCACTGTAGTGGTGCATTCAGCAGGTAATCAAACTAATCAATTTTCCATAATCAAACCCCAGCGTGGGATGTGTCATACGAGGCGAAAAGCTTGAACAAATGGTAAATAGTGAGTGTGCCGATTAAGTAAGCCATGTTTTCACAATTATTCAGCAAAACACAGTTGTGTAACTCTTTAGTATGCAATTAATTGAACAAAAGTACTTGACATTATAAGGGCTAAGAAAATAATGGCGACTCCATTCATCCTTAATGCCACTGCTGTTGTGGCATTAAGTGTTTGCGTGTGTCAAGTGAACATGGCATGCCAACTGTATTGAGCTGGCTAGGAATAACCCCTTGAGAAGAACCTCATCTCATTTTCAAGGGGTTGCAGAGATACAAGCCCAAACAGGCAACAAAGCAAGGAACACACAAGAGGCAAACATAAACATGGTTACAGAAAACAGCAAACAGAGGTAGGTGGTGAAGCAGAACAAAACCCACACAACAAACAACACAATACAAAGAACACAACTGTTATGCTGTAGATCAGGGCTTTTCAACAGGTGGTCCGGGGACCACCAGTGGTCCGTGAGAGGGTTCCAAGTGGTCCCCAGGCTAAATGTTGGAAAGTTGGTTAACCAGATGTAACTCTTGAGAATGTAACCAGATGTAACTCTTGAGAGTGTAAAAATGAAACCAAATGGACCCTTGCGGGTCCATTTGGTTTCATTTTCACACTCTCAAGAGTTAAAATATTCATCATCTAAATTAGCACTATTTAATTAAGAAGTCTGCTTGTTTGCAAAATCCAGCCTAGAATTGTGAACAAAACCAAAAGGATTCTTTAGTTTTAGGTCTTTGCGGCTAAAATGTCATCAAATGGTGGTCCGTGGCTCAAATCCTGAATAAATGGTGGGCCCTGGGATGAAAAAGGTTGAAAACCCCTGCTGTAGATCTATTACTGCACAATAAGCCTACTGCTAGTTAGCAGAGGATGAACAGCAGCTCTCAAGGTCAGCGAGGACAGCGAAGTCTTAAACTACTGAAAATATCTTGTTAGATGGTGGAGGAAGATTCCAATCAGAAGGAGCTTTGAAGAGATAATTGAAATTATCCATGATACCTCAAATCTACAACGTAGAAATATTCTGTTACAGGTAAAGCACAGGAATTCAAACTATAAAGAAAGAACCTAAAAAATGTACACAATACTTGCTTCCTTGTATACGTAAGCTTGCCCTGTGATGTCGTGGGCTTGTAGATTAGGCTATTTTTCGGGGGTGCGGCACCATCCATACGACAGGGGGGCCCCGGATTGGTCATAGATATACCGCTTCCGCAAATAAATAGACCACTTTGGTTGCATCTGAAAATCTGCGCTGAACGTGCCGCGGCGAGGCGAGGCTCTCTAATGAATACAAAACGGAGGGTGTCATACCTGGAATGCTGCTTTACGGCGTCCATTTGTCATTTTTATAGAGGGAATATTCATTCCTGTGTGTAGGAATATAATATAGTGCTCGGTTGGATACTAAAAGTTGATTGTGAGTAGTTTGCACTCAGGACAGTCATCAACAGTGATTTCAACCTATCACGGGCGTCCCCAGGGGAGCACTAGACGGACCAGATGGCACACAAATAGGGTGTAAGAGGGGGGAGAGGGGGAAAATTACAGAGTTTTGCGGGATTTTTCATCAATTACCTGCGCTCGTGTATCAATATAGGCTGGGAGAAAATCGCATTAGCAATGTTTCTGACAGCGCCATCAATATATTAATAATAATGACAATGTAACACATCAATCATCATTTGCGTCGTCGCTCTTGTTTTTTTTACATATCTAAATTGACGCACAAAAGAAACGTGATTTCCATGTCTTGGAGGATCTCGAATGGACGGCGCTGCAGCAGCGAATTCCTCAGAAACGGCCCCTGGTCTAGCAACCGCAGCACAAAGTCACTACACTTACATGCATTTCCATGCATCATGCAGTCGTCTCTGTTTTGTCGGCCCTCATAGCGGGCCTCCAGTACATTCCATAATAGCGAGCAATGAGCGAGTCATTGTCCCGCATTAGCATGTTACGCTACAGAGACTTGAAGAGCCCAATTTTCAGCTCTGCACTCCCGCATCCTCCTCGTGACGCTGGTGGCCCTGGTGGGTGTGTGAGCGAGTTAGGATGTGCTGATTGCCGGGTTCATAAAAGATGAGATGGAGTAGTGTTACAGTGCAAAAGCAATGTGTGTGTGTGTGTGTGTGTGTGTGTGTGTGTGTGTGTGTGTGTGTGTGTGTGTGTGTGTGTGTGTGTGTGTGTGTGTGTGTGAGAGACTTGCTTTCTGGACTGGAGCCCCTGGTGCTTTGGGAAAACTGCATCCCCTCTGTTCTGGCCTCTCCAAGATGACGCCTGAAGAATGTTGCCTAGTATTAATAATGCCTAATTCAGCATTCACACACGCTCGCACTGCACTCTCAGAAGTACTGCTTCCTGCGGGCCTCGCCCTCCACTCCTGTCACAATACCTGCCTACTAAACAACAGAATGACCTGAAACATGACCGTGCACCTGCTGCAACACCCGTGTGTCTCATTTGTGTCTCGATAGGGAAACACTGCTGGCCATCGAATTATAGGCTTAGAAATACGCTTAGGGATGGGCAGATATATCGGCCCTCGATATAATCGGCCGATAAAGCCAATATCTGTCTCAGAAAAATATTGTAAAAAAATGATTTGTTTTTTGGGGGGGGAATTGGTAAAGCACCATTTACAGAGATGTACAGAGCTACACGATCAAGGAAAAATGATATGGGGGGCTTCCTCCAACTATGATCGAGAGGGGCAGACTCTTAAATTAAGAGTTGGACGATATCGGGATATCGGTCGGGATAAGTCAATATCAGACATCTCTACTTAGAAATTTAGATGACAGAAACAACACAATATCCATCAGTCTTCATGGGGTGGTAAACAATAGACCAAAAAAGGTACTTTTGTCTGTGAACTATTCATTTAAGCTTTCACTTGCACTTTAATTTAAACTGTAAGAGCTGTATTCAGCATTTATTGACTCAAGCTGAACCCAACAGCAAATAGGGATTTAATCTCTGTGGAGTAATTTTGTGTAGTTGAATTTGAACCAACACACCTAACAGTCATACGCTCTAGAATCTTTGCAAAGTCCAAAAGTCTTGAAGTTGCGTCTTTTTTTTTTCTTTTCCTTTTTTCATGCTGATGAAGTCCCATTAATAAGAATTTAGTAATTAAAATGCTTCTGGTGTACATGAAATATTCAACAGTTCCTTTGACAGTGATATATTCTACATTGATTATCCCCACTAATCCTGACTTGCTAATTAATCAACATTATTTATGATGATAAGAGAAGAATAAACTGCATTATGAACAAATTGCCTTGGCAATCATTGCATATTTAATCAAACTTTTTCCCCCCTCCCTAAAATGTTTGTTATTGTAACTAATTGTTGTAAAGTAATGTAATTGTACAGTCATTAGTAGGGGGCTTGGGGAGAGACTGGAGTTACTGTATGTCATCTTAGACATTCAGGAGAGAAAAACTATGTCCAGTTTTTTTTACTTTCCAAGCATCCATGTTTTCCGTATTTTCACATGATGGTACAGAGATAACAATCATAACATACTCTGTGCAAATCACACCATAATCAGCAACTAACGATTATTTTCATAATTGATTCATCGGCCGATTAGTTCATCGTGGCGCTTATTTAGCCATCACCTTAAAAATATATTTTAGGTTATTTGAGACACGTTATGTGTTGATTAGGCTTAAAATAAAAGACAAACAAAAAAGTCCCTGTATTCTGTGTTTCCTAGAACTGGAGGTCTGAAAAATGTTAACATGGTGAAAAACATCTTGATGACATCATCAAGTTGCATTTCACCATGTTAGCGATTCATGGATTACTAAATTAGTTCACAACCAATAGAAATATCGATTTGATTACGATTCATCGATTAAATGTTGCAGCCTATAATCAAAACCCCAAAATGATTAAAAATCTAAATTTCAACAGAACCTTTCATTGACATTGGATGGATGTTGGTGCAGCAAGCCATTCACCCTTCTTCATCATTTTGGAGTCATGGATAATTGTCGCAACTCTTTGGGCCACTTGGTGTCTGACCTTTCGTGTCACTTTCACTTAATGGCCTCCCTCTTTAAAGTGGATTAATCTTCTGAGGACTGTTTTTCTTTAATTATTCCAACCCAACAAGGGGCTAATCTTCAGTTTTTAAAGTCGTTCTCCCTGAGATAAAGAAATATGCACACCCACTTTCCAAGGCTTCGTAGTTTAGCCCTGCCCATTGTGTTTTTCACGCAGTTTGTCTATTCATTTGCATTTTTTACGCAAGGTTAGCCGTGAGGGGCTTCTATTACTGGTGTGAATACATTAAGGAAACCATTAATCATGCCGGGCGTTAAAACAAAGAGAATTCAGAGACACACACCTGTCCCGTTTGCTGCACGGAGCAGAGCGGAGGCCCCGGTTTGGGTTGGTTGGGTTACGCATGGCTCCCGCCGGGGCAGGACAGGGACATGAACTTGAGCAGACAAGTCCAAACACGCCCATCTGACAGGATCTGGTTCAGGATGGATCCACAGGAATGGGCAGAACTCACACGCAAAACTTTAGGGTCCAACAGTATAGGGTGGAATCTTGGGTGGATATGCATAGACTCAGCTTGGTTGATGTACATACAGGTTTCTTAAAGTAAAATTTAAGTCTTTTTTAAGACCTTTTTAAGTCCATTTATATAAAACATAATACCCAGGGCGGATGTAACATTTCCCAATTGGAGGGGCAGGAGAAAATGGTATGGGTGCGGCTTCATCACCCGTGTCGCTTCGTGCCACGGGTGATGAAGCCGCACCCATACCATTTTCAGTTACAGAACTTTTATTAGGCAAGTAAAGCATCAATAATAACATCAGTTGTTGTTGAAGTTGCAACAGACACGCAGCATGCATAAAGCTAAAGGTCTGACTCAGAGAGTTTTCTGTTTCTCTCGGTGCGAAACCGAGAAATCAATTACTTGATGATTGATAAGTTCTCGCCGTTTTCTGGCTACGTTATTTAAGCCAAACATGTGGTTGACAAATGGAATTTTTGAGGAGCAATGTGACACATAGAAATTACAAACTGCGCAAAATTTAAGACCTAGATATAAAAATTCAAGACTTTTTAAGTCTTTTTAAGGTATTATTTTCAAATTCGTGAATTCAATGCTTTTAAGACTTTTTAAGATCCCACGGGAACCCTGATTCATGTTGCTTGAGGTCATACAACTCATTCGAGCCTTGCGGTAATATTTCGAGCTGCCCCTACGCAAGAGACTTAACGCCTGAAAATCTGATCACTTCACCGGCTATCAATCGGCTGGTTTAAGCTGAACAGGGGATTAAATGGATCTAATTGATTGATGTTGTTATTGCACCTTGGGTTTATACTTTTTTACTTACTTTTTTAAATATAAAAGTCTACAGTGTCTACAAACTCTGTGTGTAAAGATATTTTAATGTAAATAAACCTCACCTCGCCTGTATTGGGTCACTATGAAACTGCTGCGCTGTGATTGGCTAATATGCCGCCCCACACCGCCTTGCCATGAGCCCAACGGCAATTATTTGTTGACAACAATAAAGTTCACACTACCTATGGAAATATGGGTGGAGTCATTCCTATAATGGACCAGTTCCGGTCACCATGATGTGTGTTATGACTACAGTAAGAGTTGAAATAAGGCTACAGTACAGTTAGCTAATAACTACCTTTACAGTAAATAAGAATTGGTTACCAACTGTCCATCATTAAGCTGGGGACCGCCTGGAATACTCTCAGGGACCACTGGTGGTCCCCGGGCTGCACTGGTTGGAAACCACTGCTATAGCTCACACAGGCCAGGGTGTGACTACTGACTACTTCTCCTATCAACGCTATATGGAGCAGAGCTATAGCCTCAACAAGCATTCCCGTTCCACACAGCAAACAACCTGTCTGTCTGTAATATGTGTTCCTCTATAGGCTCTAATTCACAGAGCGATGATATGTACATTTCCCATTTCAGAGTGCAGCAGGCGGTTTTCTTTGTGTAATTCGGCCTCAGATACATTTGTCACATCATTTCTGGTCTTTTGGGAATGGGCATTGAATGGTATTGCATTTGTCTTCATGATTGTGCTCCCTGAGCAGTGTATTTTCTTTTCTTTCCTTTCTTTTTTTCACAATAATCAATATCGTAGTCGCCAATGGCAGCGACGCCCAAGAAAGTGGGAGTAATTGCGGAGAGGCATTTCTTTTTCGGCGCGTCGGCCTTGTCAATGTAACAGTGCTTTTAGAGTTTGGCCCTGAGCATTTAAACACTCTCTCAATCACTCCTGAAATCCTAGCAGGCCACACTTGGCTGCTGTTGTAACTTGGGATACGGGTCTCAATTTGTATGTTGTCTCACAGAAGACGTGGGGAGAATAAATGGATTGATCTCCTGTCCCAGTATAGTCCCAACAGTTGTACGACATTTTGTTTTGAGACATAAGTCATGGAGGGGAAAAAAAGAAGAAGCAATAAAAGCAAATGCTGCGTTGTCAACTCGAGAGCGATGTCTGCAGTCTACGATTTGACTATGTGCTGTGATGTTCAAGAATGCCTTTTATATGAAGAAGAATGTTCAAGAACGTATGAAGCCTAATTTGGTATATTATCTATGATCTACCAAATGATATGCTATAGTATACACTATCACTGTAACGCAACGTTTAGTACAGGGATGTCAAACTCAAATACACAGCGGACCAAAATCGAAGCATTGTAAAAGTCGAGGGCCAGCACCGCTGGACTGTGTTGCAATATGCGAGCACAGGATTTACGTGGTTTACATGGCACAGAGCAAAAAAAGTTCATTTCCATCTGAACATGCATGGGCCTATCAAAGGTCAGTTTCTGGTTCTGTGATTCTCACATAAAATCAGTAAATCAGTTGATTGAGAAAGTAAAACAACAAGTTGCATTCATTTCTACTCATATATACCAGAGGGCCAGTTCTAATAGTACACTGTATTTAAATATCATCCTGTGGACTGAAGATAATTCATTCACAGGCCTGTTTTTCACTGAGTGGTTTAGTAGTCATTTCCAAACCGGTGGCTTATAAAAGAGTACAGTATATTTTTTGCCTGCCTGTTCTTGTAGCCTCTGCGACAAATGCCTTCAAAGAAATATCCCACTGAAGCACTTTGGCACATCTAGGCTAGACTGCTACCTGTTCTTCATATGTGATTCCTTGGGAAGAGTAATTCTTGTCTTCATGAAGGACAAGAAAAAAGACAACAAAAGGAAACAAGGTTTCACAGAGCAAAAAACAAACCAAGACCTGACAATATTAATAAGGACAGGAAGACAAGAGCAATGTCCACCGTCTAGATTAACCCCATGGCTACTACAGCTTTTCATCTCTAACGCACCCTAACACACACACACACACACACACACACACACACACACACACACACACACACACACACACACACACACACACACACACACACACACACACACACACACAGTGAAAGCAACATCTGAATGTTTACATTCAGATGTTGCTTTCATTCTTATGTTTGATATGAGCTATGTGCATACTCTGGGCGAGTTGTGTTTATAATGAAAGAAATAGGACACAAGGGATAGGGACTCTATGAAGGCCACAGAGGAAGTGACATACAGTAGATGAGTGGGATCTAGAAGGCACTAAATCCCGCAAGATTTCAAATCTCATCTTAAGGTCTTTGGCAACTGTTACCTGGCTTGTTTATGTAAACAAATACTCTGTCTTAATGCCCATGGCAATTAAACAGTTAACTCATTCCATGCTCTTTGGCGGCCTCTGGTGGCTATGGGAAGCGTCACTTTAACCATCCGGGTTCATGACACAGGACGTTATTATGGCAACAGTAGCAGTCCTAGCACAGGCTGCTACTCTTTAGCCGTTACTATGAACCGGTGAATGTCTGTATGGATGGTGACATTATGATGCAATGGCTAACTGAATATAGGGTGTGCGTCATGGCTAGACGGTGCAGAATAGACGTAATGGAGAAATGGAGCGCTGACATTATTGTTTTTAACAGGAGCCAATGGAGAGGAATAATAATAAACAATCTGCCACAGGGGTTGACACTAAGGTCTCCGAGGCACTTGCCCATCGGGCAAGTGCAAGTCAGGTTCTACTTGCCCTCAGCTCATGGTCACTTCTTGCCCACCAACAATATATTGTAAATTATGAAGATGTAACTCTTGAGAGCGTAAAATTGAAACCAAATGGACCCTTGCGGGTCCATTTGGTTTCATTTTTACACTCTCAAGAGTTAAAATTCATCATCTTAATTAGCCCAGGTCTACACAACTAGAGAATGTAGAAGATTAATGGTCATTTTGATGTTAATTTGCCCGTTTTGTTTCCCAAATCCAGCCTGGAATTGTGGATAGCTAGAAAGCAGGGAAAGATACAGAGGCAGAGTGCAATGACTGCCTTCAAGACAAATTTATCTTGTGTTGTGTTATAGTGCACTAAGTCGCACACTTGCCCGATCGGGCAACCAGGTAGCAGTCTTCACTTGCCCCACCATTTTTTTTACTTGCCCCGGGCAAGCGGGCAAGTGTTAGTGTCAAGCCCTGAATCTGTCACAGGAGACCAGCAGGCTGATGCCCAGGTAGCGTCCAAAGGAACGCTACAAGGTAACAAAAGTGTCGGCGCGATGAAGTATGCTGCTGAACATAGCTCACAACTATGAGGGTCTATAGATCAGCGGTAGATTAGCTATATAATTGTAGAAAAAGCACAGTTGTGACTAGTATAAGCCACGTGGCTCTGTAACATCGGCTCGGTCTATCAGACAGTTAAGTGCTTCAGAATCCAAGCATGAGCAGCAGTGAATTTATTCTTATATTGAAATAAATACATGAGATCGTCCAGGAAAAGGGAGTGTTTATGTGTGGGTGTGTGTGGGGTGGGGTTATCACAATCGACTCCATGCGCGATTGACTCCATGCATGACACGTGTCCCAGCATGGCTTCACAATGCGAGAGGAATATCACGCCTGGTCCTTCTGATGAAACCACTTTCAGAGAGTGGTGTGTGTGTGTGTGTGTGTGTGTGTGTGTGTGTGTGTGTGTGTGTGTGTGTGTGTGTGTGTGTGTGTGTGTGTGTGTGTGTGTGTGGTGAGTGGGAGCAGGGAGCGAGGGGGGTGGGGGGGGGTGGCTGTGCGGTCCTGTTTGGCCCCTCAGTGACCAGAGAGGAGTTGATAAATGACCAGAACACTCATCCCTGTCAGCACTGGGAGGGAGGTGGCCCCCACCTCACCCGCCCCCCCGTCCCGTCCCCTCAGCCCCCTCCCTCCCCTGCAGTGAGCTACATCATCCTAACAACATTATTCTTTTCATGCCGCTTGTCGATAGAAGCCCTGGCGTGATTGGCGTGGGGATCCGCTCAGGTTAATTGGAAGCCTGAACTGTGTAACGGCGCGGGAAGCCGGGCAGACATCCCCCCTCTCCCACCCTGTCCCCGTTCCGTTGCAACAACACAGGACGGCCCTGTGTGGCGCGGCGTATCGATTACATCTGGGGTTCACCACCACGCCGTATGGGAATGAAATATCAGAGGACAGGTTATGGATGTTGCCATCAGTGCCACTGAGGGGAATGGTGATGGGACAGTCAAACCATATGGGGGAGGTATAAAGCGTTTTGTATATATATAAAAAAAGCATTGGCCTCCCAGGACCACGTTATGATGTTCCGGCGGGCTGCGGCAACTTCTGACCTACACCAAGTTGTGTTCATTAAAGGGATACTTCAGATTTTTTTTTAACGTTAAGCTGTATGAAATACATGCCATTAATATAGTGGTTGCAACTTCATTAAATGATTGCCAGGGTCCCGTGGTGGGACTTCTGTCAGGGCCATGCAGTAAACGTAAATGAACCCGCAAAACTAATGTCATTTGTATTGTTGAACTATTTATACAATATTTGCACCACCTTTGTTCATTTTTGACCCTCCTATCACTTGGAACTACTTTTTGGGCGTAGTGATATGGACATAAACACATACTGTACTGTAGTTCCCTGTGAGAGCAGGGTTGAAAATGAATGAAACCTACATGCTAATATTTTAGAAATGCGTCAACAGTACAAGTAACTGGAACTACTATAGTTCACCAAAACCAGAGCAGAACTCTCGTCATCAATTAATGCAGTAGCAACCAGTATATCAATTGCAAGCGTTTCTTACAGCTTAACTTAAAAAAATCTGAACTATCCCTTTAATTCTCCTGGCGCCGTCCACACGCTGCTCGTGGATATCCACGTGGAATACCACCGCCGAAAACGCGGACGGCTCGTATCACGCGGAAATGTAGATTTCATTCTTAATCCAACTATTAGTCCGTGCGCATCGTCTGATGATCATCCCGTTGCTGACTTTCATTTGGGACAGAATTGGGGACAACTTTTTTTTCCCCCGTCCCATTGACATTCATTCAATCCAATGCATTCAAACGGCTCTCCTCCGGTTTGCCCCCTCAATGTCGCTGGCGCATGGGTTAAGCAGCCAGCTCTTCCTGACTTGTGAGCCGGATGTTTTGGGGCAGATCGCCAGATGATCGATTAGGCAAGACAACAGACACAGCATAACAGAAACAGCACATCCTGTTTAGGAGATCTGAGCTTCAAAATAAGGGCTTTTTTACCGATCGAACTGGTTTGAGCCGCGCAGTGGAGAGGAAACAAAGAAGATCCGCTCGCGGTCAATGAGTTAAATGAGAATTCCTCAGAAGGCTTTCTTACCTTTATTTGCAGTTGATTTATTTCCAATAAAGTGGTCCAGTTGATATTTTGGGGAAAAACCCTGTTTCCTCTACCCCAAAATAACCTTAGAATGGGGCTATGAGATGTTGTTCAAATTCAAATTCATTCATTTCCATTGCTCCAAAATGCATTTTTGCTGTACAGTATAATCCATCTACTATTATATGTACTGTAGAATAGGTATATAAGATATTACTCACTTTCACTTTTGTTTCAGCTGTCTCTGGGTGTGGCACACAGTTTATGGCTGCAGCACTGCTGAACCAAAAGTGAGAGTTTGAGTATCAACACACTATTGACATAGTGGAGAGAGAATATATAGCAAAATTATAATGGAGCGATGGAAATAGGTGAATTTGGACAACATCCCATAGCCCCTTTAGCCCCATTTCATGGTGTGGTATGGGAAACAGTCAAGGGTTTTTTTTTCCCCCACAAACCAGACCATTTTTGTGTGAAATAAATCAACTGCAAATAAAAGTAAGAACGCCTTCTGGCTGTGGAATTATTCTTTAAAGGGATAGTTGAGAAGTATTTGGCCTATACAACAATTCGATTGATGGACATGGGACAACGTGATCCCCGTGCACCTGTTTATCAGCCTGTGTGACAGGTGTACCTGACCTCTGTGATCACCTAAAACACCATATCTCTTCCTCTTCTTTTGGAGAGTCCCTCCTACCTCAATTTTGGGTGTCCTTTTGATCACAGGCCCGTGGCTGACATCGGATGGTTACGTGATACCCTCATAGAAGTGGTAACAGAACACTCAGGCCTTGGCCTTGGATTATTTGTGGAGGAGGAGGAGGCCACCCGGCATCGCGATAACATTAACTCATATTGGACTGAGGCCGATTTGAATTAAAAAAAAAAAAAATCCTTCTAAATCCTGTTTCTATGCCTGTGGTTCACCAGTTGTATTCCTGGAAAGGAAACCTGAAATTATCTGTAGTTGGTCATGGACCCCCATCTGAAAATATATTGTTCCAGGGGCCTCCCTGTCTACTTTCCAGCCGATAGAGCCCAGACAATTACACCAAGGTTTTATGTGAGAAATGTTGAGATGGGTCCCCAGCATGCAGAAACAGCTGGATGCTAACTTGCATATGTTGAGCAATTTTCATATTTGGCATAATATGTGACCACTCCATTAACAACCTATAGGAGAGGGGGGAAAGTCAAAATTTCATTTTCATGATGCTGAATCCATTCCAAGCGTTTTCATTCATCGATTCCAAACGCACTCCGTGGCTGAAAACGGTCATAGCATTTGCTCAAATGTGCTGGCAAAAATGGGCACATTTTTGCCCATTTTTCTGAACAGAAATAATGCTTGGAATGCATCTGGCAGTTTCTACATTCCTAACATAAAACCTCAATCTACTCAACATGCCTGGGTTCACATTTTGGCAAATTGACTACAAGCAAGGATTTGCATTCCAAAAGTGCGCTCCACAAGAAAATATATAAAAAAATATCAGATGTACAACCACAAGCTAATAGCGCGACAGCTAAAGTTTCAAATCATGTGGGTTAAATGCTAAAACGCTTAGATTTGTTCGTGTTCAAAATGCGTTAAGTAGAGAAAGTGAGTGACAGCACTGATGTGGATGAAAAAAAAAATGTCATCGACTGCTAGCTGGCATGGCCCCCCTGAATGCCACTGCTCACGTCTTAAAGAGCTTCTTGAAATGCATAATTGAGAGAGCACACACACGCACACACACACACACGCACACACAGGGTTTGGAGTGATGTGTGAAAGAATGCAGATTTATGTCGGTGCATAATTGCATGTGTGTGGATGAGAGAGAGAGGGAGAGAGAGATAGAGAGAGACCGAGAGAGATAGGGAGACATGGGACGAGGCATACTGTATAGCCTGTCCTTTCCGACGCCGTTGTTTCCAATCACTAAGTTTCGGAGGTGTTAATTTCTCATCAGAATCATATTCTAATTATCATCTCTATCATTCCAGGTGGCGCCTTTAGATTCATCGTTTAGTCACCCAAGGTTTTCTTCCCTCCCCGCCGCCCGCCTTGCCCGCCCTGGTTTTTATTTTTTTACGCCATAACCCAGAGATTTTGCTTATTAATTTAGAAATTAATTGCGAACACAAAGTGACATTTTACAAGAAATGTTTAGCATAGCATGAATTATCGCCGCTGTAAATTGGATGCAAAGCAACGTGTGCATAGCCTTGACTTGAACTCTCTTGTGATTAATAAAAGAAGCTTTCACTTCAGTTTGAAAGCCAGTCATGATGAACGACACAAACAAATGAGATAGACCCCTCCCCCTTTCCTGAAGGACGGCCTGTTTTGAATGTCTTATGTACATGTTAAAATAATGCATTAGGTCGAGGAAGGAGAAGTCAGGACTATATCCTCTAGTGTCCTGAACGCGTTTTGGTGTTTTATCTGTTGAAAAATAGCAGATCAACAAGCTCATGTCGCGCCACCGAGTGGCGCGACATGAGCTTGTTGTTCTGCTATTTTTGAAAAAATGTGAAAATGTGCTGCAAATCTCTGAATACATTATTTTGGAAGCAAACATTTTATCTCAATTTTTCGCTTCTGGGGAACCCCGAGAACAACATGTTTTCAGATGGCGGTCTGCAGCCAAATATGGATAATTCTGGTGGTCCTTGGCTAGAAATATGTTAGCATCACTGACACAGGAGCACAGATTTTTCAGAAAAAGTAGAATCTAGTGTCAGAAACTATAGAACCTAGTGTCAAAAACTCGATTCTAGCGTCAGAAAGTAGATTCTAGTGTCAAAAAGAGATCCTAGCATCAGAAACTATCATTTAGTGTCAATAACTAGAATCTAGTGTCGGAAACTACTGTAGTGAATGAAACTCGAATCGAGGGTCAGGACTCAATACTATATTGTGTCTTGTTGCCCTATCTTGTCACTTCTGGTGACAAATCGCCTCTGCTGGACATAATTCGATGCCGTGTTCATGCATTAGGTTTGTACTGTAGGTTGTAATCTCTGACTTTTAACAACTCCCTGCCCTGCATCCAGGGATGTCAAACTTAAAGGGACATTTCACCCCTTTTGCAACAGGAACTCATTTTAATGATGTTTAGGGCACAAGGAACATTTTCTTGGGCTTTTTATGTGTGTAATATAGTGTTTTAGATATTTTAGTTATGATTGGATGTTCATGAGGTCGTGAATATCCAGGGACTTCCTTCCTGGATGTTAATGACATCTAAAATACTACATTACACACATAAACACATATAAACTCAAAGAAAGTGTTCCATGTGTCCTAAATAGCATTAATATAAGTTCTGGTTGCAAAAGATGTTGAAGTGTCCCTTAAAATACACAGTGGGCCAAAATAGGGAAAAAAGTCAAGGGCCAGACTGTGTTTGAAAACACAGGAACAGGTCACAAGGAAATCCCAAGGTAATGATAGAAAAGTAAATTTCCTTCAAAAGCAAAGATGTCCATTATATTTACAATGGATTGAATGGAATGAAGTGTCCAAGCCATAGTTGGACAGTGGGAGAGGGCGGAGCTTACTACAAGGTCTATGGAGTTGATAAAGTAAAACAATAAGTTGCAATTAATTCTTTAACATGGCATGTGAAATATACGAGAGGTCCAGCTCTAATAGTAACTAAATATCATCCTATAATTCATTCCAGGCCCTGATTTCCACCTAGGCCCTGACTTTGACATACTGTATATACCCTATACAATTCACTGTGCGGTGAAAATACCAGACCTACAAGCTCACAAGGTGTCACAGTGCAACTTGTTGGGAGGTAATAGATCAGCAATATCTGCCATTTTCTTTATGTTCAAATATGTTTGCTAATACAATGACATCAAAAGCAGCTAATATGTTTGGCCACCGTGTCGGCATACACCAGAGCATAATGTATCCACACCCGGTGGCACGTCAACATACAATGTGTCACACAACTTTTCTTTTTCTTTTCGCTGACGGCCAACACATTTAACGGCGTGACATCATTTTTTTTTTCCCTCCTGTGCGTTTGTGTCATAAGATGAAACGCCAGCATTAGTCTCCACGCAGGGCAGGCAATGACTTGGACACCCTCGCTCTGTTCCTGCGGAACAAACACACAAACAGGAGGTCCATCTCCCGCCTCCCGCCGAGTCTAGATCTGGACTCTACATGAGTGAGTGAAACACAGCTTCCCTCCATGCTGCTTATCCCCGCAGCCCCCCACGCCGAGCAACGCACCCCACAGGCTCCGCTAGCTCGGCACACGTTGCCTCTCAGCGTGGTCCGGGTCCAGATTGTGCCACTGGGCCGGTACCGGACTAGGAGGAGGGAGGGGAGGGAGGCAGGCCGACTGGAGCCCCCCAATCCATCTCCCGCCGGAGCCCGGTGACGGGAGCACCGGTTTGCCCACTCCTCGGCTCCGAGCACACTCAGGAAGATGGATTGGTTGGCCGAATCACCGAAGGAGGCAAAGCATGCCGTTAAGAGCCTGTGCATCACTTGGCTGCTCATATGCAAAGTTTGATGAAAGAGGTTTTTCTGGGAGCGATGAATTAGGGCTCCGCTGTGAAATTAGATTTCTTGGTGGAAAACCTTGTAAAAAGGGGGTGGGAAAGTAGCATTGTTCGCTCATTGCCATTTATCCCCGGCGATAATTCTTGCATGAGAGGTGGAAATTGTGGTGCGAAAATCGACGATAAATGAATGATAAGCGCCTTATTAGTTGTTGCACCCGGGTAGAAAAAGTAAAAGATTACGCTGTGCTGTTCATGCAGCTTTTGATATCGTGTCTGAGCGGTCATCGGGACATAGTTGTACAAAAAAACAAAATGTTCCATGTTCCATTGCTGCGAATGGCACCGCATGCTTCGTCATACCCTCCTAAAGATAATACAGAACTTATTAAATAAGTCAGCTTGATTAAACCAATAGAATAAATGCACAACCATTGGTAATAGCGGGACAACAATTCTCTCCCCATATACACAGGCGGTGAAGGAGGCGGGTACACAACAAGCAAACCATTAGGCAATAGGCATGTGACATATTTTCCTCTGATGAAATAAATCTTGTGGAAAAATGGTCTCATCCCCAGAAAAGAGTCCAAATTGGCCGTTACTTTAACCCAACACGCTAAGGATCTTGCCTCTTCCCCTCTGTGACCCAAACCCAAAATGACAGCGTGAATGCTGACAAATTTGACAAAGGGAATTTGCAAAAAAAAAAGAAAAGAAAAAAAGAAAACACAGCCTCTATTTGGTCAGCCAAGCGGCAAATATGTCGGATGATATGGTTTATTAGGCAATCCATTTCTCCACAATAGTGGGGCCATCTGCAAAGGTTAGCGCGCATAAGGTTCGTATAGCAAATTCTATCTAATCTGCCTTTCGAGGAGGCGAAAGAAGAAAAAAAAAAAAGAAAAACTCGGTGGCACATTTTTCATGTACGTACGATTTGGAATGCAAATGGAACAGCTGATGAAAGGGGTGACCTTCTAAGTGCAGAGCAGCAGCCAGCAGGGGCTTTGTGGAATATGCAAGAGGCGGAATAGAATAGAAAAGAATGAGTTACTGCCACTGCCAGCTCAGCTGCATTGTAATATACGACTGAGGCTCGGATACAAGTGAACCTGGCCTCAAGAACATCTAGGTTAATCTCTGTGGATGGCACATCATGTACTCTGTGTGGAGAAGGCCGGGGAGAGGGGGAAAAAGATGAGAAAAGTATTGCTGGCTCGCCAAATAATTTGACTTTATGCATTGAAAAAGGGCCCTGAAAAGGCAAACACAATGCCTCCCCACATAAACAATATATACACGCTGTATACGACAATTTATAAATATGAATGCTGCATAATAAAACAATGCATAGCGGCGCATATGGATCGTCATGAGTACACACGCCGTTCACTCAACTCGTGTACCATAGCCACAAAAATTATGTCCAACAACTTTCTTACAGTTTCTTCTTTGTTTCTTTCTTTCTTTCATTTTTTTAAATATACCAGTGAGGCATGTTTAGAGTTCTGCACAAATTAAGTGCAATTTGCTGTACTGAAGTGAGGTCCAGAGACCCTCACCATTTTACTATGCACTATTCAAGTAAATACAACTATACAGAGCACATAAGAATGTTTATTTTAATAAAGAGTGTCACTGTTATCTCTATACCTGTAGACAGTAAAGGAATTCTGGTCCAGATGATAGACAAAGTCATGTCTAACAACTAAAATGTTTTAAGCCTTAGGGGTCTCTAATCTAATAAAAAGAAAGATTTTAAAACAGGGATCCTTCAAATTCAAGACAATCACAGTGTTTTCACAGTGGATTCATGGGGTATTCTCGGGCGTGTCGCCATCTCAAAAACAAATCTCAAAAATTGAAATCTGGATCAAGATATCCACGACATTGTCGCCAGGCACAGGTGAGACTAATGTGTCAATAGAAATAGCGCATGGGCCTCTTTTGTCATAGGTAGCGCCGAGCTTGAACACATAGACAAATGGGTGCGGTGCACCATGGTCATTCAGCCGTGCATGTCTCATCTGTAGCCGGCGTTTGGCAGAGTAGTCATCTTCATTCCCTTTGTCCTTACTGCCGAAGGTAATCTGTCAGCCTCGGAGACGTGCTTTGGAGAGTCCGGCTGGCCTACTCACTCTCCCATTTGAATTGAAGAACCCAGTCTCCTGCTTTATCCGCGGTCCCAGTTAGACCGAGAGCCACAATTGAGAGTGAGTGAGCTGTCCTTGATTCGTATTACTGTCCCAGTATGATTGAGCTCCTTTGCTATCACCAGAGAACTGCATGGGAGGGGGGAGGTGGGGGTGTGGGGGGAGAGGAAAATTGAGCACTTGACTTTGCGGGGTTGAAGTCTCAACGCTGCATGTTATGCATTTTCACAGTGTTTGTCATGGGACACGCTTGACGCCACTTCTTGATGCGGTCCTCAGCGCCACAGAAGCGAGAGGGTGTTCAGTCAGCGCTCGACAAAAGCTTTGTTGTTGTTGCTGTTGTGTCAAGTACAGTGCAGCAATAGGGAGAATATGGATGTCTAAAAGCGCCACAATTTGCACAGTGTGTAGCACAGGCTATGGCGCCCGATCCATTATGGCCAACAATAGCTACCAGGTAGTGGGTTCAGGTCTAGCCGAGTTCCTTCTACTCCTCACTGTGTGTACCGCATTTTGGAGAACAGCAGAAGAATGATAGAAAGCTGAGTGACTTCAGGAAGAACACATACTAAACACATACTAAACTGTGGTTACAGAGAACATGGTTAAGAGAACTAGACCTGTACAGCATGTGCCCGGTGGCCACTGGCCTACTGGAGAACGATACAACTTGTGAACCAAATAATACCCATTGTCAACATGTACTGTAATAGCACCCATAATAAACTATCTGTCCCTTTTGTGCCCCTTACTGCAGGGGTTTTCAACCTTTTTTATGCCAGGGCCGACTATTTATTCAGCATTTGAGCCACGGAACACCATTCTGTGGGGTCTGTGGGGATTTTCACCACACAGACCCCCCGCAGATTTCTTTCATTTTTGTCCACAATATGGATTTGGGAAACAAAACAGTCAAATATACAGATCAAAATGACCATTAATCTTCTACATTCTCTTAGTCGAGTAGACTTGGGCTAATGAAAATTGTAACTCTTGAGCGTAAAATGAACTTTTCATCTGGTTAACCAACTTAGCTGGGGACCACCTTGAACCATCTACAGGACCACTGGTTGAAAAACCACTGCCCTATTGCACAGTATATAGAGAGGTCTGTATGCCTGTGTGTGATGACTGAAGAGTGCAGCAAACTGACAGTGGCAAGTGAGACTGGTTAAGTAATCAAATGGCAGGTGTGAGCCGTGGCGGTGCCATGGCAATCTATTGGCTGAGGCAGAGATTGGAAATTGCACAGGTGAGGGGACTTTGGCTGATTTAAGCAACACTGGCAGAGCTTCACCAGAGCCTTCTGTGGCGTTTCTGGACAACTGTGTGTCCCACAGACTCGAGGCCGCGCCAGGTTCGGCCATAGGGAGTACTGGGGGCTTTCCCGGTGGGGAAAGCATCAGGCCTGTGTCGCACTTGCATCAGTGAGTGACAAGTAAACCCTCTTCTGTTGGATCCTTTTGTCAGCATCATTCTTGTGAGAGGGTGTTTCTAAAGAGATGAGACAATCCCTGTTATCTTTGATAGTAGCGTGGATTCGATCGGTTTTAGACTCCAGACCTGTGATGGAAGCTTTGAATTCAGCCGAGAGAGCCGTCCCACAGCTCTCCGGTCTCCAGTAGATCAGTCAGCACCGCCAGGATAACCTACCTCACTAGCCACATCGTCTCTCGGTCCACAGGGCCCAGAGACATTTTTAGTAACTTTTTTGAGGCCATGTTTCTTTGGTACAATTTACAATTTAGGCATTTAGCAGACGCTCTTAATCCAGAGCGATTTACATTAACTAGAGACATTGCAATGCATCATACAGATTAACGTTTACTAATTAACCAGAATTTACAATACACTTTTTAATATACAATGTAAGCACTAAAACATGGTAATACACCCTATATAAGTCACTGCTATCTCAGTCTAATGAGGTGCTATCTAAACTACCTAGGAGGGTACTGCAAGTACTTGGTATGTAATGTAAGCTTGGTATGTAATGTAATAGTGTCATGGGCTGAAGAGGTGTGTTTTCAGACTGCGGCTGAAGGGAGTGAGTCTGTGGTTCTGATTGCAATAGGAAGGTGCATTCCATAGTTTTGGAGCCAGGAAGGAGAAGTAGAATACCTTAAGTTATCACAAATTCCAATGTATAAGGGAAACAACAGGGTGTTAAATGAAATATAAATATATAAATCAGGGAAACACAGAAACACGTCTACTCCTCGCACTGCATAACTGGAAGTCCTGCATCATTCTTGTGAGAGCAACAAAGGGTTGTGTAGGTGTCTGTTGGTTTGTATCATTTATGTTGTTGTGTAAACGTGCTGGTATTAGGGCTTGTTTGTTTGTGGGGGGGTAGAGTTTCTGCTATCTGCAGCTGGCTGTGGTGGGCCAGGCTGGGCCAAATTTGTGCGGAAACGACCGGGCGAATTTTTGTCGCAGTCCAGTTCTGGGCTGGGCACTGCTCTGCACTCCCTGCAGTCTTGTGGAACGTGTGTGGAATGTGCATTTCCCCCCGGCCAGGGAAACTCCCCCCTGCCAGGTGAAAACAAGCATGCAGCTTGGACCCTTCATGCATAGAAGGAAGCATGTGGTCAGTTTGCTGTCTGCCCAGGTTGGCAGAGGAAGTGGAGTGCCTAGGATTACATTTGATAATTGACACTGCAGGGTGGGGAAAAATGGGTTGCAAAGGTTTTAGGATAACAATTTAAAAAGACCACATGCCCATGCTTTTATTCCAGAAGGTTCAAGAACAACATTCAATTGACTTTGGTTATGCCTAATGCGTAACAGGCATTTGTGGTGGGCAAATTATACAGGACTGTTAACAGGTTCTAAGTGTTGTATGAGAGAAGCAATTTGTCCAACAAGAGGTCTTTTCCAAACAGCTGCAAGGAGTGTGTGCGCGTGTGTGATGTACCTTTTTCTGTCAACTCTGTGGAGACCGTAAAGTTCCCACGAGGATAATTAGACCTTCATCTCGCAGCGACTTTGTTCTGGGACCCATGAGGAAAATGGTCACTTGCCTAGAAGATAAAATGGGAAAAAAAGATTTGTAGAGATTTATACATTCAGGTTGAGCTTGGGATTATGGTTGGTTACTTATGAGTTACCGTATACTTCACATAATTGGTATTTATGTCTAATGGCGCCATTTCCACGACGCCTCACACGCTACTCTGTACCTCATTGGTGGACTCTGGACAGTTCAGAAACCAGCTTAGCGTTGTAGGCAATTGGCCTGGATCCCACTCTAATAGAAACTACAGCCTTAGTTTACTGAAAACTAGCTCTTGGTAGAGTGCAAACTTGCGTGTTGCCATAGGTTGTACCGGGCATATTTCTGGTAGGCCACAAGTGCAGGGGGGCCTAGCTACAAGGGGGACTTTTGTAAAGTATCAGTGAATGACGAAATAAACCCTGTTCTATCTTGGATCCTTTTGCTAGCATCATTCTTGTGAGCGCATCAAAGGGTTGTGTAAGTGTTGGTTTGTAGTTTGTGCTGGTATTAGGGCTTGTTTGTTTCTGATGGAACAGGTGGTACTTTCTGCTATCTGAACTGAAATGTTTTTGTCCCAGTCCAGCCCTGTTGTCTGCATTACAGGAGCATTGGGGGAAAAAAGGCGGACCATCCCCGAAACGAGATAAGCACATGCCTCACAAAAAGAAAAAAGGGCACTCGTTTGCACTTTTCTCATAGCAGCGAGCATGCAAGGTTTACAACACTATGACGACAACGTGTTAGGAGTGCATGAGGTCAGGTGACCAAGCGGGCGGTTGGTTTGCTGACGATTAAATCAATGAAGAGATCCGACAGAGCAGACTTATAGGGCAACAACATGGCTGTTCCTTCCCCTGTAAGGCTGTACGGTGTGTTGTCTGTAGCGGTCTGTCTGGGCATAGGAATCCATCACCTAACCCGGGTCCCTGTCACCTGTTGGAGATGGGACCTTTTTAGCCCCCAGCTTTGATAGAAGACACCCAATTATGATGCACGGTCGATCGTTACAGAAAATATTGACATGGAAACAGTGAGAGGACAACCCCCGTGGCTCACAGACCCCCCTTTTCCCACTTATACTGACGGTACTACCCCCCACCCCCCACCCTCCACCACATCCCACCTCTCTCTTCTCCTCTCTTAGCTTCACACACCACAGCAACTACACACACACACACACACACACACACACGTGGGAGAGGAACAGAGGAAGAGACACCAATCATCCCAATCGATGGCGTCTCGCCAGCCTCCCCACCACCACCACCATCACCATGGAGCGGCTTCATTTGCTATTAGTGCCGGGGGGAGCTGATGGGTTATTCATGTTTATTTACTTAAGACATGGAAGGAAGAGGCCATTTCCCCTGCCGCCACGCTGCACAAATACTGTCTCTTTACCAGCAGAGCCTACAGAGACAGAGTTACGACATCTCCGTTCATTTCATGGTGGCCAGTCCAATGACGGCTCTTCTAAGGCTTTTATTGGTGAAGAACATATAGCAAACTGATACAAGTCCTGGACCGGAAGTTATCAGACATGCATTGGGCTCTCAGCTTTAATGATCTTAAATCCCTTTATTATAAATTGTTGTTTTAGTAATAGTGCAACATAAACACTACAGAGACTTTAGTTGTGACTGTACAATACTCTAAAACAGTTCTCATGTTGCACACATGAGCCACAACAGAGCTTGATGCTCAGTTTCTGACCCCTCAATGACGTAACTTTGTCTTAGTCTATGGCTTTGTTCACCACCAGACCAATGCCTCCCACTCCCACTCGCCCCCACTCCCACTCCACAGCCCACTGCGTCTGTATGCAGGCCTCTATACGCCCCACCAACGGGTTAATGATGAAAACACAAACTATGTTTTGGTGGGAGAATAAGGGCAGGGAGGAGGAGGGGTGGGATCTTTGCAATGACTGCATAGATCACACACCTGGGCATTATGCTACCCAGGGAGAAAATGGGGGTCTTTGGCTGACTCTGACTTGAAAATTGGAAATTACAACATGCACTACAATACCTTTATTCAATAGCCACAAGTCTCCTACAATGAACCTGTTTACCTCTGTTTTGGAGAATAACTGCTTCATCGCCCTTGGCGTGAAGTCGCACCCTACCATTTCCATTTAAATTTACCCCAAACCACCACATCGAATAGATACAGTAACTATGTATTTTGGCCTGGTTACTACCCTACTGACCTGAAGAGTGCTTTTCTCCAATGGAAATACCCTAAAAAAACAGAGTGGTCTTATATTTGGGGACTATATTATTTGACATTCAATGTTATTTTACACAAATGATTCTTGAAAAATGGGGGCCATCTTATTAACCAGGGTCATCCTATATTCAGGACAATATGGTATATTTATCTTAAAGAAATCTGTCTTCTATTTGATATATTTTCTTTAGTTCTGTGATCTACAAGATTTATATATTGTACAGGACCTATATTAGGCAAGTAAAGCATCAATAATAACATCAATTGTTGTTGAAGTTGCAACAGACACAAAGCTTCTGACTCAGAGATTTTTCTTTTTTGAATGTTGTACTGAATGTTTGTTTACATGTGTGACAATTGCAGTTAGCAGCGTTTCAAATCATTTTAAATATACTGTAAGCACTTTAATTTGAAATATCTTTGACATTTGGTTTGTTTGGGTTGTCACGTTTGGTGGGGCAGTCAGGGCTTTTAGAGGGGTATTGCCCCCCATGCCCAGGCCTAGGTCTGACCCTACGTTTGTCGGGACCGGGCATCGGCTGTGGACTGTGTTGTTTCTTCTTCGCTGGGGGAGTAGGACCGTCGGGAGTCTCACACTTTTGGACTTTTGAACGATAGGGCAGATGTTGCTGTAGGATCCTATATTGTGGGGGGAGGGAGGGGGGGGGGCAGAAGAAAGTGCTAGCCTAGACATCTCCTTTGCTGTCTCGCAACGTAATCTGCAGCACAGCAGGCGTTTGCCAGACATGCAGTGCATCCTTGACCCCGGTGTAAACATCGGTGGGAAGCTGTTTGGGGAGCTATATAGGAGGGAGGGTGAGAAACGCTTTTGGGGAGGGAGGGGCGCTAATGACAGGTGCATGTGTGCGTGTGTGCGCAAGTGTGCGTGTGTGTATTCTTCATCCGGCACGGGGTCCCGGTCAGGAGAACCACTTGGCAGAGCACTCAGCCGTGACTTTACAACTAATCCCCTTTTGTAAGTTATTATTTATCTTCGCCAAAGTTTGTCAAACTCAGGCTTTGATTTCTCTACCCCTGAGCCCCCCCCCTCTCTCTCTTGTGGCCCTGTGCGTGCACATGCTACCCCCCCGCACACACACACACATAATTTATGACTGCCTCTGGTCCTGATGACAGATTATTAAAAGTAAAATTAGCTTTTTTTGCCGGGGATTTTTCCTGTGGGAATTGGGAAGGCAGGGCTCTCTCTCTCTCTCTCTCTCTCTCTAAGGAAGGTCTTCAACGAGGTCTCCATTACTAATAGAGGGTTTTTTTTTTTCTCCCTCTGTGACCCCCCCCCCCCCCACACACACACACACGCACACGCACACACATCCTCTTGTGATGGCGGAGTGTGAGAAAGACTAATGATTTGAATTTACTGTGGCAGTGGTCACGTGGTGTGTGTGTGTGTGTGTGTGTGTGTGTGTGTGTGTGTGTGTGTGTGTGTGTGTGTGTGTGTGTGTGTGTGTGTGCGTGCGTGCGCGCACATGTGGTCACGTGGTTGCAGGGAGGAAGGGCGGGAGAGAGGGAGAGAGCTCCAGCACATCAGAGAGGAGACGAGAGGTTAAGTTCCCTCCCGCTGAGAGCTTTATTGGATTGTTTAGCACCAGAAGGATAATGTTTTTGTCATAGACTGCTGCTACCGCTGCTGTATGGAGGAGAGGAGAGGAGAGGAGAGGAGAGGAGAGGAGAGGAGAGGAGAGGAGAGGAGAGGAGAGGAGAGGAGAGGAGAGGAGAGGGAGCTGTTTAAATAATTTATTTGCTTTGAGTATTTACAATATAATGTTAATAAATGTATTGCACTGCACTACATCTCTGAGGCATTTTTTAGTACAACTATATGAGAACTGTTCTGTTTACTTTGTAGATTTTGATTAATACATTTGGTATTGACATTTAAGTATTGTAATTCTTTTTTTTTTCTTTTTTCATTTTGTAATATTAATATATATTTTTTTTGTTTAGGGTTTGGGTTTTTGGTCTGACATTGACATTGTCACTCCCTTTTTGTCACTCCCTTTTTGTTTTTCAATACTAGATATCCAAAAGTCATGGTGTGTAGTGAGGATTGCAGCAGCTGACTGAGAAAATTGGAAGCACTCTGCTAAGGCCTTATGGTTAGTGGATCGGATTAAGGTAAGGTAAGGTGTAAGTACAGTATAGACCTCCAGGATAACTAGATGACGCAGGAGGCTGGCATGCAGCCAGTCCTTCCTGCTTTGAGAGGTAATAGCAGAAAGTATGCATGGGAAGTAAAGAAAGAAAAAATAAAGACAGAAAGAGGAGGGAGGGCCATATACATGTGGGTGGTATGGAATGTGAGGAGGAACCAGGGAGGAGAGGCTAATAATTATTGCAGTAGTTAATATGTGTGGACAGAAAGAATCGCAGACACAACTCCATCCATCCAACCTCACCTTCACCCCCCCCCCCCCCCCCCCCCCCCCCACCCCCCTCTGCTTTTGGGTCATCTTCCCTCTCTACCAATAAAAAGAGAAAAAAGGAAAAGAAGCAAGAGCTTTCATTGTGATACCGATAAATGATAACTGTTAAAAGCATATGTCAATTGATCGACATGTTGATTGATATTATAGTGAACAATTTATTTCTATTTCAAATGCAGCCTGCAGGCATTTTTGAGAACCATAAGATCTACAGGTCACAGTTTATGCTCAGGTTGTCACAGGCGGTTCGGTGTTGAAAACGGTAATCTGGACAACTTGCCAGTTTTGCGACTCGCCACGGTTTAGAGAGGGGATAGTTGTTTAGAGAGGGGGATTTAGAGAGAGGGGATAGTTGTTTAGAGTTTACAACAGGTTTTTTAGGAATGATAAAAGTTTAGACATCCAAGAACCAAAACAATGTAACTCATTAGTAAACAACATCCTGAAATCGTAGGTCTACTATCATTGTTGGTATTCACACACTCACATGTTTATCTTTATCTAGCTGATAATTTAATTACACATACTAATTTGATCACTTTAGAAATGCACTACAACATTTGAAAATAAATAAATAAATAACAACAGCCCGGTCGACTCTTTGCCTGCAGGAAGGCGGCAACGACACCGTTGTACGACGGAGTGTATATATATAGATCTCTCTCTGCACAGCACCGCGGGGCAACTCAAGACACCCTTTTGCCTCATCTTCCTCCCTGCCTGGCCCTCCGACAGTGCAGGCTCCAAGGTAGGGGAGACTTTGGTGGTCTTATCTCCCCCCCATATAGTCGTTTCTTCCCCTGTTCACCTGATGGCCGTTTGGAGGATGGCCCCCCGTTCGTTCACCCCCCCAATGTGTGTGCGTGTGCAGTGCGTGTGTGTGTGTGTGTGTGTGTGTGTGTGTGCGTGTGTGTGTGTGTGTGTGCGTGCGCGCAGGGCCCGGGAAGCAGAGGGGAGCCTCAGCACAGCTGAGAGGCTCGGCTTAATCTTATGCATCATTAAGCACTCAGCGGCACGCCGGCGCTCCTCATATACATCATCCACGCTTAATAAACATAATGATGACATAAGATGTAATTCCAGATGAATTTTCATTTTATAGGGAAATGGAGAATTCCTGTTAGAAAGAGAGAGAGAGAGAGAGGGAGAGGGAGAGGGAGGTTGGGTGATGGGTGGTGATGGTGGGGGGGTGGGGAGGGGAAAGAGAGAGAGAGAGAGAGAGAGAGAGAGAGAGAGAGAGAGAGAGAGAGAGAGAGAGAGAGAGAGAGAGAAAGAGAGAGAGAGAAGTACAGAATAAATGATGTTTTTTCTCCACAAGATGGATAGTGGGGTCCGGGACGGGGTGGTGGTGGAGGGAGGAGGGAGGAGGGGGAGGCGGGTGTGGGGGTCTGTGGGGGGGGGGGGTCGTGGTGGGGAAGTACTTCTGGACGGACGGAGAGAGGGAGGGGGTCTGAGTGGGAAAGGTGAGGGGGCAGGGGATGGGGGCGATCAGAGAGAGAGAGAGAGAGAGAGAAAATGTCGGCCATTCCAAGTGTTTTAATCGCGACTCCTTGATGGACAGGCCGAGAGAAGCGGAGGTGCGGCCATCCATCATGGACCGGCCCTGGAATGGTACTACGGAGTGAAAGGCTAGAGTTTCACACAAGCGGGGCTCTCACTGCACACTGCATGTGTGTGCACAATTGTGTGTGTGTGCATTAATTGCAAGGGCCAAATATCTGTATACTGTATACCGGTAGTAACATTTGAGAACAAAGAGTTTGAAACTATGACCCATCCTTACTGGGAGAAATACAATAATGTGCAAACAGAGCAGCAAGATCTGTGAACTGTTGTGACAACAGAAGATGGGCCAGTGGAATACAACCACCCTAAGGACTAGTGTTTGCACTATCTAGACATGCACATGTAAATAGGGAAGAAAAAAGCTCTATGCCCCGTTATAATATACCATAATACCATGCAATGTGAGCTCTGTTTACAAAACTGTGTACCCCCTCCAACTGTGTATACCCTATTGGCCTGAATATAAGACAGTGTTTTTCACAATGGAAATATCCTAAAAAAAATAAGTGTGTGTGTGCATACGTACAAGTAGAAATGAGCTGTGGACCTCCAAACAACCTACTGACACTGATATACTTCTCTTGAAGTCTTAAAACCAAGACGCCATCCCAGATCCGCCCCCACAGGCTGACACACCACTTACCCTGGTTAAACGGTGTGCTTTTGAGACTGTGAACATTAGTTGCGGAAGTTACTGTATTTACAGTACCCAGAGAAACAACCCTGTTCAGTCCTCACTAGCGACTTGACTTGTTCACTCTTATTTTCAGAAAAAATTATTCCAACGAACAAAGCAGTTATTATACAGTAAGTGTGCAAAGTGCACACGATTTCATCTTTTAAACATTCACAACAGCTTTGCGAGCACAATGGGAGAAATAATATGTTTTCACGGGGTATTCATTTTTGGGAGCACCGCATCGTGACTATTGGCAACTTCCAGCAGAAGTTAACTAACTGGAAGTCCCGACTTTTTCAGTCGTTTTGGGGCACCGTGATTCCAGGCTCTCATCTCGCAGCGCGCATGAAAGCCTGGAGATCGAGGCTACACACCACCACAAAACAACCTGCTCCACCGACAGTCCGACACCCATCCTGATGATGAACTAATAACCAGCACACAACCTCCACAGCCTGGAATAGCAGGAAGACCCACGCTTACATGCTTTCCTTTTTTATCTCCACCAGGCCAAAGGCGTTATGCACTTTGTCAGTCTCTCCGACAGTCCTTCTATCCGTCTGTGTACAGCTAATCTCTGCCACCGATAATCCGGGCAATGCCAAACTATGAATGCATCGTGCATGCATCAAGATTGCATGCACACTCCCTCGAGTACAAGGACGAACTTTTGACCAGTATTTTTCACATTTGATTTTAATAGCGCCACCAGGGGGCCGATCTTTGAAAAACACTTTCTTTCATATCAACCTTCCAGATTCTGTCCCCAAATCCCATACATCGTTTGCAATCTCTACAGTCATGTGATCAAGACGGATCTGTCCGACATTTCATATTCCATCCTGACTGTCTATAATTGGCTTCCAAAGTTGGCAGGATTGGCGGTGTTCAACTCATGAACACAGCACAAGATTTACGTAAAATCTTCAACACCCTTTTCTACTAGGTGGACAAATATAATTGCACCCTCTTGATATTGGCCTGTTATAGCGCAACCAACAGGTGGATTTTTGCAAAACAACATTAAAATGGACACAAATGAAACAAAAAAGCCTTTTCACACTGGCCTATAGCGCCACCAGGAGGCCACAACCTGACCTGCTGGAGACCTGTACCCAGAAGAGGACTTTTTCTAGTTTTAATCTTTTTGTCTTCCAGGAGGATGGGGGCGGGTTGTTATGTTTCTTTTACATTCCAATGAGAATACAGAGAGCATGACCCACCTCCCTTTTTATCAATGACTTCTGAGTTCTGACACGGGGGAAGATAAAAAACCCACCAGAAAGCGGCGTGTATAAATCATTGTGTAATTATCAGCGTCTAGGGGGGTAACCCGTGAGTAACATGCAGAGCTGCCCAGATATATCTGTACCATTAAACACTTTCTTGTGCCCTATTTTATAACTCTCTTGTGCTGGTGGTGTCAAGCTGTGAAAACAGACAATGTGCACAAAGCTCATGACAGGTTTAAAATATAGGGAACATTTTGGAAGGTGATTTTTTAACCGTAAAAGAATGAGACAAATTCCATTCCCCCCAAAAACCGGGACACCAGGTTGAAAGATTTTTAGACCAGATGTCTTGTACAAGAGGCATTTCACAGTTCCCGCAAAAGAATAGATGTTAATGACATTTATAAGATTTAAAACACTTTCCTGTAGATCTTCACATGTGCAATATGTGGTTTTAGATGTTTTAGATTTTCGCAGTGAGCCCCAGTGTCTCTGGTGTCATCAACACTAATTTGCAGACTACAATTCCCACAATTCTTTGGTGCACCGAACTTCCTCGTGAATAGGGGCGGAGGGCTGTCTTACTGAGAACGACATGTAGTCCAGGAAATATAAGTGCGCCCATGCTGAGACACTGGGCTCACTGCTAAAAATCTAAAATATCTAGAACCACATATTACACATACTGTCTAAAGACCCTTTAGGAACATGTTTTCAATCTTCTAAATGGCATTAACATATATTTGATTGATTTCCCTTTCTTCTCCTCTCTCCACTGGCTGCTTGGAAAAGGAGGAACTGTTTAGCTGCCTCTCGCTCTCCTCCGATGGAGCCAGTTTTTGTTTTTTGGGAATGCTGCAACGTGCGGCACAAGCAAGCAAGCAAGCAGCCTTCCAGCTGGACGCCTTCCCAGACTGCCATGCCTAGTTAATGTGGCCATTCTGTGCTTTCCAGAATTAGAATTCATGGTTTATATTAAACAAACAAACACACAAACAAGCTAAACAACGAGCCACGCGGTTGACCTTGGATGAGCCCCGGAGTATATTGTCATAATCGGCTCGGTGGGACGTAAGGCATACACGACATAAACATACGATTATGGACGTTTAAACATTACATGCCCACTTATTGAGGGAGATGAATCTCATGCTGTGACATATGCTCTTCAGGTATTTTGCGGATGTGGTATTAAGTGGCGGACAGATTGGCCGTGGGGCTTTTGGGGCTCTGGAAAGCCTGGAGCCGCTGTGTTGTACTGTTGGGGATATTAATGGAGCCGCTCCCGCTACCTCCCTCCCTCCCTCCCTCCCACGGGCGTCGCTGCTGCGGCGCTGCACAGCGGCACGACAGCAAGGCCCGGATTCAAACCTCAGCATGTTCGCGGCCAGCAGAGCATGCCCACAGCCAGCAGTCTGCCAGGGTTCCGTGTATGGGCACCGAGGGTCCTATACCAAAAGGAACCAAACATCTACATTTAAAAGGCCCCCTGTTTAACTCTAGTATCGTATGCAATGCAGTACTTTGTGAGCTTGTAGATCTGCTATTTCTATGGGAACATTTTGGAACACATTTTCATCCGGGATTCAAACCTTCAACCCACGGATAATTGGTCGACCTGCTCTACCTCCTGAGCCACACACACACACACATAAAAACACACACACACACACACACACACACACACACACACACACACACACACACACACACACACACACACACACACACAGCGTATAACATTAAAGACAACAAAACTAAACAACTGTAAAACAGTTGAGGATGTATACATTCCCCACTGCTCTTTTACCCATCTCTATAATAAGGGTACTACTAATAATAATAATGACAATAATATTAGCCACTACTCATCCCATAAGGTGTTTTTCTTGTATTATACTGATATACTGTACCATCCTCCCCTCTCCTCTCCTCTCCTCTCCTCTCCTCTCCTCTCCTCTCCTCTCCTCTCCTCTCCTAACCCTCTCCTCTCCTGGTCTTGTTGCACAACATCCCAGGCAGCTCCTCCTGGCACCGAGTGCAGATTACATCTTGTTTCCACAACTACTAAAAGTGTCAAGAGGCTGTCTGGCATTGCTTTTATATAGCGTTATTAACGGCACTGAACACCTACCGGCATGGCCTTTTGTGTGTGCGACTGCACGTGCGGTTGTGTGTGTGGGAGCGTGCATGCACGCATTTGTGTGTGTGTCTGTGTGTGTCTGTGTGTGAGTGTGTCTCTAATTAAAATATTTCTGCTTACGGAAGCAGAGAATGGATTTGCAAGATAGGAAATAATAATTGCAAATATTATCATTATTACTTTCACGGCTTCCCAGAGAAACGACACGAGTTTGCAAGTTGGTTATTGTGACGGCTGCATTGTGAACTCACTCAATAACTATTATGGGCTGCTGTTAAAGCCAACAAAGCTCCGAGCGGAGATGCGGACAATGCCTTTTAATGTACCTCTTTATCTGAATGAGATTAAAGTCTGCATGCGAATGAACATCATCGCAGTCGTTTCATTACCCAATTACCAGAGCACCGTGATTAGGTCAGATGATTGCTGGCCATTCAGCAGGTCATTGATAGAAGATATTACTCTGTGTTACACTTTTTACGTCTGTTCTTTTTTAATCATCAAAAGGAAACCCGGAAAAGGTGTGTGTGTATACAGTATATACACACACACCGTATATATGCGTGCAGAGTTGCCATGTGGGTCACAATTGCAATTATTAGTTTTCTTTTTGTGTGCCTGGATTGAAGCCCAGCTTTAATATTTATAGTTAGGCTGATATACTTGCATGATGGAGATGACCGCGAGGTCACGGCGGTTTGGGGAGTTACGTAGCCCTGGCCTTTACTCAGACAGACGGACGGCTGGCCGTACGGCCGTGGCTTGGCTTGTTTCTCCACGGCTCTCTCCCTGTCTTAACCTGAAGAATTATGTGCTCAGATAATTAGCTCTTATAGGTATACACTCTCCGCCTCTACACTCCACTGGGCACATCATCTTCCTCCTCGCCTCTCTCTCTCTCTCTCTCTCTCTCTCTCTCTCTCTTTTATTGTTTGGTTTGCTTTTGTCAGATCGATGTCTTGCTACTGCGTAACCAGCACTCACATCTCAGGCTGCATAAATCACAACAAGGTTTCTGTCGCTCGGGAAGAAGAAGAGCTGTGGTGTGTGCTTGCTCCGCGTGCACGTGCACACATGCACGTATGCACGCACAGTGCATACGTGCATGGACACACGGCTGCGTCTCTGTGCACAAAGAGAAGCACATACAAACACTCGCAGTACAAGCATATATGAACACACAAGCATGCAAATAAATAACAGAAGTAAACAAGGGTGGGATCTCTCTCGCCCTGCAACCCCCTGGCCTGTATGTATGTATGTATGTATGTATGTATGTATGTATGTATGTATGTATGTATGTATGTATGTATGTATGTATGTATGTATGTATGTATGTATGTATGTATGGTCTGCCTGCTATAGAGTGACCACTGGAGGGGAACCCATCAGATTATCCCCTCTCTCTCTCTCTCCGCTATCTCTAGGTCAGCCCCGACGTGCTAAAGGTGGATGGAGGATAAGGGGGTCTGTATGATTGGAACGCCACCCTCGTAATGAATGTGAGAATAAAGGCAGACCGGGTGGTTGGGGGTGGGGGTGGTACGACCCTCATGTAAAAGTTGACATTGTGTCCCGTGATAAATTTTCTGCTGAGGTAAGAGACAATTTAGATGCGAATTACGAGCAGGCTGTTTGTCACTCCTCTGTTCCATTTACATCCTTAATTAGCCGATTCCCCCCTACTTCCATTAGGGAGAGAGAGAAAGAGAGAGAGGGAGAGAGAGAGAGAGAGAGAGAGAGAGAGAGAGAGAGAGAGAGAGAGAGAGAGAGAGAGAGAGAGAGAGAGAGAGAGAGAGAGAGACATGGAAAGAATAGCAAGATAATGGAGGAGAGGCATTAGACATGGAAAAAGATAACGTCAGAGATATAGAAGCAAAAGAGAGGTTTTCTGCAGAACGGCAGAATCATAATGCACAGTATATACAGTATAATAGCATCATGTTAGGTATATATGCAAACTAACTATTTAGAGTGTTCAATCAGCGACACAATCAAGGCTTTCTAGCCTTGATTATGGGGCAGGAAATGAGCCAGAAACTCAATCCCATTTGTTAGGACCTCGGGGTTTTATCAGCAGCCCTGGGTCTGCGCCTCTGTTAATGTCATCCTTAACGCCCACCTAAACCCTCTTGCCGTTTGTAGACATTAGCCGCGGCTGCTAAAAGACTCATTTACTCACGGTTCCAATTCGATCGCACCAACAATGCACACTCCCTCCGCTTTTGAAGGGCAGGTCTGAACACGCCGTCCTATTAAAAGGGGAAGGGGGGGCTTATTCAGAAACCGCAAAAACAATGTTCAGTCACTCGTGAGGCCCCTCATAAATAATGTGCTTGGATGTTAGGTCACGTATTAGTGTTTACTTAGTCTCCGTGACAGGAGGCCGTCGCGCGGCGGGCCAGCGCAGCGTGTCGTGTCGCGGCGTTGCACCCCTCCCCGGATGGCCACGGATTGAGAGTCTAACGGCTTCTTATAAGCGGCTGATTTGTGTTTTAGTTGCACGCCATGATGTCACGCACCACCACCAAAACAAAAAACACAAAGATCACGCCTGCGTGGCGATCTGCTAATTCCGGACACAGGCGCGACGACGCACTGCATAGGTATGAATTGGAGGACTTATACCGTATGGATGTCAGAGCTTATATACTGCTTAGTTGGGATTGAATTTTCACGTCTGTTCTCAAAGAACGACGACGATGATGATGATGTCCTGATTTCATGGCACAGAGAATAGCTTGCTGTGCGGGTTTTGTTATCCTATAGTTAATGTATACATTTGAGCAGTGGGGATTAATAGAGCATGCAGCAGCTTTACAAAGCCAGGCTTCATGTGGGAGGTCGAGACGCTGTGCTGGCTGGTTGGCGTCCTATACAAATACACGCATGGACTTCCAAATACATAGCATACAGACATACTACATCTGCATACATGATATGCAATTACATACAATAGTATTGTATACCATAATCACACAAAAATAGCAATTGGTTTTAATTTGAGAATAGATATATTTCTTATAATGTCATGATAAATGTTTTCATATTAGACCATTTATTTTATATGTTCTACTAAGGCCCATGAGCCATAGTACTTAGAGTAGTAATTGCCTTGGCCTCGACCTCCTACAGGTGTATGCAAAGTCTCTTAGATAGCTTTTTATGTAAACTTAGATAACAATGTATGAAGACTTATAGCATTTAATGTAAAGTCAGCACTTCATAGCATTTGCCTACCCAGTTTAATTGGCCTATATAGATCCTGTTCTTAGCTTATGTATGATTCACATCAACTGCCGGTACTTTGTATATACTGTATACAACGTATTGCCATCCTCTTTTGTTGGATTGCTGGATTAAGAGTGTCTGCTAAATGCCGGAATTATAATTTTCAAGGCAGCTAATGAGAATGCAAATAAACAAACAATGAGCGCGGCTATGTTTATAGTTCAGTTGTGGATTGATTATGACAACTAGGTGATGCCCTAATAATAGTAGAATTGACAAAAAATAGTTTTAATCTTATTTTTTTTGTGGTTTTCATCCATCAATTTTCAACCATTCATTATTGTTTGGTTACCACTGATGTATAATGTTCCCCTGATAATTGAGGATAGAGGAGGACAGAATGCAACTCAATGCAGTCTAAAGGTCTTGAACTCACGGTGCAGCTGCTGCCAAACAGACTGTCATTGAGGTCATTAGTTTTGGTCTCAAACGCACACACCAGCAAAATCCCCGGCGGTAATTTAACCCACGGAGAGCATAAGAACAAACCCAAATGGATCCTTGACAACGGGTACATTTCCACACACTCGGGTTAAATCGTCTCTGCCGATTTTTAGATGTGTGCCGAAGCTCGCTCCCCCGTTGGGCTAAAATGAAAAGCGACTTGTTTGGCTAGCTGTTTACTGTACACAACAATTGATCTGATGACCTTGCTGCTTTAGTCTCATTCAGCCAATCGAGCGGCGAGGAGGCCGGTCTTCTTTTAGGTCTGAAATCTAAGTGGTTGGAAGGGCTAGGAATGCTGTGCGATGGGGCCGTGGCGGATGGGAATGTTTTGGGGCTAAAAGGACCTCATTTGTGTGCTCGCTGGGTCATTGTGTTCACGGCCGTGCCGCTTTGCTCTACTTGATTCGGATGACCAGCGCTTCAAAAATAATTAATTTGACTCATAATGTCCCCTAATGGTGTGTCTGTCTGTGTTCCCCCGTCCAGATTGTGTGTATAGGACATGTGTGCCGCTGTTTGTATTGTGGTACGGTGGGTGGGTGGCTGTACACACTGCGAAAAAGCAAACAAACAAACATTACAAACAACAGAGATAGACAGGCATAGAATGAGCACACTTGCAGAGGATTTTAAAGAGGCAGGCTCTGACATTCCCCAAAGCGCACTTTGGTTCAAAGAATCAAAGAGAACCACTTGTATAGCAACATACATTTTTTTACAGAAAACTGTTGGTTTCAGGTCATAATTGGTTAATTAATACTGACTGATTGCTTGATGATTGATTGAAGTAAGTATAAACAATTTCCATACTAGTTTTACGCAATTACGCTTATCAGTCCACCATTTTAACAATTTCAATTTATCAATTTAATCCCAATCAAATAAAAGTCATCAGAATAAAATGCATCTTGTGGAAATCTATATATCAACAGTCGAAAGAATTATGTGGGAGTTGGTGGCAGTAATGCACACCATCTCTAGAAAATGGCCTGCAAACCACCACAGAGTACTGAGGACTTCCGGTTCATAGGGTCACAGCTGTCAGCAAAGCACGGTTGTTTTTTTCATCAACATGCATGTCTCGATCGGTGAAATCGTGTTTATTATAATAGATATGTCAAATCAAGCCGCAATGACATGATGATTGTTGGATTATGATCAGTGATGGACATACAGACCACGTGCATGCACATACACGTGTGCACCCGCTGTTGTTTATAATATGCTCCACCACGTTCAATTCATCAAAACAAGATATAAAATGTATTAATAACATACTCTCAAATACTAAGAAGGGAACAGGACCATGTTGGACCTAAAAGGTTTCCATGTGACAGCAATGACGGCATGTTCTCCGACACGTCACCTTTAACCTTTCACCTTCTCCAACCCAAAGCTACGTGCTATAGGCCACACCACAGAAAGGTGTGCAGCAAGAGGGAAACATGCATGGTAGCCATGATGCACAGCACAGGTGTTGCTTTTTGGATGTCATGTTTATGCTGCCACTATGGAGGCAGTGGTGATAATGTGAGTTGTTCTGATGGTACCGACCACCAGACAAGAGAGCAGACATAATCACTGTTGGCCATTTCCTCCCTTTCTCTCCTCCTCACCCTTACCCTACACGGCCCACAAGTCATCGGTGATGGAAGAAGATAACTAAGTACTCCTGCAATGATTTACTTTTAGTATACGTAACAATGACAACGTAATATAACAACAAACAAACATAACAAACAAGGTAGAGCACTGTTTTTTGGCTCAAGAGTCAAAGGAGAAATCAGACATTTGCCCAGGACCAAACTAGTGAAAATATCAGTTCTAGAAGCTTTTACCACATGCCACGTAGGTCCCAACCCACTGTTGGGAAACAATGATGTAGAGATACAATATAGACCTTTATTGATCCAAGAAGGGAAATTCAGTTATTAAAGAAGTACTCAGGTAAAAAAGGCCTACTGCACAAACTGTATGTCAAAGTCAAGGCTGTCAATGAATTATCTTCAGCCCACGGGATGATATTTAAATACTATTAGTACTGGCCCTCTGGTATATGATTAATGTAACTCACTGTTTTACTTTCTCAATTTACTACTGTATGTGACGATGACAGAACCTGAACTGAGATTTAATAATGCATTTTAAGTTTTAAGGGGCATTTTTGAAGGAAGTGCACTTTTTTGCAATTTGCCTGGGACATCCTCAAAACCGGTGCCCGCATATTGCAACACACTGTGGCAGCACTGACCCTCGAGTTACCAATTTTTCTATTTTGGCCCGTTGTGTATTTGGGTTATGTATTGAGCCTACTGTATATTTGCTTAAAATGTACCTTTGCAGAATGTCATATTTCACAAACTCTTTCCAAAATACACTCAACAAAAATATAAACGCAACACTTTTGTTTTTGCTCCCATTTTTCAGGGGATGGACTTAAAGCCCTAAAATTAATTCCAGATATACAATATAACCATTTCTCTCAAACACTGTTCACAAATCTGCCGAAATGTGTGATATTGAGCACTTATGCTTTGTTAAGATAATCCATCCCACCTCACAGGTGTGCCACATTAAGATGCAGATGTGACATCATGATTAGTGCACAGGTGTACCTCGGACTCTCCACAATAAAAAGACACCCTGAAATGTGCAATTTTCTTTTGCCTTATTGGGTGTATGGGCCTCCGGACCAGTCAGTATCTGGTGTGACCACCATTTGCCTCATGCAGTGCAACACATCTTCTTCGCATAGAGTTTATCAGATTGTCAATTGTGGCCTGTGGAATGTTGCTCCACTCCTCTTCAATGGCTATGTGAAGTTGCTGGATATTAGTGGGAACTGGTACACACTGTAAAAATGGTAATAACACAATATTACCACATTATTACCATTTCGACAGTGCATACCTGTTCCCACTAATATCCAGCAACTTCACATAGCCATTGAAGAGGAGTGGACCAACATTCCACAGGCCACAATTGACAATCTGATAAACTCTATGCGAAGAAGATGTGTTGCACTGCATGAGGCAAATGGTGGTCACACCAGATACTGACTGGTTCGGAGGCCCATACACCCAATAAGGCAAAAGAAAATTGCACATTTCAGGGTGTCTTTTTATTGTGGAGAGTCTGAGGTACACCTGTGCACTAATCATGATGTCACATCTGCATCTTAATGTGGCACACCTGTGAGGTGGGATGGTTTATCTTAACAAAGCATAAGTGCTCAATATCACACATTTCGGCAGATTTGTGAACAGTGTTTGAGAGAAATGGTTATATTGTATATCTGGAATGAATTTTAGGGTTTTAAGTCCATCCCCTGAAAAATGGGAGCAAAAACAAAAGTGTTGCGTTTATATTTTTGTTGAAAATAGTACAGAACAGCACAGCAATCACACCGCAAGACAATTTTTTGTATAACAGTTGAGTGTATGTTTTATAAACCATAATCTAAATATGTACAAAGCCTCAGATATCGCAGTGGATTAATTCGTAATTTAAAATGTACAGTAAATGTACTGAAACACACGTTTCTAGCCACCAATTCACAAATCCCTTAATTTCAGAGGAATTTCTCAGATAATTTTGAATGGAAGAACAGATTCGCTACTCGGTGGAAAAAGAAAAAAAGGGGACGATTTTCATAATACAACGGAGAGAGAAAAGGCTAAACGTTTTTACTTTACAGTTTGATGTAAAATGGCAGCAGTGCAGCAAACGCTAATTTGATTTAATTCTGACACCGCCGCTTGAGCGACTTTTCTGGTGACATTGGGAGGCATACAAACAAGCCTTCACCTCATTAAACAGGAACAAACTGAGTGAGGGGGGAATTACACTTAGTTATGGAAATGGATTTTAAGCATGCAAAGCATTACTTGCACCAACTTTGAGCTGGAATTATGAACCAAAAAAAAAAAAAAAAAAAAACTACCCGGGCACTGTGAGCCTGTAGCTGTGACGGTGTGACGCCGACACCATTAAAGGGAGCGAGGATCAAGGTACAGCCTAACCTGTAATGATCAAAAGAGACAACTCATTAGAGAAGTATATTGACCTTAAAGAGGGAATTAATTTAATAAATTACCAACTCCAAAAGGTAGGAGTGGACTTATCCTGGCTAAAGTACAATGCACACCGTAATCCAAGCACAGCTAAAAACAGGCCTAGGCAGATGAATCCATTCCAGTGAAACAAGAGGTTTAAACAATCGCTTGTGAAGTCAGGACAAAACTTAGGGAGCTACAGTCCGTCACTTATTTTAATGAGTACAATTATACCCTAGCCAAAGTATATTAACCGACTCACTGCCGCACTATCCAACCATTGACTGACGCGCCTTCTATAGTGTAAAACACCAGAATTGCGCCACATGTAAGCATTCTGTTTGGGAAGCTGTGTTGCTGTGATGTCGATGCTAGCAAGCTAAATCCTTGCTCCAGAAAACACCAATGTTCCCAACTGCACCACCGGATAATCAGCAGGACCCCTGAACATCATACCTTTTATCAATACCACAGAGAGTTCCCTAGATCTCGAGTTATTCAGCCTTTTAGTCGGCCATTATAATATATGTGGATGGCAGCGTGCACGCGTGGTCACAGACGGACAATTGCCGGGGAGCCGAGGCAAAAAAAACAAACATATAAAAAACAGTGATCTGGTTTGAATCAATAACAAAGCTTAAGGTGCAGCCCATCAAAAGCACTCAAAATTTGGATTTTATATGGCCTATATTATGTATTCCCCATCATAACTATATAGGAAAGGAAAGCATTTATTGTGTCAACTCACTTACTGCCAATGACATATAACACGTTTTCAGTGTTCATGCTAGCATCCTGCCACTCTTCGCTAACATATGAGTCACCATTTCACTAGACTGGGCAGCAGTCAATTTTTGGGGTATGAAGTGAACCGGTCTGGAGTGGAAGGTAAAATAGGTCACATTGTAGTCGGCAGGCAGGAAACCACAAGGCAGATCCAGTATTATGAATGTATTTGGTTTCCTGCCTGATGACTACAAATGTGACTACAACAGGAGTCCAGAACACAGACCAGGCTTTCCTCCTTGGCGGACACTAGGGCTGCAACCATTAATCGATTAATGCTAATCGAATCGATAATGTAATTAGCTGTCAAATCATTTAGTAATCAATTAATCAGACCGACAACTAACCACTGGAGTTATCACGGGTGTTTCCCACTTAACCATAGTTTTTTCTAGCATTTGTGTAACTAAACTAAAGAGCAGTGACCCATTTCTCTTTACTTATAATCGGATGATAGTTGCACATGCAATGATTATAGTATCAAGTACAAAACACAAGGCTTTTATTTTTAAATGACCTATCTGATTTCAGAGTACTGTTCCTTTTAGACTGGTACACGTGTAGCTTTTCTTTAACCAAAGGTATGCAGTCAGAATAAGACTAAAGACACCATAAGTTAGTTTGTTTGAAAAGCAGCCTAATCAGCAGCTAATCAAATGTATTCTTTGTAAGTTAGAACATGCCTAAAATATATATTTTAAGGTGATAGTTAAAAACGTGTCGTAATCCGATTAATCAATTGATTGTTTAAACAATCGGCCGATTAATAAATTATAAAATTTAATCAATTATAACGGAAAACCCTGGTGACATGAGGGCACCATTTCACGCAGAGAAACATGACATCACAAGATAAAAAACAACAAACCCTGACAATGTTTCCGTGTTTAGTAATGACCTGGCAAACTGCAGATAAATATTCTGTGACTACTTCAAGGAGCTTCAAGGTTCAAGGAGTTGCATTGTTATTCCATACACGTACATAATGACATTGTTACCCAGGTCCTGGTCAGGCAAAAATATAGAAATAAGACCCATCTGGACTGACTGGTGTGTGTGTGTGTGTGTGTGTGTGTGTGTGTGTGTGTGTGTGTGTGTGTGTGTGTGTGTGTGTGTGTGTGTGTGTGTGTGTGTGTGTGTGTGTGTGTGTCAAACATATTTGCACAAACAATGCCATTGCACGTGCCCATAATTATCAGCAGCGGGATTAACACGAAACAGTATTAAAAAAGAAGAAACTGTTCACGTGTGACAGTTAGGTTCATAGTGCAGGGTTCATGTGTATTGTCACAGATCAGTAGTGCAAAGATCACAGTTCAAGGTCTAGAGTTCATGATTCTTACAGCTACACGGAAGCTATTCTTTGCCCTGGTAGTGCTAGCCTTAATACTACTAAAAGTAAACTAGGTACTACTACTACTAGAAAGAAAGAAATCACTGGTAGTGGATAAATTATATAAAGAAATGTTTTAATTTACAGTATATCAATAACCAATTATATATACACTGTAAATGCGCTCTCTCCTGCCAGTTCTCTGCTACTAATCCGGCTTCACTACTCTGAACTCCGGTATAGTGGTTGGATGGTAACCACAAGGTTGCTAGTTCGAACCCAGGCTCCCCCAGTGTTGCTGTGTCCCTGAGCAAGGCACTTAACCGCCAATTTCTCCAGATGTGCTGGTCGGTAGCCTCGTTTCTGCCAGCGTTGTTCCGTGAATGGAATCCACCACAATCTATGTAAAGCGCCTTGGATAAAGGCGCTATATTTACTATATATTTACTTAACATTTACTGATAAAAAGGAATTTGTTTCTGCTAAATCATGCCATGAAGCCATTCATATAGTGCACATCAGTAGGAATAGCTTCCCTATTCTCGCAGGGAGAAAAAAAGATCTACAAGCTTGCAGATCTGCTATTTTAGGTGAAGACATTATAGGTGAAAACAGGAGGGGGGCTAGCACAGAGCCCTGGGGGACTATAGGGTTTTAAGTGGTTAAACCGTGGTATGGGGGGGATGTAATGCCCGACATATGTTAAGTCCTCGGGCTTCAATCTGCCTGCATGCCTCCCTAATATTTCTAAGACAAATTAAGGAGCTATCTCTCTCATTATCTCACTCCAAACACTCACCATATGTATCCCTATTATTAGACAAGCAACAGAAGACGTCCTATTTTCAAAGCTAAATTACCAAGTTTAACCTTAATTGGTTAGAAGCGTTGCTTAGTGGATGGCATAAAAAAATCCAGCTAGGCTTGGGGAGAGCTGGAGATATCCGACAGATGGCTTAGTCTTATGACTTGTATTAACACCTTCGAAGTTTAATGAACTGCTAATTGCTTTTCTAATACATAATGGGACCATCGAAATACGAGCAGTAATGCAAACAGATTAGCATGTGTGGGAAACGGATAAACACACACACTGTCACTGTTCAATGTCACCTTTAAGTACCTTCAAAAACAACACAGCAAGCTGATAGGACAACAAGGAATTGGAGGATTGTACTTTTCTGTTGAACTGAAAGTTCAAGACAGAAACTTTTACTACTTTAAGCAATGATGCGTAGTGTAACAATAATGTAGTGTAATAATTGTGTGGGATATTCTGCAATTTTAAACAATATAGACCATGAAAGGTTCGGTCATACGCAATTCGATATTGATATTGTGGCATTAAGAATTGCGATATATTGGTGTATTGATTTTTTGCCCACCCCTACTGCTTTTAGGTAAGTAAGTAAGTTAGTTTGTACATAAGTACGTAAGTAGTATGTAAGTACGTAAGTATGTATGTCAAAGTAAATCCCAATATAAGGACTCCATGCTGCGTAGTTAAATTACCACTCAAGATTCTGCAGCGTGGGACGATGCAAGTCAACCAGTATAACCCCAGGCCCTTGTATACCAACCAAATCACACACACACACACACACACACACACACACACACACACACACACACACACACACACACACACACACACACACACACACACACACACACATTAAACCGACAAGTACATAAACACTCTAAAATCAGACGTGGGTACAGCGTACGTACCAAGTGGCTGAATGATGAACCTGTCGAGTCATTTGCTATTTGTTGACTAGATGAATGCGTCGCGGGGCCTCGTCTGCGAGCAGAACAAATGAATGCAGGGAACGTGATTCAATTCATCACGTTTCTTGAGGATTCAGTGAGATTTGCTCTCATTAGCGACTCATCTGTCAGAGAGACACTCTGATCCTGCAGAGAGAGAGAGAGAGAGAAACATGTCTCTTCTCACTTAATTGGAAGCAACACACACACACACACACACACACACACACACACACACACACACACACACACACACACACACACACACACACACACACACACACACACACACACACACACACACACACACACACACACACACACACACACACACGTACGCGTGCATGCGCGCACAGTGAAAAGAGACGCGGCAGCTATGTCAACCTTTTTACTTCCCCAAATTCATCTTCCAAAATCAATCCGTCAACATCCTAATTGGCCCCTCACTTTATGATTGCTGCGCTGGCTCAGTAGCGGAGAGCTCTCCCAAGCTAAATGGAGTCATAAGCTCAAGAGATAAAACGTTGACATGCACGATGCTCGGCTATCATCTGTTTGTATAAATCTTAAACTGAAAGATATGGATTTAGATGAATATAAGTCTGGGGACATGCAAAGGAGGGGGTGGTTGGTTCTTCAGAGTGCACTTCACTTGCACAAAAGTTTGGTATGTACAGTAGCAGTAGTTTACAACCTAAAAAAAATCATCCATTATCGTCCATTATTTATTCTGCATTGGAGCCACGGAACACCATTTCATGAGATATAGCCACTCAGAACCAAAACTAAATATTTACATTATTATATGTTTTGTTGTTGTATAATATTTTCTCCACAATTCCACGCTGTATGAGACTACAGGAAAACGCTGCTTGAAATGACAATTGTTCTAGATTCTCTCCTTGTAAATTATAAGTGAAATCATCAGTGAAAGGTAGTTATGTTGCATGTTTTGTCTGTGACCTAGGGTAGGTACTAGGTACACTCACAAAAACATGCAGAAAATCCTGGTCTCTAAACTGCCTACCCCTGGCCAGCCAGCGTTCCTGTTGGAGGGGGTTAATTCCACACGCTACATCCAACCAGGGACTCCCCCCTGTCAGGTGAAAAGAAGGCAGCTTGGCCTCATCATGCATTGAAGGAAGCATGATGCCAGTGTGCTGCCTGCCCAGGTTGCTGAAGGGTGTGTAGAGCCCAGTATCACATTAGGAATTGGCACATGTGGTCGCCAATGGTCACGACAATGGTCACCGACTGTTATAAAATAGTTGTGACCAGTGAAAACGCTCGACTGCTTTACTAGCAGTCACAGCCGGTAGTACCGGTGAAGAGTTGCGGCTACTAGGCACAACTGTTCTCCACTGGTTGCTACTACAGGTGCTGGTCAACGAATTAGAATAATTTGAAATAGTGCAACCTTAAAATCTTTGAATGCATTTCTTGTGCAGAAAGCAAATCAGGTGTTCACCGCACCTGTCCTACTTGTTAGAGTAATCACAGAACTGTTACCTGTAAAAAAAATTGCTCAGCTGAGCTTTCCAAAAGGCCCATTTAGGCCATTTAACTGTGACACTGTTGTTTCATTGAATTAGAATAATGGAGAAGCCGTTTCATTGAATTAGAATATTTTTTATTATAATTAGAATCATCACTTTCTCAGTATTTTGTGGCTGCCCCCTTGGCTTGTATGACTGCCTGAAGTCTCCGTGCAGGGGTTGACACTAAGGTCTCCGAGGCACTTGCCCATCGGGCAAGTGCAAATCAGGTTCTACGTGCCCTCAGGTCATGGTCACTTGCCCCCCCAAAATATATTGTAAATTTTGCTTTTAAGTTTACTTCCTACTTGGGTGCTTTCAACAGGTGGTCCGGGGACCACCAGTGGTCCCTGAGAGGGTTCCAGGTGGTCCCCAGCTAAGTTGGTTAACCAGATGTAACTCTTGAGAGCGTAAAAATGAAACCAAATGGACCCTTGCGGGTCCATTTGGTTTCATTTTTACGCTCTCAAGAGTTAAAATTCATCATCTTAATTAGCCCATAGTGGTCACAGACGTAGTGGTCCCTGACCCCAGCAAAATGAGAGTTTGGAACCAAATGGACCTGGGAGAGAGATAGGTAGAGATAGCTAGAAAGCAGGGAAAGACACAGAGGCAGAGTGCAATGACTGCCTTCAAGACAAATTTACAGGTATCTTGTGTTGTGTTATAGTGCACTAAGTTGCACACTTGCCCGATCGGGCAACCAGGTAGCAGTCTTCACTTGCCCCACCATTTTTTTTACTTGCCCCGGGCAAGCGGGCAAGTGTTAGTGTCAAGCCCTGTCCGTGGCATCGATTTGAAGAAGCTATCTATAAGCTAGCTATCTCTATCTATCTCTCTCCCAGCTCCATTTGGTTCCAAACTCTCATTTTGCTGGGGTCAGGGACCACTGGGTCTGTGACCACTATGGGCTAATTAAGGTGATGAATTAAAAATGAAACCAAATGCACCCACAAGGGTCCATTTGGTTTAATTTTTACCCTCTCAAGAGTTACATCTGGTTAACCAACTTAGCTGGAGACCACCTGGAACCCTTTCAGGGACCACTGGTGGTCCCTGGACCACCTGTTGAAAGCACCCAAGTAGGAAGTAAACTTAAAAGCAAAATTTACAATATATTTTTGGGGGGGCAAGTGACCATGACCTGAGGACAAGTAGAACCTGATTTGCACTTGCCCGATGGGCAAGTGCCTCGGAGACCTTAGTGTCAACCCCTGCACGGAGACTTCAGGCAGTCATACAAGCCAAGGGGGCAGCCACAAAATACTGAGAAAATGATGATTCTAATTATAATAAAAATTATTCTAATTCAATGAAACGGTTTCTCCATTATTCTAATTCAATGAAACAACAGTGTCACAGTTAAATGGCCTAAATGGGCCTTTTGGAAAGCTCAGCTGAGCTAATTTTTTTACAGGTAACAGTTCTGTGATTACTCTAACAAGTAGGACAGGTGCGGTGAACACCTGATTTGCTTTCTGCACAAGAAATGCATTCAAAGATTTTAAGGCTGCACTATTTCAAATTATTCTAATTCGTTGACCAGCACCTGTAAACCTAACCCCTAACCCTAAACATAACCTCAGTAAAACCTATGCCTAAACCTTAACACCCGACAATTGGCCCAATGAACTCTGGCGTAGTGGTTGAGACCAATGGTTTTGGACGCAAAAAAAAGAATCAAGGTAGTCGACAAAATGGTCCGACTCCCACGGCATGGAGAACAACGGAATGCAAAGCAGCATGGAGAAGCGACGTACACAGCCTGAGTGAATATTGACATATTATCCACGGTGCTAGTCTCATTAGTCTCCTGTGAGCCGGTAATGGCAGATCACCTCTTAGGGCTGCAGAATTGACAGGCTGTGGTCTCCCTCAACGGATATCCAAGAGCCTTTTATTGGCTTCCACTCCGAAAGACCCGCCAACTGATGCCGCCGGGTGGCCTGATTAACCTTGTTGATACCTTCTGAAAGCTGGAGAGGTATCACAGAAAGTTCACTCTGTCATTAGCAGCCGCAGAGAAGAATTCAATTCTGCATGCTCTGGCGTTTATTAACGTCCCTTTATCCCCTGTGCATTTCTTTACTCTCTTGTCTTTACTAACAGTGCTGTCGAACAATGTACCAGTAATATATTATCAACAGACTAATCTATAGCTATAGATTGTGGATTAGTGGCAAAGCTTTGTTTTAGACTTGATAGAAGATATAAAAACGGCTTAATGTCAGTTTTGATGTTGTCAACTAATGGTTTTCAACTATTTTTTCCCCACAAAAACTAACAATAACAACTAAGCTGTGATGACTAAAACTAAAGCCAAACTAAACCAGACCAAAGGGTTGCCATTCAACTAGTGTGCAGGTCAGCCATTTCCCGCATGCAACCAGGGCTAAAATAAGCCATTACAGAACAGGCCTGCAAAATATCGCCTACAAAAAAATATTTTAGTGTAGGTAGAACACTAAAACTCCTATGATATTTAAACGATTTTTAACTAAAATATAAGTTTTATTCAAAAGACTGACTAAAACGAAATCCAAACGCCCTATCAAAATTAACACTGATTCATACACCTCCTGTACCGTCTGTCTCTCCATGTGGGCTAATAATAGAACACATTGTGTTATTATGATTAGTATAATTCCCTTTGCAAAGAGAGAACACACACAGCGATGAGAGAGAGACAGAGACAGAGAAAGAGAGAGAGAAAGTTTTTCCTCAAATCTCCTCCTTAATGAACAGGTGTCTACATAACACAAGCCCACCCCGCAGATGGCGGGCGTAATTAGCAGTCATTATGGTGGTCTTCAGGAAAGAAGGGCCAGATCTGTGCGGCTTGCACAGAGTGCCTAACCTCTTGCCCCTCTGACAGGGCCTGCGGGGGGAGGTACGGGGGAGGAGGGGGGCGTAGAGGGGGAGTGGGAGTGAGGGGGGGGGGGGGGCCCACTGACACGTGTTGTTCTCCCGGAGAAGCCAAAGGTGGAGGTCCCCCCCTTTCACTGTGTGTCATCCTGATGTGCCGGTGCTCCCAAGACGTGTGTTAAAGGATCACACAGCGGTGTCAAGAGGGGCCTCGGCCCCAGCGCTCACAGTGCTGCTGCTATACTGCGGACCCCCTAACAATGACCAGAGTCATTGTTTTTACCCCCCTGTTGTTCCAGAGAATTCCGTAATGAAAGAGCGTTTCCGCGAAAGAAATGAATACTGTTTTTTGACGCAGCGGGTTGTTGTTCTGAAGCGTTTCCTTAAAGTGGTGTCCTTGAGTAATTGTGCTTGGCTCTGTGGCATTCATTTTGCATTCATTTTCACAAAATGCTGTGATTATTATAATGCTATTTTTATCACTGGCTCAATTTCCTTCTTGATAACTCAAACTTGCACAAACAAAGGTTTCAAGATTCAGTAAGGATGTATTGTGTGAATTATATTATAATATAGTTAATTTGTATGTATTATAATGACTAATTCAAGGTGATTTCTTCGAGACAGCAGAGAGATATCTGTGGTGCACAATCTGGCAACCGAAGTATACAGTAGGCTATCAGGCAGAAACCTCTTACAGTCTCTCTATATTTAAATGATTGTGTTTCATCATAAGACAGCATCAAACACAAGTATCAAATGCTGACCTTAGATCTACTACTTTTTCTATTTGAATCCTGAAGATGACAGAGAGGACAATTTACACTGGCCAATCAGAGCTTTCACTAAAATTAGGCAATCTTTCAACATCTGGAAGATGAAGCTACATTTTTTAGAGAACCTTTTGAGTGCATTCCCACACACATATTAAATACGTTTTAGTACAACGTATTTCTTTTCCCATCATTTGAATAGCTCACAATGATAGACGCATGGGGAGGGATCCTTAAAAAGACCCAATTAGCAATTCAGTGCCAATATACTGTATGTACATTATGGCAAAACAAACAACCGAGACATGCATGTTGCTGTATTTGCATGACCTCTAGTAGACATGACCTTTAAGAAAAAACAACAACACTTGCTTCTCTTCCGGCTGTTACCGTAGCTACCTACGGAGACCGGCAGTGGCAGTGCGGCCAGGGTCATTCTCTGTTCATGTCACCGTTCATGCCCGACTACACTTCTGTTGTTGGGCCACTGGTGTGTGCGTGTGTGTGTGTGTGTGTGTGTGTGTGTGTGTGTGTGTGTGTGTGTGTGTGTGTGTGTGTGTGTGTGTGTGTGTGTGTGTGTGTGTGTGTGTGTGTGTGTTGGGGGGGGGCATGGGGTGAGGAGGTGGGGTGGTGGGTTGGGCCGGCGGGGGGACGCCGATAGGCTTGTAATTTCCCCTCACTTAGAAATAAATTCCATCTAATCTCATTCCACCATGTCAAATGCGCGCTGTGACACGCTGTTTTATACTGTAACATTTGGTTATACCGAAACAGCTGACTGCCTCTCATCTCGCTGCAGAGCGACAGCCTCTGGATATTAAAACTACGGCTGTAATATTTCACCCAGATCGAGTAGTGTGGCTTAACCCGCTGAAACCGTGAAAGCATATGTTTTTCTTGTTTCCTTTATCATCAGAAGGCACTGATGATAAAAAATAGCAGCTCTACAAGCTCATACTACAACCCTGTCCCTTTGAGAGATAGTTACTGCATTTCTTTTTTATTGTGAACAATTAATAACCGTATGTGTATTGTACATAGATCATTTACTTACTAAAATCTTTACTTTTGGGTGTCCACGACCAAATAATATAATTTCGGTGGTACGTGACATGAAAGAGTTTGAGAACCACCGATACCGTAATGCACTGTTTTTAGCTTCAGACCACAAACTGAAGTACAGTAGAATGGGCCAAGCCTCATAGCCTGGATCCCAGTCCGATTTGCTGCGTTCCATGCATCTCAAATGTCACTTCGCAAATCATTCTGGCCAAGAGCCTATCCCCCCACAGGTAGGCGGGGCATATGAAGGTTGAAACACAGCCGAGGATTCTGATTGGTGTATGGTTTGTTTGAGGAAGAAAAAACACACTAGTTCACGTTCGTTTGAACACCATCCAATCAGAAACAAAGTGGCTACGTTAACGGGTGACGTCAGGAAAAGGCAAGTCAAGCAGGCTCTGGCCAGACTGATTTGCAAAGTGACATGTGCGGAACGCAGCCTCAGGCCTTAATGTCTTAAACACAGTGCATTAGCCTGGCCCTGATAAATACTTGCACTAAGTTTGCAGTCTCACGTCTCTTATCCAGTATAAGCTCGTCGCTCGGTGGCGGCTGCACATTCTACTAGAGCTTCCTTTTTTTGTTTTTTTTTACGGGCGTCATGATTTAGTGTGATGCTCTCACATTACACATCAAGGCCGAATCTGCAGTTGGGCGAGACGATGACCTCTGATGCCCATCTCTGAAACACTTTCAAACTGGCCTCCCTCCCTGTAGGCCTGTTGGAATAGTAGCACCCCCACCCCACCCCCCGGCCCGGCCTCCCCCCAAAGACGTGTTACGTCGTGACATGAGGGGGAGGCATGCACCAATCAGGTTTGTTTGGGATCATTCCCGATCATCGATTGTTTTCCAAAATGTAAAGTATCTCAAAACCCACATCAAAAGTGTCCCTGTGTGTATTGGGGAGAAGTGGAGTAACATAGATGCGGAATTACTAATTACTAATATCGAATTGATATTTACACCAGGTTTCTCCAGAAAAGGTAAATTGCAAGACAGTGACAGTCACAGTCAGATCAATTTGCGACTGTGCCGTATGTTGCGACCGTTGGCCGCCACCCGTTTGCACAAAAGGAGGAAGTGAAAACAACAAAAACTGAATAAGCATGATATCAATTTTGGCTATCGGTTAAATTGTTAACATCGGTATCAGGCAAGAATTTTCCATATCGGTGCATCCCTATTATTTATGTAAACATTTCTACATTGAGAAACATTAACATACTATGTATTTTATGCTTGTCCGTAGTCATTATTTTCTTTCCAGCCACGTGAACGAGTTATGGTTTTCACCCATTTGTCTTTTTCTAAGCACCGACTGTAGTGGTTCTTAAGAATGCCCGACGCGTGTCCCCTGGGAGGAGGTGTGTTCTGGAGCTGGTTGAGGTTGTTTGCAGGGGTAATGTATTATTCTGTTAAAGTAATGATCAGGCAGCATTAGACCAATGCGAGCTGTTCAGCTCCATTGCTGGCTTCCCATCAGCGAGACATTATTACAATATCGCTGCTCTTAAGTGGCAGGCTGACTGGCTGGCCGGCTCTGAAACACACATTGCCCCCGCGCGCACCCCTGCACAAAATGGCCGCTTGGCTCATTGCTTTCAATGACAAAACGGAGGGAACGGACGGACAGCGATGGGCGAACGTTAGCTTGACGCCGCGTGTGCCGCCGATGCGGGGATGTTTGTCAAGCGTAATGTGAGCCATCTCCACTGGAATTTACAGTACAGTTTAAAGGCATTTACAGTTTAAAGGTGCATGGAGCTATCGGCGCACACTCGCTGTGATTCAGAGTTATTTAACAAGGAGAAAATAAGACAAAATGTGTTTGTTCCTCAATGAATGAGTCCAAACCGTAGCTTGTTTCTAGCTTTAAACTATGTCACCTATTTAACCCAGCACCTTCTGTCCAAATGTGAGTCCATTGTGCTTTGGCAATGTAAACATATGTTTTCTCATACCAATACAGCCCTTTGAATTGAAAATTGCATTGAAAAGCGTATGAGTCTAAGTATAAGTATAGTTAACCCCTTAAAATAAAGGGATTTTACATCCAAATTCTAAAATGATTGTAATATTAGTATTGTTAAAGAATATTATTAAGAAGTTGATCTGGACCCACACAGAAATGTAAGCAGAGTAAACTTATGTTATAATTGCGTATAGGACATGCTTTAATAAATAAACAATATTTACTGTATGTTGAATAGTGGTGGATATTGTTCGCAATCTCATTATATATATTTATCACGATACAGAAGCCATGATGCGATATATATCGATATCAATTATATGTTTTTTTAATAGTGACCATTTCGCACAAACACTCTGCAAGCCTATGAAGATCTTTAAGTTAAAATAAAGTGTCTAAATATTCTAGCAAGGGTTCTGGGAAGGGAGTGCACTGCAACTTGCTAGGGGGGTTTTGATAACATTAAACAGAGTCAAGTTTTTCAACAGTGAATAACAGATAATTCATGATGTTTGTTGCCATATCGATTATAGCAGCCTCTCGATCATTTCAACTATCGTCCGGGTGTTCGATCGATATTGCGATATTGATTAATTGAACGCACCACTAATGTTGAAGCTAAGAGAGCCATGGGTGTCTGATATGCAACACAAGTTTATCATATATGATTATGTGCATGACTGAACTGAATCAAAAAGTAAAAAAGTAAAAAAAAGAAGATTAATTTATGCATACTACAGTATATAGGAGCCCCGTGCCTGCACTGTTCAAACGGACAGCCACTTAAACATTCATTTGTCCTGCGACTCAAAGCACTAAGCCCGTCTTCAAGAGAGGAGGAAACGGAAAGTGTTGGATTGGATTTGGAAAGCATGTAAGTGAGGTGTGCTTTGTTATTTAAACCAGGGCTAAGAGGCCCCTTTACACGGTGCTGCAAAGTAGCTATAAGTACATCTACTCAAGCTCTGTACCCAAGTACAATAGAGGTATTTGGACTTTACTTGAGTATTTTTCCATTTCCAATCTTAGAGGCAAAAATTGCACTTTTACAACAATCATTTGAAAACTTTAGTTAGACCACTAGTTAGAAAGAACATTCATTACAGCACTTCAGCCCTATATAAATTTTGGCCATTTGAAAATAGATGATGTACAACCTCACAATGTGTCATGATGCGACAAGATTGAGCTTGTAGATGTGCTAATATCAAAAGATGTTTTAAACATTCGAAAACTAGAAACGGGGCACACAGTATTCTATTTCTAGCTACTACTGTACAAGGCTTTGTCCCGTTCTGATTCCCTGGTATGAATAATATTTCCATATCATGATATCAACATGACCGGATACGGATATATTCTGTGACTGTGGATTTTGTACTATGATGCGATGTGGCAGAAGTATAAAAATATAAACAGCTCGAGAAAAATTGGTATCAACAGATATTCTGAAATCAACTGATCGGATCCAGAGCAAAAAATCAAAATAAATAAATAAATAAACGCGATTGGGAATCGAGACATCCCTATTTTGAACTGAGTAAGTAAGTAAAATTTGAATTCCGGACATCAAGTGGTGACAGAGTATTTCAATACTTTTACTTAAAGGCGAGTATATTTTTTCCCAACCAGTACCCTTGTTACACACCCTGCAGGGACCCCGGTGGGCCCCTAAGTCGATCCGGGGGCTCACGCGGAGCAGAGGGCTTACAGAGGCAGCAGGCCGTCCGGCCGGCCTCCAACAACCAAACAATGACTCTTCAGGGGAAACCAAATGACTCCTGTGTTTCATCTCTTGTTATGGTAAAACGGCGGCGGCGGCGGCAATAGGCAGCTCTCTAAATGACCGCTTCTATGCATATGTGGATCGCTGTTTGCCTTTTATTTTGCAGGGTGTTGAAGAAGGGCTGATCCTTCTGTTCCCCATATGGCAGCAGCAGCGTGGCTGAAAGGCCTGGACAATACTATACCCCCCCCCCCTCCCTACACACACACACACACCCTCCCAGGGAGAAGCCCCCAGGTCTCGCTGCTGGAACACAAACTGTTGTTGGTTTCACTTGTTTTGTGTTTTTTTTTTTCTGTCCTTTTTTTTACATCAAAAAAGCCCAGAGGCAAGGAGCACAATCGCGCGCACGCACACGCACACACACACACACACACACACACACACACACACACACACACACACACACACACACACACACACACACACACACACACACACCAATGAGGGTGAATTTCTATATATTTAATCACATGATCTGATCTGGTAAATGGTGCATTTATATATGGCGCTTGTATCCAAGGCGCTTTACATGGTGCATTACTTCACCTATTCTCACACACGCACATTACAGCAGTACATCAGGAGCAATTTGGGTTTCAGTGCCTTGCCCAAGGACACTTAGACATGTAGACAGGAGGAGCAGGGATTTGAACCGCCGATCCATGTATGATCGGACAACCTCCTCTTACGCCTGAGCCACAGTCACACTTCTTACAGTGAGCTTTTTGCTATTTGACGCACAAAGTAGCATGGGTATTCTTTAAATATGTATTATGTAGGCCCAGGCGCATGCATGCATGCACAAACACGGGCAAGTTGCACTATGCCTACCGAGGGGTTTAGTCCATGTCATTGTGTAGTTAAGTGAACGTTTCGTGAAGATTTTTGTAAACCATGTTTTTTCTGTTCTATGAACCCTATGGAACATGAAAAAAGCGGTTTACATTTTTTATTTTTGCCCAGAGAATATTTACCCATGACATCCTATATAATGTAATAATTAAAAATATAATAATTCTTTAAGAAGCACATGTGACATGTCAAACTATGGGTTTTTCATGCTTCTGAATCCATCCCAAGCATTAGTTTTGCCCAAAAAACATTCCTTGGCCTAAAAACGGCCATAGATACTTGCCCAAATGTGCTGACCTCATCACATTTTCCATGATTTCTATGGCCGATTTTAACCCAAGGAATGTTTTTTGGGCAAAACTAATGCTTGGGATGGATTCAGAAGCATGAAAAACCCCTAGTTTGACAGGTCACATGTGCTTCTTAAAGTATGATTATATTTTTAATTATTACATTATATAGGATGTTATGGGTAAATATTTTCTGGGCAAAGATAAAAAATGTAAACCGCTTTTTTCATGTTCCATAGGGTTCATAGAACAGAAAAAACATGGTTTACAAAAATCTTCACGAAACATTCAGTAAACTAGTTTCTGCTACATAACTACATACACTATTTCAATAGTAACTATCATTTTTTTTATTTCAAGAATTGAAGTATGTTAAAATGAAAACTCTATGTATCGTTGTATAGTTTTGCAATGCAAAATGTTAGGTGGCCTATATTCATGCAGGATTGCAGGACTCACATTTTTGAAGTGGAGGAAAATATGTTATTGTCTACACCAGGGGTTTTCAACAGGTGGTCCGGGGACCACCAGTGGTCCCTGAGAGGGTTCCAGGTGGTCCCCAGCTAAGCTGGTTAACCAGATGTAACTCTTTGAGAATGTAAAAATGAAACCAAATGGACCCTTGCGGGTCCATTTGGTTTCATTTTTACACTCTCAAGAGTTAAAATATTCATCATCTGAATTAGCCATTTTGGAATGTATGTTTTGATTGTTTTGTTTCCCAAATCCAGCCTGGAATTGTGGACAAAAGCAAAATAAATCTTTAAATTTGGGATCTGTGGGGCTAAAATATCCTCAAATGGTGGTCCGTGGCTCAAATCCTGAATAAATGGTGGTCCCTGGGATGAAAAAGGTTGAAAAGCTATTGTCTACACTACAATGTAAAGTCCTTAAAAACACACACATAAATGCCTCGTAAACATTTCCCCATTCTGTGCACCCGTCGCTTCACTATCTTTTCACATTCTGCTTCGTACTGCTAATCCAGTGAGACAGAGATTTGTGTAAAATTCAATCAGTTCATGAAGCTAATCTGAAGCTATCTGCTCCTCTCAACACACTGAACATAATCCACATGGACGTCTCATCTTCACACACGCATCACAGTCAGAGCGCTTCCATTTCATACATGACTTTATTTCCGATCCTGTAGTGCAGGGGTTTTCAACCTTTTTCATCCCAGGGACCACCATTTATTCAGGAAAAAGCCACGGACCACCATTTGAGGATATTTTAGCCCCACAGACCCCAAAACTAAAGATTTATTTTGCTTTTTTTCCCCCCACAATTCCAGGCTGGATTTAGGAAACAAAACAAGCAAAACATACATTCCAAAATGGCTAAATCAGATGATGAATATTTTAACTCTTGAGAACGTAAAAATGAAACCAAATGGACCCGCAAGGGTCCATTTGGTTTCATTTTTACGTTCTCAAGAGTTACATCTGGTTAACCAACTTAGCTGGGGACCACCTGGAACCCTCTCAGGGACCACTGGTGGTCCCCGGACCACCTGTTGAAAACCCCTGCTGTAGTGTAGAGAAGAACTCTACCTTGTTATTACAGGAGTCGTCAGAGAGAGGTCCTTGAGATCGGGTCCACGAGGTCCCCAGAAAAATGCGGTCTGGTTTAAACATTCAACAGTGACAGTATGTGCTGTCGAAATGGTAATAATGTGGTAATACTGTGTTATTACCATTTTTGACAGTTTGTACCAGTTCCCACTAATATCCAGCAACTTGACAGAGCCGTTGAAGAGGAGTGGACCAACATTCCACAGGCCACAATTGACAATCTGATAAACTCTGCGCGAAGAAGATGTGTTGCACTGCATGAGGCAAATGGTGGTCACACCAGACACTGACTGGTTCGGAGGCCCATACCTCCAATAAGGCATTTTTTTTTTTTTGCACATTTCAGGGTGTCTTTTTATTGTGGACAGTCTAAGGTACACCTGTGCACTAACCATGATGTCACATCTGCATCTTGATGTGGCACACCTGTGAGGTGGGATGGATTATCTTAACAAAGCAGAAGTGCTCAATATCACACATTTAGGCAGATTTGTGAACAGTGTTTGAGAGAAATGTTTATATTGTATATCTGGAATGAATTTTAGGTCTTTAAGTCCATCCCCTGAAAAATGGGAGCAAAAACAAAAGTGTTGCGTTTATATTTTTGTTGAGTGTATATACTATATATACCCCTTGTCCCTGTAACCAGAGCCAGAGTACAGCTTGAGGGATCTACAAGAATTGGGAGCATGTAGATCACCTATTTTTATTTGATATAGATATTTAAAAGATAAACAGATCTTTTTTCCCCATATTATGTTTGTTTTTTAAATGCTCAAATCCTGTAGAGGAAAACATGACATATTTTGGACATAGTTCAAATGGCGATTAATCATGATTAAATTAATTTTGAAGCTGCGATTAATCTGATTAAAATCATTCAACAGGCCTAATATTTAGAAGTTGGGTGAATAGAGAGAAGCAATTTTCACCAATTTTCAGGCCTGATTTACAGGACCCCAGCCAGTGATTTGCACTTTTTCAGGGTATTCCACACTTCAGAGTCAGGGTTGCAGTGCTGTACAAGGAGAATTCAGACAAGTTTGTTTTGAAAGTGGGTGCTACGGTACCAGATTGTTGTTCTTGCTTCCTCTAGTGTCGTGCCTGTGGGTTTCGCTCACTTTGTTGAGGTAGTTAGTCAGGTATATGCGGTATGAGGGCAAAGAGGGCAAAGTTGCATTTAATCCCACTTTCATTTTTTGGTTAACTCTGCCCGGAGTTAAACTAGACCATACCTGGGCATTATGCGGCCCAAGGGCCAAATGCGGCCCTTTGGCTGACTCTGACCGGCCCGTCAAAGGGTTGACCACCAGTGGTCCTTGAGAGAGTTACAGTTAAATATTGCAAAGTTGGTTAACAGATGTAACTCCTTGAGAGCGTAAAAATGAAACCAAATGGACCCTTGCGGGTCCATTTGGTTTCATTTCTACTCTCTCAAGAGTTAAAATATTCATCATGTGAATTAGCCCAAGTCTACACAACTAGAGAATGTAGAAGATGAATGGGCATTTTGATCTGTATGTTGGACTGTTTTGTTTCCCAAATCCAGCCTGGAATTGTGGACAAAAGCAAAAGCAATCTTTAGTTTTGGGGTCTTTGGGGCTCAAATGTCATCTGTGGTTCAAATTCTGAATAAATAGGTGTCAAAATGGTTGGTCTTATGCTTACTTTTATCTTGAAATCAAATTAATATTACGCAGACTTTAGTTCAGCCTTTAGTCTTGCCCCCCCCCCCCCCCCCCCCCCCCCCCCCCCCCCCCCCCCCCCCACAATATTTTATGTACCTCATTTTGCCCCTTGGGAAAAATAATTGCCCACCCATGAACTAGACTGTCAAATGGGTTGCAAAAATAATTTCGAAATCTGGAAATTTCTTTACACAAATCTTCTCTTTCGGGGTACCTCAACATGAAAATATTTGAACTGCTGCAATGATCAATGGGAAACATGTTTTATATTTAAAAAAAGTGTGCAAATCCCTGTATGGCGACTCCTCGAGCCACATTATTATTTCATTTTTATTAGCTCACTTGACTAATTCAGAATGAAAGAAGTTCATTACTATAATTATGCAAATGCATGTAGCTAAATGTGCTGGATGTGCAGATATGCTGATGATGTGGCGACAGACACGTTAGCCCATGTTGTTTTATTTTAATGAACAGTGCCATCCCTGTCCCCGCAGACGGATAATGTGATTACCCAGCATGCACTTGGGGGTTCTGTTCCTGTTCGCAGGAGTTGTCGCGTCCCGGAGATCAGTCACACTGTTTGGCACTGGACGAATCACCGCCATGTTTGTTCACAGTGTTCATTTACTTAAGTACTACACTTAAAGGGGGATGTTGCTGTTGTTTTCAACTAAGATTCATGTTTTATGTTGTTATTAGAGAAATTTAAAGATTAGTGTTAACTGGTTTTAATTTACTGCTTTCTTTAGTTTTAGGGATTTGGGTTGTTTTTGACAGGGTGAGGGGGCATTCGAACGTGGCCCTAAATTCGTATTTGTTTACAAAACTGTTTACAAAACTAATGTGATTTCTTTCTTTTTTTTTTATCTACTACAGTCCCCAGGAACCCCAGGAAATTACAGCTGGCCACAGATGATTACACAATCTACTGAATGTGACAAACTGGCATATTGAGCCTCTGGGTCAGGCATACCCATAGTGTGTAAAGCACAGTGCGGTGTGCTGCCTCCTTCACATTCAGTACATCCTGTGTACTTCCGTGGCCAGTTATAATTTCCTTAGTAGTCTCTTGCTTCTACGAGCACTTGTATGTCTGACTGTAAAAATAATAGGTTGCATCCTGTTCAGACTTTTTTAGCTCATAGTAAAGTGGCATTAGCTCATTAACTTAGCTTCCGTTAGCTTAACCAATGCAATACTGTTGAAGCAGCAGCATGACCAAAGTAACTGGCAATATTAGTAGAAGTAACTGTAATATTACTGTTTCTTAGGACATAATCTCATTATATTACTTTTACAGAGAAAAGTAATAATAGGCTATTGCTGTAATATTATTTTATATTACTAGAAAAGTGGTGGAGTGGTCCTTTAAAGGGGAATTCCACCCAGATGTTGTGCGGAAATAATAAAAAGGTTCCCACCATTTGGGGTTTCCGAGAAAAGTAGATCTAAAAAAATATAATCATTAACATGCATGGTGACACCCAATTTGATGGTATCAAGTTGTGTTCCACCATATTAATGGTTTTCTTCATACCTCCAGTTCTCCCTCTCACAGAATGGGGAGACATTTTTATTATTTCCACACAACATCTCTAATCTATAGAGAAAAAATAATGTTATATAGAAAAATGAATGTTGAAAATGGGTGGTATTCTCCTTTAGAGGAAATCCTATGTAAATTCTGGCCATTTGAAACCAGTCGACCTACAAGCTCACGCATTGTAGAGCTTGTAGATCTGCTATTTCTACAGATTTGTATAGATTTGTAAAGTTAAATTGGGACAATCTAATTGAGTAGCCTTCTACTTTTGGTACTTTAACTAAATCTTGACACCAATACTTTTGCACTTTCACTCCGGAAATGTACTTAATTACTATGATATTTCCACATTGCAAGTATTGATATATTTTCTTAAGTAAAACATCTCCCCAGCAGTGTTTACGGCGGCTGTCACATCGGCCAGCTCTTAATGGAGAAATTAATTACCACTGGTGTCATCTCTCACGACACGGGAGTCAATTTGATGGCGTTAAGAGACTGAAAAGGAGCACTGGATACAGCCGTCCTGTGTAATCACACTTTAATGGAGAAGATTAAGACGCATTTAAGGCTATTTAACGACATTCATTATGACACAAATGCCATTGTGTTATTGTTACGTGAACTATTAATGGGACTTAAAAGGGTCATATTCTTACTCTTTAACCTTGATGGAAAAAAAAACAAGTACATGGAATTGAGACGTGTAAAATAAATCAAAATCAATAAGTTTGTTTGTACAACATTATGTAGTAATGTAAGCAATGTTACTTAATAAACATCAAACAGTACCTTTTGTCTTGAGGGTTATTATTGTATTATTATGGGTTATAATGTGATGTGATTGCTCACATTTTGGTTCATTTTTGTCAAAAGTATAATAAAGTCTACTTGTATTTGACAATAAAACACCATGTGATGTCGGGGTGGTCTCTTGACAGTGTTGATTCTAGATAAACGTGTTGGTCTTTTTTTCCCGTTAAGTCTCTTCCATAACCTCCCACTGAGATTTCCTTTTAATAGGGAATCCCCTGCATGCCTTTTTACACACACACACACACACACACACACACACACACACACACACACACACACACACACACACACACACACACACACACACACACACACACACACACACACACCACACACACACACACACACACACACACACACACACACAGAGCTGTCAAAGGATCTCTTTGTTCACTTGAGCATTTGGTTTTCTTTTTTTTCCCTCCCTCCCTACCAAAGTTCACTCCTAAGCCTCTACCCTGGACTCCTCTTTGCCGCCACCGTGAAATCCGGAGTGTCCAATTTGACCCTGGAAAAAGCACAAAAAAAACTGACCCGTGCAGGTCGTTTTTTTTTTTTTTTTTTGCTGCTTACCAGGGTTCAAACTTGACACTCGGGGACTTTCCCCCCCATGCCGGCCGGTGGGGCACCGTCTGAATGTGGCTTTGTCACTGCTGTGTAGGTTTGTTCATAGAGCTCAGCCCAAGCTTAACTAATCACTCATAAATGTTGCTGAGTTGGACGGTCGGACGCCACACACAGCAAAACAAACCCTTCACCAGCCAGTCCCCTTAATTGGCCTCCGGGTCGGAGTCAGAGCTAGAGGGGGACGACGCTACATAGGCATGTACCCCAAACAGCCGCTTTCTAAACGCTTTCTTGGTCAACACAATGACTCCCATAGACGTCATTTCAAACCCTGCAGCGAGTGTAACAATACATTTTAACAGCGATTCGATACATATCACAATACATGGTTGACAATGGTTGACATAATTTTGGTCCATTCTGGCGATACAAACCGATGCGATTAAATGATTTGAAATCGATGAAGTAACTATTTTAAATACATTGACGCCGTCTTAAAATCCCTCTTTTTCTTTATTCTTTTTAATGCCAAATTTGATGTAGTATTAAAACAATCGATTATCTGCAAAGAAAACGATTCGATACCGATTATTTGCATTGCAAAACAATACGATATGATATGATACGTAGTCCATGTTGCAGGTTTTCATTTCAACAGACTTTGATTCTTGAGATTAGAAATTAATGTCTCGATGCAGTTGCTATATTGTTACACGTCTACCTGCAGCACTTCCCTGCCAAAGATATACTGTAGATGTCCAAAGGTCTTTTCAGTGGTTTATGATAGATGGCGCTATCCCACCGACGTGCTATATGAATGGTTACAGGCTACAGTGTAGGTGACAGATCCAACTGTAATTGAACCGGAAGTGGACACTCTTATGTCTTATCTGGCAGAATGTAAACAGACTTATGAGACATGCATTGGTCAGCCTCAGCCCGCCGCCTGATGCTATGTCCCGTGCTTGAGTCCCAATCCCAAAGGTCACATGTCTTCCCCCAATCTCTCTCCCCCTTTCCGTAATATCATAAAAACCCATCAATACATTTTATTCAAATTACAAAGGTGTTAGCACCAAGTATAAATCTAAGTCATGTACAGTAAGTAGGCTACTCTTATTCAATAAAAAGTAAGTCATGAGTTGTAGTGGAGTAGTGGAGTGGAAAACCTAACCTAAGGTTTCTGAAAACCTTCACATTATAATTATTAAAAGATACCAAAATAATAAATGTTGCTAGTAGGCCCATACAGAGCTAATGAGACACAAAGGTAGCCCCTGTATTCAAAGGTATGTAGTTTGCAGCAGCAAGTACAAAAGGGTAAAAAAAAAGATATAAAAGTGACAATTGTTTAAAAAAAAGTATAAAGAATATAGAGGTACATACTATGGATCAAACAGGATCAAAGCATAGAAAAAGAGAGTAAATCTTGGCACTTAAAGTTAAAAAGAGCCTTGTGAAAATGAAAAGGCAACAGCAGATAGTTGTTTTAGTGTCATTAAATTGTTACTTTTTTGAAGGGGGGGAATATTCTACCACATATTTACATACAGTAGAGTGGTTTCGACTGGCCATACCTAACTGTTGTTGTCCAATTTCATGTACACCACATGGCAGCAGAGGAATGTCCACCATGCTGCAAACTGCACACGCACAGCCGCACGGGCGCGTGGTTTTGTCTGGACTGTTAAAGAGTAACAAAGCTGTTCTGTAGGACAGACGGACGGATGGACAGACGGACGTGCAGACAACGGTGCATGTCTCCGTCCGGCAGTCAGATATAAAAGACCCGTGTAGCGGGCAGCGAGGTGAGGTCGGCCACTCCATAAATATGTTGGCTCTTTTCTTATTACAAGCCGTGTGTCCGTGATGACAAAGGACAAACAGCTGGGGAATGGAATGCTACATGGCAGCACTGGACAAGGGCCATTTTCAGCCTGGCTGCTCAGACACGTATAGCCCCAGAGCTATCCCTATACCGACGCTGTTTACTTGACCCATAGGAGAGAGAGAGAGTTGACACAGTACACGCCTTGCTCTCTCTCCAGGAGAGGCGAGAGCAATCCTCGACTACGACAACCGTCGCGACTGTTTTATAACCACCGCGGCTGTTTTGCATAACAGCCGACCGATCGCAACGGTTTGCATGATGGTCAATGGTTAAGTTTGTGGTATAAGACTTCAGTGTTTTGTATCTTACAACATTATGTATTAGTACAATACAGAGAATGTTTGCATTCGCCATCTTTGTTAAAGAGTCCATCTATGTCTAGATAACTAATCTTAATTATCTTTCATAGTGGTAATGTTGTATTAAGTTTTAAAATCCATTGCTTTTCTGCAAACTTCCTCTCTCCCTCTGTCCACGTTTGGTCGGATTCTAATCCACACAGTGACAACTGTCAAAACAGTCACAACTGTTATGCAAAACAGGGTTCCTACAGGTTTCTTAAAGTAAAATTTAAGTCTTTTTAAGACCTTTTTTAAGGCCATTTATATAAAATGTAATACCCATTTCACGGCCATCTTCAATAAGCGACGTTTTATATATTTTTCACAACTAGCACTAGTCACCCTTACAAGATGATTCGATACGTATCGATTTACATGGTCTCTACAAGATTCAGAAACGATTTATTTTATATACAGAACGATACAATTCGATTCAGTAGAATTTCGATACAATTTCGATTTGTTGGAATTTAGTACAATACGATTCGATACAGTGCGATCTGACGCATTAAAAACCCTAGGTAATTAGGGTTAGGCTACATAGGGTTTCTTTTTTATTATCTACTACAGTCCTAATAAGCCCCAGGAAATTATAAGGGGAACATGAAAAACAACTATGTGTTTTGACTTTGAGGTGGTGCAGGTCTGTCTGAGTATTCAGGAGTGCTTTGACAGGTCTGCCTGCTGTGACACAACTTGCAACTACACTAGTATACATTCATTATTAAAGGAAGCCAAATGACTAGACCAGTGGTTTTCAACCTCATTCATACCAAGGCCCACTATTTATTCAGAATTTCAGCCACGGACCACCAATTGATGACATTTTAGCCCCACAGACCACACAACTAAGATTTCATTTAGTTTTGTCCCCAATTCCAGACTGGATCTCAGAGAAAACAACACATTGAAATACAGATCAAAATGTCCATTAATCTTCTACATTCTCTAGTTGTGTAGACTTGGGATAATTCACATGAATATTTTAACTCTTGAGTGTAAACAATGAAACGCGGGTCCATTTGGTTTCATGTTTACACTCTCAAAGAGTTACATCTGGTTAACCAACTTTCCATCATTTAGCCTGGGGACCTCCTGGAATCCTTTCAGGGACCACTGGTGGTCCCCGGACCTTTCAACATGTGGACCCCTGCCATAGACGCGAGCTGCTCAACGCAGCTATGGCTAGGCTACGCTAGCTAGTCTCGATACAGACAAGTTGAGACAACACCACCACCACCACCGGCACAACCGGCACCACCACCATCCCGTGTATCACGTTGTCCCGTGGATGGAAAATACGATTTAAAAGGCTATGGACGTGAATGGAAGCACAGATGTGTGCAACTATCCAATAAAGTTGTGTAAAGCTGTCGGTCCCGACCGACAGCTCCGCTCAGATGATCATCTGTTGCGCTGTGGTGTCCGAGGCGTAGAGTATAGAGAATTGCGACATTGAGGGGACAGAAAACAGCCCGGTCACGTGGTTCATGTACTCGCGTGAGCTCAAAACTCCAGCTGTCCATAATTTTGTTGTCCTCATTCCGTAGAGGTCTATGTAGAAGCGAATCCAATGGACTGGCCCCATGAAATGAACGGAGTTTGCGTAACTCTAAGACCTTGAATACTACGTCACACAGACACTTGCACTGAACGTAGATGATCTACAAGCAATATGCCCCATTGCAATGCATGGCTATATGAGCTTGTATATCTGTGGTGGTTTTGCGCAGCTGATGGAATCATCGATTCATCTCTTTAGGATCGATCTAACGTCCAATACAGACGCTGTTTTGATCGCTCCGACACACGTGGCTCGATGTAACTGCGCAAAATTTAAGACCTAGATATAAAAATTTAAGACCTTTTTAAGTCTTTTTAAGGTATTATTTTCAAATTCGTAAATTCAATGCTTTTAAGACTTTTTAATATCCCGCGGGAACCCTGCTGTTATGCAAAACAGTGAACTGTTATTCAAAACAGTCGCGATTGTTATGCAAAACGGTCGTGGTGGTTATTAAAATCGTTGCGGCCATCGCGTTCGAGGATTGCTTTCGCTGGCTCTAGGGTTGCAACAGTTATAAAACCGTCGCGACAGCCATTGTGGTCGAGGATTGCTTTCGCTGGCTCTGGCTCTGGCTCTGGCTCTGGCTCTGGCTCTCTCTCTCTCTCTCTCTCTCTCTCTCTCTCTCTCTCTCTCTCTCTCTCTCTCTCTCTCTCTCTCTCTCTTCCCCTTTGTGATGACAGAGATAAAGGCCTTGGAACAATATCCCCGATGCCGAGGTAAGGGTCATCAATTACCCCTGTGATACTCTTCATTACCTTCGTCCACCTGTTCCGTCCGTCCGGCCGGCCACCTCCCCTCCCGTCCGCGCAGTGCAGCGGCTCAACACGCATAAGTGTACAGATATACGCTCCATTTCATAAAAATACGAAGGAAAGTTTTTGTTAATGATATGCATTCTTTTGCTATTTATTGATCAGCCAGTGTGCCTGTACCTGCCGATCAATAGATTGTCGGTTGTCGATTTAAGTTAAACCTAATTTTAACCTAATTAATGTTTAATTAGGTTCATATGCGTAATACGTATTTTTCAACAAAGCAAGGCAAAATGGCTGTTGTAGTACTATTACCCACATGGAAAGAAAATATACTGCATGTACATAAATGTCTTAATATATGCCACCTATATGAAATTTCCCACTACATACCTGTATATGAACCTGGAATATAATTATGTGGTTATATATGACACATTTACAGTATGTGCTATATATCCACATATAGGTGCATATATGCACCTGATTATTGCATGTATAGATGATGCATACATGATGCGTATATTGGCATATATGTACATATTTTCTTTCCATGTGGGATATGTTATTACCTATTGCATGCTGTTGGTTCCATGTGGTTACATTAGTGCAAAAGGCATTTTACACTGAACTAGAAACACATACTGAAGATACTTGAACTATATAGAGCTGCGGAGTGACGTCACCACCCCTGTTCCGGAAGTCTTTTCCCCATTCATTTTTCTCATAGACTTTTCGAAAATAATTTATATCAAGACGATTACGCCGCGGCCAAAGCCAACTCAGGTCATGACAAATCATGAAAACAAACACAATATCGTCATATAATATATAATTGGGAAGAAGTAGAAAACGGCATGATACAAGACTTTTTGTTTCGTTTTTCATCTTAGAAATTATTTTATTGTCCCAAAAGTTTGTGTGTGTCATCATGATTCGTCACGACTCCAGTTGGCTTTGTCCGCAGCGTAATCGTCTTGATATAAATTATTTTCGAAAAGTCTATGAGAAAAATGAATTGGGAAAAGACTTCCGGAACAGGGGCGGTGACGTCACTGCGCAGCTCTATTATGAGAGCATTGGTGGAAAAGGTACTGGCATTTAATGAATAGAATATGGGTATGAGATCATGTCTCATTTCAAGTTTGCAAATTTATTTTGTAAATAGCAGACGTGTCACAGTGTGACATGATATATTTCATGGTGAAATGTATACAAGAATATAATGTATGTTTTGTAAAAATAATAATAATAATAATAATAATAATAATAATAATAATAATAATCGAAATCTACAAAGGAAACTTGTAAGAAAAGTTTGAAAATATGCATACTGTATAGCGTAGTAAAAGTACAATATAAACTGTAGATCCAAGATGTGGTGTTATAGAAGTAAGTATTGGAATTATTCAAGTGAAGTAAAAAACATTAAAATAGTAAATAGTGAATATACAATGGAGAGTAACTTACTGAAAGTTACTGTGGTTTAAGATGACACGACATTGACTAAAAAAATAAATGTAGTATAGAGCATCATATCTAGGACTTTAACTGAAAATGTTTTTTTTTCTATAGAGCTTATTACTGCAGTATCTCCCTGTTGCAAGCATGCTGTTCATTAGTAGTATACTGAGGTGAGAATAGTGATCGGTCAGTTCATTAATCCAACCGTTATAATTCAGCTCACATACGGTTAATCTCCCAGATACGAAGGATCAGCACCAATATAAAAAAAAAAAGTTGCAATTTCTCTCTCATTTTCCTATCTCGCTCTCTCTTTTTTTCTTTTTTACATACATACTTAGCCTCACAGTGGTTTTTAATTAAACCATACTTATACCGCCAGACCTTTAAAAAACATAAAAATCATCTTTAGCAGGGCCTGGCAAGGAGATGCACGCATCCCCGGATTTTTAATGGTGTGGCTTTAAATGGCAGCTAATTAAAGAGAGAGAGAGAGAGAGAGAGAGAGAGAGAGAGAGAGAGAGAGATACAATATCAAAGTGGCTCTTTGGCCCAACAGTTAGCGCTCATTACGGTCTAAAGGTTTTGGTTCAGGCATCTCCGTGGCTTCCCTCCCTGTACGAGGGAGGACCCCTGCTGGAGGCTTCCTTTTCCTCTCCCTAGTGGGTGTTTTTCTTCTCTTTTTTTCTTCTTTGTATTTTATTTATTCATGCAAGTTATGAGATTCCTTATCAGCGGAGGCCCTCTGTTGCAGCCCGGCTCTGGTGCTGAAGAGATAGTTTATTTGTTTATTTAACTGATTTGGGTGCTGTGCATTTTTATTATTATTTTTGTTTTTTAGGAGGGGTGGGGTGTTTGCACTAGTAAAAGCCTGGATGTTAATTTTACATGGGGAGTGTACACATGGACCTTTTACGAATCCACTTGTACACTCCTAGAGTTAAATTAGCCTAACATTCAGGAAGTGCTGATTGGAGATATCTGCACGCCCATAATTGCAGTCAGCTGGTGTTTACTAACTTTAGACATTCTCATAAATGTTAAGTGTTTGTCTGGTTAGCTCTTTGCAAACATCATAGTGTCCGATTTCATTTTTTCGCGATGAAACGCGATGATCAAGAGCAGTTGATCTGTGTGTGTGTAAAATGTATAAACATGATTAATTCAGCATGCCTGTGTGTGCATAAACATATCAGAATCACACCGGCCAATAGGTCGGCTTAAATCAATGCCTCGTTGTGATGTTGTGATAGAAATGTGGGCTTGCGATCTTGGAAATTCTGCGATAATGTGGTATAATATTTCACGTGGGGCTTCTTTTGCACGGTTACACATTTATATGAGCTCTTGCGATGGCTTCCGTTTCAACTGCTATTACATCTATATGTCACAGCTTCAAAAGGCCTGGTGCAAAATGATTCAAAATGAATTATACAGGGTGTTCTGTATGAAGGAAACCTTATTCCCCGGGGAGGAGGGTTTGTCTAGATGTATTTAAGAGGCATAGCTTGTAATTTATAAGCTCCTTTTTTTGGTAATTAAATACCACCTGAATATTTAACATTGCCATTGTATGTGTCTGGGGCAAAATGGGCTCCATGTCATTTGGACTATCAAGTGACTATTGTCTCACCAAATGAGATATTAACTGAATTGAAAACCATCCCCAGTCGCGTTCGATCATTTATTTGCATAATTAGGTCTTAATTTTAATTCACTATGCAAATATATGCCCCCCGTTTTAAATTGCATTTGAATGTGAACTGGATCCACTGTCGGGTTCTAATGCGAAATGTGTTTAATTTCATTATCTGAAGAAAAAGAGAAATTGTTTTCGGAGGGGAGCTGAACGAGGAATGATGATTCGACAGTAGTTTGAGCTGAAAATGTTTCCCCTGCGTTATAGTTTGAGGAAAGAAAGTACTGTATGTCTTTTGGACTCTGGTACTGCTGTCGAGGCAATGTTTTCACTGTCCCAGACTGACTATGTGTGTGTGAAACTAGGGAGAATTATACAGTATCTGTTTCTGTTTGGACGTGTCTTCCATTCTAGGGAGTGTTATCTCCTGTTTCACTCTCGAGGAGGGGAAAAACAGGGAGTCGAGCTTTGAAGGCAAGAACTATTGTCATCTATTATTCCAAAGAAATGAAATGAGGGGCATAGACAGGGCGACAGAGAGAGAGAGAGAGAGTGAACCTCCGTCCCTCTCTCGTCCAATGGTGGCCTTTGTGGGCCGAAGGAATACAAACTCCGAGACAGAACAAAGTCAGAGGAAATTGACCTGCTTGATCCTCCTTCTGAGAGAGAGGCGGCTCCTCGCCTTTCATCCTCTCCCAAGGGCCCAGATCTTTGGGCCACACTTAACAAACAGAATACTGTGTGGACGGAGGACCCTATAACTGGGGGGGGGGGGGGGGGGGGGGGGGGGGGGGGGGGGGGGGGGGGTGGCTTGTCTTTGGGAGTGCGGAGGAGATGCCGATACCGCAGGGGTGGCATTGGGGCTGCTATAAAGGTGGAGAGAAAGGAGTAGTGTGGTGTAACCTGAGACGAAATAGAGCCCTTCGGGGCCACAGGGAAGTAGCCAAAAGGGACAAATTAGCTTTAGACAATAGGGGATCTATTTTTTTTCCACACAGGGGTATAATTAAACGTTTCCTCATCAAAGCCGAGACAGTTTGCAAGCTGCTCGTTTTTTTTGTAATTCTATCATGTTTGCCCCTGAGATATGCGTTCTGTATTTTGTCAGCCCCTAGCTCCCCTCCATCCCCAACATCCCTCCAATCCCCCCTTCCTCCATACATCACCATTTCTGCCATTAATTGAGATTCTCTTTGATTACTCTGTTGGGGGTGTTAATTATACAGGGTTAGCCCGGGCCCTAATTGAGCTCAGGGAACAACGGAGGGTCTATTGCTAGGGCCGACATGTTGGCCACACAAAGACTTTTAGTTTTCCATTCTTACCGGAACATGAGAGTCCATTCAGCATTGCGGCTCCTTGTTAATATGTCATGTTCTGTGGTTGCTGCGGTGCAGATATCTCCACTGTGACAGCCTGCCTGCCTGTCGAAAAATGGACACCCACATTAGCCTCAATGACCGTAATGTCCTTCATTTCATAGGGTGAAAAGGATGCTAACTTGTGAAATCTCCGGCAAACAACATCAACATCTTTTTACATCTAAATATAGAACTACGCCAGTCGATAATACGAGATAACAACATGCAAAAACCTAACGTTTGTCTAGGTGTGGGTAGAGCGGGGCATGCACGGATAGTTCAGGCTCATGCTTCCGTATCTGCATGTGGCACAAAGAATTGCGCTCTGTACTGTTTTTTTTTTTTCTTTCTTTCATTGTTCTTTTCACTTCACTGGAGTATTTCCAATTTTGAATGCTTTGACTTCTACTCCACCTCATCTCAGAGGCAGGTATTGTACTTTTATTACACAGGGATTTTATTATATTAGAGTTATAGGCTGCAATTACTTTTTAGATTATTACTAAACAACACTTCAGTTCTATATACATTTATGCCACTTGAAAATAGACAATATACAAGCAAGTGTTGTGATGTGACACCTTGTGAGCTTGTAGACCTGCTATTCGCACAATATTTTTTTTAAATACATTTCATATTTGTGAAAAAGTTTTTGTCAGCCCCTAGCTCATATTTGTGAAAAAGTTGTGAAATGGGACATTCTGGCCCAATGAGTACTTTTGGTACTTTTAAGTAGATAACAGGGCTATCTACTGGGCGATTCGAATCCCAGCTACTCCTGTCTACATGTGTCTTTGGGCAAAACACCTAAATCCTGGCTCCTCATGTGCTGGTTGTGCCTTGCATGGTTTCCACCACCATCGGTGTATGCATGCGTGTGTGTGTGTGTGTGTGTGTATGTGTGTGTGCGTGTGTGCGTGTGTGTGTTTCAATGTAATTCACTATGTAAAGCGCCTTGAAATAGTAAATGGTGAATTTATTTAGTGCCTTCATCTAAGGCGTTTTACATGGATCGTGCATCACGTTCAACCGTTCACACACACACACACACACACACACACACACACACACACACACACACACACTGAAGGCAGCGGAAACCTAGGGGTTCAGTGTCTTGCGCAAGGACACATTGACACCAACTCTGAGGGAGCCTGGGATCAAACCGGCAACCTTGTGGTTACCATCCAGTGATTCTACCCCTGAGCCACTGCCGCTTGTAGGGCACTACAGTATATATGGTAAGTTGAATAAAGGCACTATATAAATGAAATAAAGGCACTATATAAAATTTCCATTAGATTGTTGATTACATTTGTACAAATGTTGTTTATTTCATACACAGTATTTCTACATTGCAGTATTGAAACAGTAAAACATGTGCACCACTCTTCCCCCTGTCCGGCAGCTGTAGGCTGTGGACCACAGGGTTTGTTGTGCTGCTGGTTCTCCTCGGATCACAAGGACCAAACTGAATGATGTTCTGTGAAGGAGGAGGAGGAGAAGGAGGAGGGCTACGCTTGGCTGACTCCAGAACAGCCTTAACAGGATATCACAGAAGGAACTGTGGCTTTTGTCCAGAGCGCTCTCCCCCTTCTTTTGGGGGGTGGGTAGTGGGGGCTTTGTCAAAAGGGGGTTGTTGGGAGGGAGGGTGTTTTCTTTGTCAAAAGGATGCTAGAACAGTGTGCAGTGGGCCCCGGCTGGAAGCCCGTTATCTACAATGGCTCCTATCTAACCCTGTGACATCATCAAAGGGCGTGCCGTGTGGTCAGTGTGTAGGAGTGGTGACATTACAACGGAAGCAGCATGTCTGGTACGCGCCGGGCACCAGCGCTCAGCGCCAGGGCCTTTGCCAACAGTTGGAGGGGTGGATATTAGGGATGTCACGGTATCCGGTATTACCGTTAATACCGGTATGGGACCACAAAACCGGTACTTTGCTTGCCCACCGAATGTACCGAAAAAAAACAAACAACAAAAAAAAAAAAACATTGCACGTTCTAACTAGATGTAACTCTTTGAGAGCGTAAACATGAAACCAAATGGACCCTTGCGGGTCCATTTGGTTTCATGTTTACACTCTCAAGAGTTAAAGTATTCATCATGAAGTCTACACAACTAGAGAATGTCGAAGATTAATGGTCATTGTAGGAGCCAAAATGACGTTCTATATAGTTCACTTGTTACACTGGGTTGGTGAGGTGAGCGCCGCATTGGACTTCATTCATTGGTTGAAGTGCCTCTGTGGGTCGCCACCGTAGCTTACAAAGTGCCGGTCATTCCCAGCTCACTTCATGGATGGCTTTGGTTCCTGGAGGCAGGGTGAGCTGGGAGGCTACATAATTTGTTGACCGTACGCACTTTAGCACTTTGCACTTTTGATAATTTGATTCTATAGTATATTCCTCACTGTTTTGTATCTTTGCACATATTTATTACAGTTGTATTTATTGAATTGACGAATAATTGTAATGATTGGTGCACTGATTACACTAAACAGCTCAAACTTATTTCCTTGTCTGAATCGTTTTTATCATTGGTGTTTTAGTCTATTGTGTTGCGCGTCATACAGTTTCTAGAACTCCCAGGCTTAGCCTGCCGGCATGAGTGATTTATTGGAAGTCATTTTCAGCCACTACATTGTCAACAAATTTGTATCGATCTGGATCGCTATTGGTGTCGGGTGTTTAACCTACCTGGTTCCCCGCGGCGTTTAAACAATGGACCACGCACGGACGTGCACCGCGGCAATAGGTTGCACTCGTATTGTTTAATCCATTTGCTTTTCGAGTCCACGTTATGTTCGATGCATCGCGTAGCGGCCCGCCCCAAACACACACTTGTTGCACGCACACGCACACTCTATTGTTCCCCTATAGGCGAAGCGGCTTTAGCCTATAGCTCTGGCTGTGGGCTACTGTTTGTTGTTTTTCATGTGCATGAACGGGTTCGGCCCGCATTCTAAAACCCGTGGAACGGGTGGCCCAGGGGTGCCGTCTCTTATAGAGATATATAGGCACATAAGTACCTATCGTTACATGCTGAAGACACAGGGTCTGCATTCGCTAGTTTACGGGTCGTTAGGCAGTTTAGTGGGGAACAATAGCCAAGCATTCACACACATACACGCACATTCTACTAGGGCTGTTGCGGTGTATTTTGGGCTTCGATTTGGATGCAAATGATTTCGACTTTGATTCATTTTAATGCAAATTCAAAATGTCTAGTTCATCAAGGCCAGGTTCTACCACCAGTGCAAGCGAGCCAAAACGGCAATCAACTCTCACTGCAAAAGCACTATCAAACAAAATTGAACAACTTCAAAACGAACGCAAAGCTAAGGTTAAAAGGATTGAACAACTTGTAAAAGCAATTAATGACCTTATGCAAAGCTCTGACAACGCAAAGGCTGTCCAGTTCAATCTTTTCAATGTATCTGCTCTGTACGATGAAGCAAGCCATCTCCATGATTCGGTTATTCCATTGCTTCCCCCAGAGGAACAAGAGAGACAAAACGATTGGTTTTCAGACATACAAAAACGCAAAGTTAATTTCACTGAAAATGCAAACAAATGGCTCTCGCAAAATCTTTCCATTCAAAGTACAGCGCAGTTACAGGAAGAGGCTATTATACCTGTGTATGTACCCCCACATCTTGTTGAAACATCTAATGCAGTGAATAACCCAAATGCTTCCTGTGTTCCAGATGACCGTGGGGGTGTGGTGGCAGCTTCAGTCATTGATGATGTTAACCCAGATGATAGTATCTCTAATGTGTCAGTTGAGCCTTCAAAGAAAAGAAGCACGGCAGGTAGCAAGTGTAGGTCCACTACTTCTTCTGCTGCATCCGCACGCCTGATAGCAGAAGCAGACATGGCAGCTCTTCTCGCTCGCCAGAAGAAGCTCAAAGAGAGACAGGCTCTAGAAGAGCAAGAGGCACAGCTGAAAAGAAAGAAAGAGCAGCTAGAGTTGGAGACAGAGATAGAAGCATCAGCAGCTAAGCTCAATGTCTTGAGAGTCTCCTCCTCTCAGGCGTCTGGTTCTTCAGCCAGTAGGTCAGATGGGATGAATTCCTATGTTGAGAAAGGGAAAGAAAAGTTTACTCAGGTGTTGGATCCTGATGCTGAAACCTTTGTTCCTCCGTCAGGGGGGCACTCTTCTCAGCATGTTGTAATGGGTGAGCCACAGTCACGTTCACATCTTCTTGATGCACGGCCTAAGCAGGCAACCACACATCTGTCTTTGTTTGATTCTCGAGCTACGTTGGAGAGGAACATGGGGCAGCAAGTAGGCCAGCCATTTCAGTACAGTTCAGCAGGCGAACAGTATCCACGTTCACAATCCTTGAATGCTCAACGTGAGTGGCTACATCCTCCATCTTTGGAAGCTCGGTCTAAGGTGGCTAGTCTGGGGTTGCAATCGCAGCCAAGGCCTGAGGCAGTTACAGTGCGACAAAGTGGATGGTCTGATCCTCAAGCTCGTCTTCAGTCACAACAACCTTCACCTTTAGTCCAAGACGGCATCAATCATGATCAGCTGATCTCTGTCTTAAAGGAACAGAACAAGATAACTTCTTTGCTTGCTCAACAACAGTCTTTGTTCTTTCTTCCACGACGTGACATGCAAACCTTTGATGGTGATCCTTTGGAGTACCAAACCTTCATGAGAGCCTTTGAACACTGCATCGAGGAGAAAACTCACAGTGCCAAGGATTGCTTGTACTTTCTCGAGCAGTACACGAAAGGGAAGCCCAGAGACATGGTTCGCAGCTGTCTACATATGTCCTCCGAAACTGGCTATGCCACAGCTAAATCCTTGTTGCAAGAGCATTTCGGCAACTCATTGAAGATCACCTCTGCTTACATGAACAAGGTGTTCTTGTGGCCAGTGATTAAGGCAGAGGATGTCGATGCGCTTCAGTCTTACAGCTTCTTGCTGCGGTCCTGTTTCAATGCTCTTGGGGAGTTTGAATCTACATACGAGTTGGATGTTCCTGCTAACATGCAGGCTGTTGTCAAGAAGTTGCCCTACAAACTCAGGGAGAAGTGGAGAGATGTCGCTTGTAGCTTGCAGGAGACGAACCATCGCAGAGCCACGTTTGGTGACATCGTTGAATTCATTGAATGGCAGGTGAAGATTGCGAGCGACCCACTGTTTGGGGATATCCAGGATTCTACCCCCACAGCGTCGAAGAAGGAAGTGAAGCCTGCTAAACCTCAGTACTTTGCAGAAGTAAACAGAAGTAGCTTTGCGACTACTGTCGCTACAGTCGACAAAAAGGTTGACACTGCACCGAAAAAAGAACTTGGCTTACCTGTTGTCAAAACTTGCTTGCTTTGTGGAGCTGGGCATTCTTTGGACACATGTTGTCTATTGGAAAGGAAGACACGTGAAGAGAAGATGTCCTTCTTGAGGGAGAAAGGGTTGTGCTTTGGATGTATGTGCATTGGGCACAGAAGCCGTGAATGCAATGCACGTCTGGTGTGCAAAGTGTGCGGTAAGAGGCATCCTACCTTGTTGCATGTCTACCCTGAAGAGCAGAGTCCAGTGCAAGCGCCAGAAGAATTGGAGACGACAGAGGAGAACACTTTGATCACAGTGCAGTCCAGTGGTCTTACTGGGGCCGGAGAGACTGACTGCACTCTTGCCATACTTCCCGTTCGGGTGAAGTCTAAGAAAGGTCACACGTTGGTGACCTATGCTTTCCTTGATCCTGGGAGCTCCGCTTCATTCTGCACGGAGGGGCTCATGGACAGGCTGAACCTCTCAGGAAAGAAGACTGACATCCTCCTAAGGACAATGGGTCAGGAGAAGGTGGTCAGTAGCAGGGTTGTTTTGGACTTGGAGGTAGCTGGGCTGGACACAGATGGTTTCTGTGAGCTACCTGCAGTCTACACGCAGGAGAGCATGCCTGTAGATCAAGGTAACATCCCGAGGCAGGAAGACTTGAGGAAATGGCCGCATCTTGAACACCTCAAGATCACAGAGATCGACTCGGGGGTGGATCTTCTTATTGGCACAATGTTCCTGAGGCTCTAGAGCCATGGGAGGTGGTCAGGAGTGTTGGTGGTGGTCCTTATGCGGTCAGGACCATCTTGGGTTGGACTGTGAATGGTCCCCTTGGAGGAGGCGGCAGATTTCACAACACAGATGTGAATCCCGTTACTGTGAACCGTATTGCAGTTGCCAGAGTTGACCAGCTGTGGGAGCAGCAGGAGAAGGCAGATGTCCCTGGATGTGTGAAAGATGAACAACTTGGATCGACGACAGAAGGCAGCACAGGGTCTGTCACAAGGTCTGTTCAGGTGGTTGGTGTCCATAAACAGAACAAGAAGGTGACTGGACATCCCACAGGTTTCACCGCACCTGTGTTGTGCAGTCTCAAGAACACACAGTGCGTACATCAGTTAGGCCGGGATGAGGCGTTGCCGATAAGTGCTGTCCAGCAATGGGCAGCCCGGCGCTTAGAGCTTCATCTCGAGGAAGATCGCACAGGATGTATAGGACCTGTGGTGCTGGGCACTGAGAAACATCTGCAAGGCATACGCAGAGCTAAGCCAGGCTGGGGTGAGGTTTTGTCGATAAGTGCTGTCCAGCAATGGGCAGCCCGGCACCAGGAACTTCATCTCAGTGAAGATCAGACATGCAGAGGTGAGGCGTTGCCTATAACTGCTGCCCAGCAATGGGTAGCCTGGCTCTACAAGCCTCATCTCGCTGAAGAGCTCTGTGTGTGCAGGTGCTTGGCAGACAGTGGAGCTGGTGCGGAACCCTTGTCGTCCAACAGTTGGGTGCAAGCTGAAATGGAGTCTCGAGACCTATCCGCTCGTTCTGTGCAGGTCTCTCCAAAGGACGTCTCTGTGAGGGCAGTTCATGCTAATGAGAAAGATATGCCATTTACCAGTTGCATCCCGCCTTGGTTCTGGTTGGGAGAAGTGGTCAGTTGGCTTCTTGGGGTCAGGAAGATGTTGGACCTGGCTCAGAGCAGGAGGCTTCTTGCGCAGCCAGATCTTGAAGAGAAACTACGTGAGAGCATGCAGACCACTGAAGATTCAGTATACAGAGAGGAGATGCAGATTCACGTGGCTTCAGGAAGCAGAGGGGCCTTGAAGTCTCACATGGAGAGCTCATGCTCTATGGATCCTTTCTCGCTTGGAGCTCTCGAGCTCTTTGAACTCTCTCTCTCTCCCACTCTCTTTATTTCTCTGTTTTGCAGATGGAGAGGAGAATATGGATGAACGAAGATCCTATAAGAGAAATAATGATGCATTATGATTGACTATTTGCATAGAATTGCATTGAATTTTCTATTTTCTATTTTGTATTTTTGCTAAGGCTAATTTTGAGCTCCTACATATTAAGATTAGTTGTAATTAATGCCCAGGCATAATTAGGGGCCGGAATGTAGGAGCCAAAATGACGTTCTATATAGTTCACTTGTTACACTGGGTTGGTGAGGTGAGCGCCGCATTGGACTTCATTCATTGGTTGAAGTGCCTCTGTGGGTGGCCACCGTAGCTTACAAAGTGCCGGTCATTCCCAGCTCACTTCATGGATGGCTTTGGTTCCTGGAGGCAGGGTGAGCTGGGAGGCTACATAATTTGTTGACCGTACGCACTTTAGCACTTTGCACTTTTGATAATTTGATTCTATAGTATATTCCTCACTGTTTTGTATCTTTGCACATATTTATTACAGTTGTATTTATTGAATTGACGAATAATTGTAATGATTGGTGCACTGATTACACTAAACAGCTCAAACTTATTTCCTTGTCTGAATCGTTTTTATCATTGGTGTTTTAGTCTATTGTGTTGCGCGTCATACAGTTTCTAGAACTCCCAGGCTTAGCCTGCCGGCATGAGTGACTTATTGGAAGTCATTTTCAGCCACTACAGTCATTTTGATCTGTATGTTTGACTATTTTGTTTCCCAAATCCAGCCTGGAATTGTGGACAAAAGCAAAAGAAATCTTTAGTTTTTGGTCTGTGGGGCTAAAATGTCATCATATAGGCCTATGTTATTACTCATGTTGATTGAGTATTTGGCCTGCATGTGCCAGGACTCCGAGGCCAAACTATAAAACCGATAATACCGGTATCAAAGCAAACTATAAAACCGATATTGAGATTCTTACACCGTGACCTGCCTAGTGGATATTGCTTGCAATCTCACAATAGATATACAACACAGAGGCCACAGCACAATAAAAAACCTGCCCACAATACATCAGGAACCTAACTTTGGGAATTATTTTCTTCACCTTAATAATAGCAATTTGTATACTATCTTATATTGTTTTAATCGTTGATTAGTCGCCTTTAAAATGAGGTATAGTCTAGACACAATATATTCAGAATCTGCCTCAAAGCAAGGTTGAATTTGCCATTTTGGCAAAGTTTTTGGGTTGCAACCCACAAGTTTTGCTGTGTTACTTGTTCCAGGAATGTCTCTGCACACCATACCATGTTGTAAAGGTGACAAATCGATGATTACAACGATATAAGATATAATACAAATTGGTATTATTAAGGTGGAGAAAATAATTTCCAAAATTAGGTTTCCAAATGTGGGCCACTTTATATACTGTACATAGAATTTTTAAATCAATATTATATTGATTATATGTTTATTCCAAATAATGTACACAGATCTATAAATTAGAATAAAAAAATCTAACAAGGACTCTGGGTAGGAAGTGCAGTACAACTTTGATAACAGATAAAGGTATGATTGTCAACTCAATCTGTTTCTTGCTGCATCAATATCACATCCTCTCAATCGATATATTGCCATAACAATTAATTGAATTTAAAGTACTATGGTGACTCCACTTAACAAAAGTTAAGTGGAGTGTAGAAGTAGTAGAAGTATTCAATGTGTTCCAGCCCCAACCCCCTCTAACTACAATAGCACAGGGGTTCTCAACCTGTGGGTCAGGACCCCCAGGGGGATCACCACATGTCTTGGGGGGGGGGGTCCCCAGGACAAAATATGTCCCAAAATATGACCCTTTGATCCTGTGAACATTGGTCAAATTGTCAATTAATATAAAAAAGACGAGGGAAAAGGCTGTGCGTTTTCACCATATTTGAATCTGAAACTCTCAGTTTAAAGGGGATTATTGTGGTTGGTCCCTGCCTGAAAAAGTTGAGAACCACGTCAATAGTACACTCGGCTGTTGCGCTGAGACAGGACTTTTCAACAGGTGGTCCAGGGACCACCAGTGGTACTTGTGTCTGTATGGCCTTGCATTGAAAAGTTATAGGAGAAAACAGTATCGACCAATCAGCTGCAAGGGTGGTATCATTAGACTCGGCTTTGAGTCCTTGACGTTCATTGGTGTAACTTAGCCCCGTCCTCTCTTCCGATTGGCCGATATTTGTCTGCACGATCGAGGGCCCGTTGATTGCTGCTTGCAGCTTTAATTATTATCATTATTACCACCGGTATTTTACAGACATTTTTTCTGCCTGAAGAAGGTCTTTGACCGAAACATTGCCTTAATGCAGTGTTAATCTCGCAAGTGCAGATGGTGTGCAGCTCTCTCTGTGTAGTTTTGCCATTTCTGAACCTGCCCCCCCCAAACACACACAAACACACACACACACACACACACACACACACACACACACACACACACACACACACACACACTGACTCACCTGCCAGTTAGGAGCCCCCACCGGGAGGACATGCAGGGTCTTCTTCCCACTCCTCCCACACAACAGTCCCTGCTGACAGGTGACGCCCCAGCCTGTAAGAATACATGCAATTTTAGTCAGAGTTAAAGTATTACTGAACTGTTATTATGGTACCAACATCAAAATATTATCCAACGACAACAAAATGGTCTTCTTTCTGGTCCGAGTGGCTAAGTCCTCATCAAATGGTGGTCTGTGATCAAATGCAAAATAAATAACGGGCCTTGATGTGAAATACGTTGAAAAATGGGCAGTTTTTTCATATCACTGGAAATTAATAGTAATCGGCACCTGTAAAATGAGAGAATGTGGAGAGGTGAATGTTGATCGCAAAAGTGTCACAAGCGTCATAAGATGGAAAGTTTTTGATAAAGAATCAGATGCAAAAGATGTTGGGCTATGATGTAACTATGGACTGTAACATGTATTTGTGGAGCCTGGTTGAGGGGGAGGTGCAGGGAGAGGACAGGTGCAGTATCTGGTTAAAAATCTATTAACAGCAGCAGAGAAGGACATTACAGAGATGATGACGTACCGGTAATTATTTTGTTTTTTTTTTTTTTTTTAATAAATAAAAATAGAAGTGAAAAAAGTCAACCGCAGATTTATAAGTTAGGTTGCAGGCGTCACACACACAAAAAGACAATCTACAAGCTCACAATATCATTTCTGGCATGTGACAGTGCACTGCCTGGCATGCAACCACTGTACTGTATATGAATAACACAGGCTTCAAGGCTTAGCACAGGATAAATTGCATTTATAAAACAAATTACCATCCTAAAACACTGATGTCCACACAATAATCATAACACTGTGTGTGCATGTGTATTGCGCATATGCATACTGCATTCATCCATGTGTGCATGTGCATGTACGCACCAGCAGCGTGTTTGCACGTGCTTGCGAGGCTTAACAATATGTTTGCATTAGCATCGGGGCTAGTCCATTACAGAGTCAGACAGAGCGTTTGTCAGGATAGATCCATGCATGCTGGGAGCACGCAAGGCCCCCTCGCAGAAAGCCTGCGCCTGGGGGGCTGCAGACAGACACACCCCTGGGACCCAGGCAAGCACTCAAGGGCCTATTTGTTCCCCACAATGTGTTATTCTATCACAGCAAGCCTGTCACAGCAGCAATCATTCAAATACCCATTCATTTCAGGGAATCCGACAATCCTGCGGGCCTCTGAGGACCATCAAGGCCTGTTTAAGAACATATTTGTTTAGTCGTTTGGAAGTAAAGTAGCCTCTTTGAGTCGGCGTGGATTAAATTATTATTGCTCGGGGAAACGTTCATTTATTGTCGGGCAGCTGGCCATTTAAGACTCCTGTTCATGGCAGCTTTTCAGGAAGACTCTGTGGTCTCTCTCTCTCTCTCTCTCTGTCCCTGTCTCTCTCTCTGTCTCAGAACAACATGGAAAAGACTCATTTCATCCCATCTCCCTGCACCTCCCATACATACACCAACAGTTAGGGCCTTAAAATATCCCTGGCTAATATGACAAACAAGCCTTAAAGGGGTATTTGCCCAATGTGAATACAAGTTTAAATAAAAGCACCAGAAATGTTTTACTTCTTTCATGAATACAGAATGTTTTACTCAATAGGGATTGTTCCTGTCGTATGTTGATGATGTCATTATGTCACGTGTCGTCTAGCCTTAAGGAATTATGGAATGCGTGTGCTGATAAAAGATATAAATAAAAAAATATTTTGGTGAAGCTTGAATTAATTTACTAGAAAGTATTTAATTGTTTTTCATCAGCATATCCATTGCATATAACATCATAGGGCTAGACCACACATATGACATCATCAGCCTGCGACAGGAACAGTCCCTATTGAGCGAAAGATTCACCATTTATGAAAGAAATACAATATTTACGGTGTTTTCATTTTGTAATTTTAGTTCTAGAGGGCAAGTATATTTTCTTATTAGCCAGGCATCCGTTAAAGGTTAAGGCCTTAAGGTTAAGGCCTTACTGTAGGTGCATGCATTAGATATACGTACAGGTATATTGAAAAAATAAAAAAAGATTGCTCGATTGAATCGGGAAAAGAAATTGAATCTCTAAGAAGATAATCCAAGGTTGGCAGCCATTTCTTTTTGTTTTGTTTAATAAAAAAAAAAAAAACGAAAACATTGCGCCTTCCTCCACGTTATTCCCGGCTATAGTTGCCAGCCACATGCAAGCACTCAATTGAAATCCAGCGCCGTGGCGTGCATGCAGCTAGTGCGCGCGTGTGTGTATAAATGCATTTCTAATTGAAAGTGATATGGGAGTGTGCGTGCTTGTGTGCGTGGCTGGTCGGAGCTAGTCTGTGAAGAGTGGCCAAACAATAGACCTGTCAGGGTTGATGGATCTGCAGCACCACAGCTGGGATACGGCTCTCCAGACACGGGCCAATCACAACAGGCCTGCCATGTTGAAACACGCTGCTGTCTGTCTGTCAGTCTGTATGTCCATCCTCTACAACTCCCACCATAATGTATACACAGGGCCGGATCTACTGTAGGCATGGGCATGGGAGGAGGGATTTAGGGGGGGGCTATGCTGCTAACGAATTGCAATTGCTGTAGCATTAAACCAGGGGTTTTCAACCTTTTTGATCCCAGGGCCCACCATTTATTCAGAATTTGAGCCACGGACCACCATTTGAGGACATTTTGGCCCCACAGACCCCAAAGCTAAAGATTCCTTTTGCTTTTGTCCATCTTCTAGTTGTGTAGACTTGGGCTAATTCAGATGATGACTATTTTAACTCTTGAGAGTGTAAAAATGAAACCAAATGGACCCGCAAGGGTCCATTTGTTTTCATTTTTACACTCTCAAGAGTTACATCTGGTTAACCAACTTAACCAGGGGACCACCTGGAACCCTCTCAAGGACCACTGGTGGTCCCCGGATCACCTGTTGAAAACCCCTGCATTAAACCAACACCATTTCATTATTGAAAACAGAAAACTCTCTGAGTCTGAGACCTTTAGCTTTATGCATGCTGCTTGTCTGTTGCAACTTCAACAACTGATGTTATTATTGTTGCTTTACTTGCCTAAAATAATTCCTGTAACCGAAAATGGTATGGGTGCGACACAGGCGATGAAGCCACCCTCATACCATTTTTGCCTGCCCCCCCCCAATTGGGAAAGGTTACATCCGGGCCTGCGTATACACATGCGGCGTGTAGCACATACCAGCACGCATGCAGACAGACAAACACACACAATAACATACACGCATAGTGTACAGGCACCAATGCACACAGACATGCACAATATAACGTATACACACACTTGTAACGTCATGCAGGCATGTATACTGTATGCACACAGACATACACAGCGCCTGCATAGACAGATGTTTTGGTGTATGCGTCGGTGCATGCAGCTATATGGCACTTGTGTGTGTGCACAGTCACTCACACAGACACACAGGCACACATTCTCTCTTACAAAATCAATAGCATATTCTTCTTAAGAGAGGAGGTTGGGTAGAAATACATAACTGGGACAAGACTGAGTGATATTGGAGTACATTGGGAGGGAGGGAGGCGAGGGGGGGGGGGGTTCTAGCTTGTCATAATCATGTTTTTTTTTTGCGTGTGGGACCATAGAAATTCTTTATTATTTTTGGTTTTGTTGATGTTGTTGTTTTGCTTTATTTCTTTCTTTCTTTTTGTCTAATCAATGACAGAGTGTGTGTGTGGGTTGATGATTGGTGGTCATTACAGATTAGCCAAGTTGAGTAATGGAGCCCCACAGGGCTACGTAATGGGATTCAATAAGTGTTATTTGTGAGGAGGAGGAGGAGGGGCAGTGCAGTGTTGGAGGTTACCGGACGATTTGTGTAAAGAATATCTCAATTATTCCATATATATACATATATAAAAAGGGCTGATCCGATTTTTCCCTGTAATTTCCCCTGTATATTGTGCCAAATGTAAGAACATGTTTTTTTAGGATATGTCAAATGGAAAAATAAACAAGTAAATACATAGTTTTATATTTACAGGCTAATAGGGTCCTTCACATCTTGTCAAATCTTTAATGTCACACCCTGTGTTGCTCCTGTGGAGGTTGTATATCTGATCCTCTTGATTAGCAGATACAATACAAACATTTGGGAATTCCACCCATTTTCAAAACTAAAAAAAAATCATTAACATGGTGAAACATAACTTGATGACATCATCAAATTGTGTTTCACCATGTTTTTCTTTTAGGACCTATTTTTCTGAAAGTGTACAAATGGAAAAAAATGGACCCATTAGGTTTCATTTGGTTCGATTTGTATGCTCTCAGAAAAAATATTGAAAATGGGTGGAATTCCCCTTTAAACCAATTTTGACGGTATATTTGTCTCCTCCAGGCCGAAGGCATGGGGACAGCTAATCTCCGGCACCGTCCCTTGGTTTGTTGGCAGCCATACTCTTCACATCGGTCTGTTACAGGTATATCACCACCAGGTATGTCGACATACAGTATGTAAAACACATTTTCTAATATTACGCCTTCAAGTTTATACAAATATCACACACACACACACACACACACACACACACACACACACACACACACACACACACACACACACACACACACACACACACACACACACAAAAGTATTTCTACATTACAGTATTGATGCAAGTACTTTTAAAAATGAGGGCTGTTGAATTAATACATTTTTAAATCAGCTTAAGAACAGCTTCAAAGTTAATTTAATCATGATTAATCACCATTCAAACTATTTCCAAAATATGTCATGTTTTCCTCTACAAATTAAATATTTATCAAAATAGGTGATTCAAGCTATACTTTATGGCTCTGGTTACAGGGAGACACACAGCTATGTATATACAGTATGTCTCCGTAAAACCCCTTTTTTTTTCGATGAGAAAATTCTTGAGTTGAGTCAGTGTGCACATGAGTTAATTGCTTAAAATTAATTAACTTGTTATTTTCAACAGCCTTATTAAAGATACGTACATATTTGTTCATTTTGGGCCTTTGTGTTTGTATTGATAGTATCAATATCAAGCACAGACAGACAGGAAAGGAGAGAGAGTCCTGATGAACGGGACTTGAACACCCCCCCCCCCCCCCCCCCATGTGAGTATAACTTTTCCCACCAGTGCACCTACACTACACTACAGCCATCCCGTCCATCCATAATGAAGAGGATTAGGATATGTATAATTAGATTATGTTTCTTTTTTACTCCCACCACAACCATGTAAGCTGAATATTTCAGTCTGATCTCTGGTTTAATTTACAGTTGATCCACTTGAAAAACAAAACAAAGCGCCCCTCCGATGCCAATTAATTAGGACGATATGAATATTTCAGTGCTCTGTGATAGCCTACAATGTGGCCGCTGTGTGTAAGTGTGTGTGTTTGTGCGTGCCCGCGTGCGCGCGTGTGTGTGTGTGTGTGTGTGTGTGTGTGTGTGTGTGTGTGTGTGTGTGTGTGTGCGTGCGCGTGTGTGTGTGTGTGTGTGTGTGTGTGGAGATAGAATTCACAACCAACCAAACCCCTAATGGAATATTAATAATGTAGTAATGACGTTATGTTGTTATTTTCTCGTCTTTCATTGGTGTACATGTGGTACGGGTTCATGCAATGGTCACACGCCTGTAGGATGCTCTCTAGGGTCATACGTGGGCAACTGGCGGCCCGGGGACCATACGCAGCCCCCCTAACCTTCACTCGACGAGGCCCGCAGGTTAATATCGGAATGCTGCTATGTTATTGATTTGCAAACATGGCTCGCTGTAATTACTTCAGTCTACTGTACGTAGCTTAAAGCACAAATACATACAATACATACATTCTGAAATTTGTTTTTAATACTCCAGCTTATTTCTAATGGTTTGAGCCTCAATCATCAGTCTGATATAAACAGTCCTTGGGTGCAATTCTCAATCGCTGAGGTGTAGCAGGTATGGTGTAAGTCTCCTCATTGGCTGCATGGCAGCAAATCAGGTGTGGGTCCGTGCTCATTGGCTGCATGGCAGCAAATCAGGTCTGCGGCCTTGGGCTAGGCCAAAAGCCTATACCACCAGGCCTGGGCCTGGGCCTACCAAATAATTATTCATAATAATTAAAACCAGTCATCAAGAGCTTCAACTCATGATGAACAAAGCCGGGGAGTATAGTAACATTTTTAATGGGGGGTCAGGTGATTTCTGAACCTTTTGAATTGCAGATTTTAATTATTCTGCGTAATTATTTGGTAAGCCCAGGCCCAGGCCTGGTGGTATAGGCTTTCGGCCTACTACAGAGGCCCCAGAGCTGATTTGCTGCCATGCAGCCAATGAGAAGACTTACACCATACCTGGCTACACCAAGGCGATTGAGAATTGCACCCATTGTCATTTCTTTCTGGACAATGTCCTGAGGTGGTGGGGGCACTGATATGTAGATTATTTAATAGTCGAGTTATTATAATATGATGCTATGGATAAAACCAGTTTCCATTCCATGCCAGCTTGGAAAATCAAAAATGGTGGACATTGTAAACAAAGTGGAAATGAAAATTTAGAACGGAAGACTGAAGAATAGGAGGAATAATAATAAAAAAGTAGCAGGGCATAATCAGATGAGCCTTCCTGAGAACAATTTCCATTAAAGCACCTTTTTTATCATAAGAAAGCATGATTCTTCAAGGGTTATTTGTGGGGATAGAAAACACATGGGAGCACCAACAACATATTAAACAGTATATGAAAAGTTGAATTTCAAGTTATTCCCCCTTTAATAGTTTGACTCCCATTATCAAGTTGCGAATGAAAAAATAAATAAATAAACAGAATTCCATATAATACTGAAAATAGCTGCTCCACCAGCTCAAAATGCAATTGTGATGAGTTTTGAGCTGGTAAAGAAGGTATTTTTCACCTTTGTGTTGATTACTACTACTTTTTGCACTAATGTATGATGAACTGTATGATGATGATGTATGAACGTTTGTCTTAAAAGAACCAAGATGGCAAATAATACTCAATGTCGCAAAATTTCAGCTGGTCCGAGCATTATTTGGGATGAGCCTTCATGTATTCGTCTTGAAATGTTTTGATGAATTGAATACACAGGACCTTATAACGGAAACAAGCCAAGTAGCGCTTTCTTGGGTTTATCTTTTTAGCCTCCTATTTGTATGGAACTGTAGACATTTTGCTCATCTTGCAAACCTTTAAAAAAGTATTCAATCAATCAATCATACTGTATAAATATATATTGGTAAATGATACGAGAACTGGAATCAAGCTCAGAGATGTATCAGAATGAATTACTTCCCCTGTTTCAAAGCATCCACTACTAGGCTAATGCTCCAACTAAGTGATACAAAAGCCCCCTCCACGCCCCTTCATGTGAAAATGACACCAGCAGTGTGTTTAAGTGACATAATGTTGGCCTAAATACGGCGGCAGGTTCTGCAGGGGTGCCCTCACACTTACCCTGTCCCCTCCTCCCCTCCAGATCGCCTCTCATGCCCTAATTCACTTCAGGAATAATGTTAAAAAGCTCACCGCGCTCATCAGCTCTGAGCGGCCATTGCCCACAGTCTGCTGGAAGCTCGCAGGGTGAAGCAAAACCAGACCTTGGCTATTAATCACTATTAGCTCCCATTTTCGCTATAGGTTTCATACAAATTGCATAAACGCTGCACTGATCAGGGGGCCGAAAACACAGGAGTGGGCCCTTTGACGCGCACGCACGCGCACACGCACGAACACGCGCACGCACGCACGCACACACACACACACACACACTCTACTGTATAGTCTACCGCCTTGGATGAAGGCAATACAATATACTATACACCAATTACTAGGGCTGCGACAATATGGGTACCTCGCGATACAATATACTGTAGGTCAGTGGTTTTCAACCATTTTGACGCCAGGGCCCACTATCTATTCAGCAATTGAGCCACGGACCACCATTTGAGGTGGTCTAGTCTCTCAGAACAAAACTAAAGACTTGTTGTTTTTTTTTCCCACAATTCCATTCTGTATTTTGGAAAGGTAGCAGGCCAGCTGTATTCAAAATATCAATTCCTCTACATTTTCTAATTGTCTAATGTGTAGATTCTTGAAATTTAAGTAAAATTCACACCAGTGTGGCGTGGATGCATGCTGCCCCGTGTGGGGGTCCTAAAGTCCTAAAGGCTGCCTAAATGAGTTAAGGCAAAATGTTGGTATTCCTGTCACAGTATGTTCCGAGTATGACAGTTCACAGTCTGAACCATGGTGAATTCTGCAAAGGAGTATTAACTAATGTTGCAAGATGCTGTTTGGATCATGCTCCACAAAAACACAGCAAATATATATGGTTATTGAAAATGTCAAGGGATGGGACCCTGACATATACTGTATACTGGGCTACCACATTAACTTTAGATTTATAATGCTAGTACTTGTGAATTTCTGATGGAGTAGTACTTGTGGGCTGTATATTGAGATGGCAGCATGGCAACTCTTCTACATAGCGGTGCATTCTAAAACTGCGGTGGGATCCATAGTAACGCAGACATTCGACAAAACTGCGGCGTGATCCAAAATGTATGTGCGTATTTTAAAACACGTATTATAACGTTGAAACCACTAGCAACAACATCTAGCAACAGATATACTATTGCAGCAGTAGTAAGTAGACTGCACATCAACACGACGTATTTCCAACTCTGTTTGTCCCTATTAGGTCTGCATGAACAGCAGCTCGAGCGCTCAGTCTCTGACTCCTCAATGTCGCAACTCTTCTACACAGCGGTCCATTCCTAGAACTGTGGTGGGGTCCATAGTAACGTGGGCATGTGACAAAACTGTGCCGCGATCCAAAATCACCCTGAACTGCGCTTACTGTGTTACCATGAAGAATGTCGTATGTGCGTATTTTGTGCGTGTATTAAAACGTTGAAAGCACTAGAAACAACAACAGACAGGCTAGTGCAGTAGTAAGTAGACTGCACACCATCCACGATTCCTACTCCGTCAAATTTGTCAATAGAAGTATAGTCTAGTATGTAGCTATCAATCCCATAGCCTATAAGGACATAGCTATGGGACTGTCGCCCAGGTTTCATTTTTACGCTCTCAAGAGTTCAACATCTAAGGGTTCAATTGGTTTAATTTTTACGCTAAAGGTTAGATCAACAGTTAAAGATCTGCCAATTTTGGTTACGAACTCCATAATTTAGCTGAGGACCACATAGAACCGTCTTAAGGACCACTGGTGGCCCCTGGACCACTGGTTGAAAACCACTGATATAGGTGATATTAGGCCTTCGATAAAGATTATGATATATTGCGATATGTGTGATACATCAATACATTGCAAGAAATTCATCAATGATATACTGTATCATGGTCCTGTAGCTGCAACTGAAAACGATGAATGAATAAATAATAAACTAAAAGGCAAAAAATCAGAACTTACTAACTAACGTATAACCTCAATTATTAATGTCGGCTTTTATTTGTTTCAACTGATTTTCATACCGGGCTTTATATTTTTATCTTTTATGTTGTTTGTTTATTGGGAATGAAGCAGCTATAGGAATCATTTAACATTTTAGTTCTGTGACCTGTTTTTCCTCCTGGAATTATCCCTGTTGTGGATGCTCCGCAACATTTTCCTCGCAGATTTTTTTTTATATTTGCCGACAGCATAGCGATTATTTATCGTGGGAGGGATGTATACGATATATATTGCGGGAGGAACTATACAATATCACCGGAGGAAGTACACAATGTACTGTATATCGCAATATCGATATTTCAGCACACTCCTACCAATTACACACTGTATAAACACAGACCAGAGGTGCATCCAGAAATTAAATGGTTGCAGTGACAGGATGAGGACAGTTTGGTTCCTGTACCCTTTATATGTCTATGTCTTATAGACGCATGAGGGGGGAAAAAGTTTGCATGTTCCAAATCTGTTGCACGCTTGGTCAAAATGTCCTTTACAGTAGTGGTTTTCAACCAGTGATCGGGGGACCACAAGTGGTCCTTTGGGGACCATCAGGTCATCTGCACTAGAAAGAATGATGGGGAGTTTCGTAACCAAACGGACCCTTCATAGATCATTAACTCTTGAGTCAAAAGTTACAGTACATTTCGGTTAAACATCGGCATTACTTAAATTTAAAGAAATCTACGCAATAAAGATAAAGTAGAAAAATTGATGTGCTGATTATTTTCCCTAACAGCTTTGAGTTGTGGATAAAATGTAAACTTAACACTAGGAAATATTCTTCAGTTTGGGCTCTGCAAGGCAAAATTTCATCACATTTTCATCTGTGGATCAAACGCAAAATAAAAAATAATGGGCCTTGGAATATGGAAAAAGGATTGAAAACCACTGGCCTACAGTATTGTCACTTAAACCGATTAAGATTCAGAAGATGTCCTCGAGAGACACCCAAAACCCACCAGGGAAATTCTTGCGAGACGTTGTCTGGGGGGGGGTATCTATCTACCTAGCGAGTTTTCCTGTGCCAGTGCGGCAGTCCAAAGCTGTTGTTTTACATTTATTCATTTAATTATTCCTCGCCGCTTCCATGCCAAACCCATAATTATTTTCACATTAACACCTGCCGCATCTCCACCGCATGTTTATGATGGGTCTAATCCTCTTCATTAGCTGGGTTTACCTGGGTTATGCACCACTGTTCATTACAGTCAGACAGTCAGCCTGCATGGCATGCCATAAATTGTAAACCAAGAGCATGTGACATAAAAAACAACAACAAGAGGGGCACACCTATTACAGTTCTAATAGCACAGTGAGAGGCACATTTTTTTTGTCTCCATTGCTTGCCGTCTCTCCTCTGGAAGCTGGCACGGCTCACCCTGGCACTGCTTATGATATTCATTCATGGACACACTGATTTTTCCCGGCAGCAGCAGCAGTAGCAGCAGCGGCGGCGGCGCGGGCGGCATCATGGTTCGATAGTGAAGCTGTAAAGCAGTTTCAGCTAGCCATAAACACATTTGATGAAAACAAATTAGGAGCGAGAAATATAACTGACGGAAAACATAACAGCCGGCAATGGAATCACATTAGGAGGAGGGCGCTGGATGCCGAGGCAAATAAATGTACATTTAATAAATGGATGAACGCTAGCGCATAAAGCCTTTGCATTTGCCAAAAACTCATTCATCATTTCAACGTGTCTCTCTCTCTCTCTCTCTCTCTCTCTCTCTCCCTCTCCCTCCCATTAAAATCCACATTAACAGGAATACCTCCTCGCCAAATGAATGAATGGCTGGCTTTAACAAGTTGACAGCCTGGCCCACAGTTATACCTGTTGACACTTTGCTGTATAAGTGTCCTGTATAACGTCCCTTGAAGGAAACGCCAAACGCCTCTCGCCTCCCCGAGACAGAGTCACTTTTAGGCTATAATCTTTTTTGACGACACAGGGATGAAAGTATGTGTCTGATTTGTTGCTGTGACGCAGTACTATTCTTGTTAATGAATTTTTAATATCCTTAATGACAGGAGAGGAACGATGTAATTAAAAGAGCAAGTTAGGGGGAAAACGCTGACTCCAACTCTTTATGGGATCCGTTTTAATGTTAGTTTAATTGGAACTAACACATTATCTTAATGAACAGATTGCCTTGGAGGAGATCATTTCCCCTCCCCTATAGCGGGGCTCAAACTAGCCACTATATGCCCGCCCAAGAAAGTCATTTTTTAAAAAGAAAAACCTATAAGCGATGACAGCCAGGAGGACAGTTTTGAAGGGGATTCGGAGGGAGCAAAGTCAGTCGTCAGTCGTCTCCGCCCCCCCAAGGGCCATACAGGCAATACATCAGTATTTTATCGATATTAGTCACCTTATAATATCACCTCATAATATCGTGATATGGTATAGAGCATAATTATCAGCAAGTGCTGTTTGTAGATGTATGGAGAACGGAGATGACTGGAGATATCGATGGAGGCCTCATCTGAGGTCTGGGGACCACCTTGAGAGGTCCTTGAGAAGGGTCCAGGTGGTCCCCAGCTAAATGATGGAGAGTTGGTATAACCAAATGGACCACTTTATAGGTGTTGAGAGTGTGAAATGACTCCAAAATGGACCCAAAACGCTCTCAAGTTTACCATAAGTCTACTTACTCTACTGGTATTGATATCCAATGACAACAACATATTCTTTAGTTTTTGGGTCTGAGAAGCTAATTCCCCTCAAAATGGTGGTCTGTAGATCAAAAGCTGAATAAATAATGCAAGCCTTGAAATGAAAAGGGTTGAGGATGCTGTAAGGTCTTTATCTAGTGTAACATGGATTTAAAAATAAATATACTGTGTTCAAGTTCAGGAGACTTTGAGGTGGGGGGGCAATTCTCCTGAATGCTGGCATGGAAATGCATAAAGCATACTAAATGCAGCATTCGTGGCATGGAAAGGCCAGTAGGGTGATCAGATAGATGTCCCTCTTCGTGTGGGACAGTTCCTCCTTTCGAAGACTATTCAGAGGTCCCAAAAATCCCCTTTCTCTCCACATTGTGACTGACAGTGAACAGTGTTCAAATTAAGAGCCTTTCCCACCTTATGTGCAGTAGCTAGTTACTAGTAATATATTACTGTAATATCATGACCTTTCCAATAATGACTAGAGTAAAGTATTACTCTGCCAAAACAGGAATAAGTAACTTTGTAAAAAAATAATAATAATAATAATAAATAAATAGAATATATTACATATTACTTTTTAGATTTTGTTTTGTTACGTGTTGGCTTGGAATCATTTCATTAAAAAGGTTGAGAGTTTGCCGTTTTATTTTGTAGCATTTTCTCGATGGTTGGTGACCCTACTTCTTAATATTATTATTGAATGGATTCAGTTCTAAAAGTAGCTGAACTAAACACATTGTGTTGTTGTACTTCCCTTTTTTCGTGAGTGGAGGAGTAAAAGTAATAGAGAAGTAATATGTAATACATTGCTCTTCTTCATTCCAAGTAATGAATGATGCAATATTATTACTTTTTGGGGTCTGGTCAGTTGTTTTACAGATGGGTAAAAAGGACAGCCCTGTTTGAGATCTATGCATGCATGTGTCCCTGCCACGTTGTCCAGCATATGACTGCCTGCCTGGCCCAGCATGCAGCCCTATGGCTGTAGCAGCGTCGACTCAGTGGTGTAAACACCACACGGTGACATAAAACTCTGAGTTAAAAGACAGAGAAAAGGGGGATATATTGGAGGGGGTGGGGGTGTATGTATGTATGGGTGACAGGAGTTGCAGGGCAGAGCCGCCGTCCGTCGCAGACGTGGCGTGAAAACACATGCATAAAGTCAGTCGTGACCAGCCCAGCGGACAAATTGACCACTCCACTAACCTTGCCGCCGCGAATGACACCTGGACAGCTATCACCTCTATACGTCCACTTCTTCTTACTCGCCCTGAGAGAAAGAGAGAGAGAGGGAGAGGGAGAGAAAAACATGGGGAGGAGGAGGAGGCAGGCTTGAATAGTGAGAGAGAAAGAGGGGTCGTTTTTTGTGTACGTGCGCGTGTGTGTGTGTGTGTGTGTGTGTGTGTGTGTGTGTGTGTGTGTGTGTGTGTGTGTGTGTGTGTTTATTTTTACGCCCGGGATGCTTTGGGCAGTTGAGTTTAATTTGGGATTTACAAGTGACATTGTGGCCCCACGGCTGTCCTCTTACTGGGCCGGGTTTATGGAGTGAGACAGTGGGGTCCTTTTCCTTGTGATTAGGAGGCCTGCGACCGGCCATGCACAAAGTATTATAGCCCACGGCATTATGTATCGGGAGTTTACAGACCCCCCACCACCCCCCCTTCCATCTCCATCTCCCCCATACCCGACCCCAGCGAGCATCGGCTACCAATCAAACACCCCCACCCACCCACCCACCCACCCACCTGATCCAAACCCACCTCCACCCCTTCACACTCACACCTATAGGGAAGGTCAAGGCCTTCAAACAAGTCAATAACAAATGAAGATGTGTAAATGTCTCCCACTGGTACTATGGGGAAAGGGACAAAGACATAGGGGGATATTAATCCATTTAGACCTGAGGTCGATTCTACAAATGAAAAAATCCTGGAAAAATAGTTTTCTGAAAGAAATCAAGGACCGCCAAGAATTATTTGTATTTGGCTGCGGATCCCCCATCTGAAAATATGTTGTTCTAGGGACCTTCCAGAAGCAAATATTTGGATTTTTCACGAGTTTGTAGATCTGCACATTTTCTTTTCTATAGTTATAGTATAACATAATGCTTAAAACAAGGTGTTCCAGTACAGAAGACCTGGGGGCATTAGGTACTAGAGGCAACTTTAGTGTGTACAAACACTGTGTTTGTAAACAGGTTTGTTTAAAAACTCCACCTCACCTCCACTCTATTGGCTCATTAAGAAACTGCTGGCTAAAATGCTGCCTCACCCCACACAATCCCCATCCGCCTCACACATTAGCCCCGCCTGTCCTGAGCCCGACGAATGTTTTGTTTTCATGATTTGTTGACTTTTGTTGTCCAGAACAACAAAGTTCTGGACCACCTGCAGGACGAAGCAAGTGTCTGTCTGCCGGGAAACAGCTGCAGCATCAAAGTAGAAGAAATGTAGAGGGGAAAAATGAAAAAAATATATAACTATATCTATTTTGATTTTTTGGCAAAAAAAAGTTGCCTCTATTACCTTTAAATGCAAATATAGCATATATATGCAGTATATAGCTTGAGCAACTGTCAATTTTGAACAGCCTGGATAATGTGGTACTTACAAATCTCAAATGACACAGACAGAAAGACACGTTCCCGGTCTTGGTGGGTTAACTGAGGAAAAGAGAGAAAGAGAGACAGAGAGAGAGAGATGAAAAAAAAAAACACAAACAAACAGATTAATATTACATTGAATGATTTGGGGTTGGTGGTGGTGGTGGGGGTATCAGACTAAAAGGGGGTGAAATTGGCGTATGGAGTGTGAACAGCCACACTGAGGCCACGTGACAACCTGAAGGCTTATCTGGCGGAGGGGAGGCTGTTTGGCTTAAGCCACGGCATTAATACACTGATAGGCCACGGAATAGCCAAGCATAAAATGAATGTGAAAGGCTGAAGAAACAACAAGAAAAGAGGATGAAAGTGGTTAGGCCTCCCGCTTAACAGACCAGAAATATAAGAACGACCACCAGCATTACAGCCAGGCCCTCAATTGATAGGAGTCTTATTTTTGGGGTGGGAGAGAACAGCTTTTGTCATTGCTTTCCAAACACAGCTGGCAAGAGACAAATAGGACTGGGAAAAGAAAAGTGTATTTATTTATTTTTTAATCTGAAAATTCAACTATAAACCTAAAAATAAGCGAAACGTCCTATAAGCCCACAACGAAACGTAACGAACTTTGAGGTCATTTGCTCACTTTAATGGCTGAATAATAGGCTGCACTATTTTTATATATTAAAAAAAAGTATTCACAATTAATAAACAAGAATCCGGTGAAATGAAGGAGATTTGTGCAAGGCAAATCCTCTGCAGCGCTTTTGTAACTTAGCCCAGTGTGGCAGCTTTTATCCCTTTATTTTATTGATTAAAGAAATCCCAGAGGCACTAAAACGTAGAGTCAATGATTAATGTCCCTCTCAGAAAAAGAAATTATATGGAATAAATTAAACTACTGCGGCAGCAAATTGAAAAATAAGAATGTAAATGAGCTTTGAATACTTAATATCATAGAGGAAAAATAGGCAATGAGGCCCAAAAATGATGAGGGATTGGGGCTCAGAAACATGACATTAACTCTAATGGCGAAAGAGTAGATTTTCCCCGTACTGTCAAAAATTTAACTGTCGCATGTGATTTTCTGCCAGGTAAATGAATAATGAGAGACAATGTGTGGCAATTGAAAGAGCTAACCTTGTTCACCGGCTGAACGACAGACTCACTGTGGCCCATCGGCCCTCAAAGTGTGAAAAATGAGAATACACTATGAAATCTTGAGTGGTAGCTGTAAAAAAGAAAAGAAAAACCCTGAGCGTTGTGCTGTTTCTTTTCTTCTCTACTGGTGTTATACTACTATCTTTTGCTGTTATTGTTACTACAATGTTGATAAACTGGACCCAAATGATTTTACTTGAGTTCTTGTATATAATAATGATAACAAAAACAAATATGTGGAACCTTTAAAGGGGAATAACATGAAATTCAGTTTTTTTGTGTGTGTTTTTGGTGCTCCAAGTTGTCATGGAATCTAAACAAGCTTGGATTTATCTAGCATCAGTATTATAATGAGTCTACTACAAAATATACACATCAGCGCCCCCACCACCTCAGGATATTGTGGTACTGCAGCTAAACTGTCCATAAAGAAATGATAGAGACTGGTTATATCAGTGGTGAATGGGGCTCAAACCATTAGAAATAATCTTGAGGGACATATACAATATGATATAAATATTAAAAACAATTTTAGGAATCCATAGTACCGTATTTAAGCTTTAAGCATAATGTAAACTAATGGACAAAAAGCCAGGGGGTGAATTAACACATCTGTGTAGTCCACACTGTTTTATTAAAAAAAAAAAAAAATTATCATTATCACTCACTCAAAAAAGTGTTTCACAAAAAATAAGCCTTACAGGACAGGTGTGGAGAGGTGAGAGATGTTTCTGGAAGTGTTAGTTATAGGATATACAATGTTTAGTTTGTAGATTATAATTTGTTGCAATGTAATATTTCTAGAAGCCATGAAGACTGAACTCTTTGTTTTATTTTGTTTTTAATATGTAAGGGCAGAATTTAATTGTATTATGTTTAAATTGTTTGGACCGCAGGGAGAGTAGTCTTCACTTTTTAGTGAGGACCAATGGGGATCTATAATGTCAAACAAGGACAGAGAAGCATCTCCCTATAGTCTACATTAGCTCTCTGTACATGCTGTGAACAATAAGGCATAATAATAATAATAATAATGGCTCACACGATGCAAGATATGGGCGGCAATTAACAGTTCAGTCTGCTGTAGATATACAGTATTGAAGTGTACATACAAATATTCACTTCCATAAAGTCACAGAGCCACAGATCATAGTGGAGGTAAAAGGGAAAAGAGAAATACACAAAGGGGGGATCATATTTTTTCGCCGACCCGAGGAGAAAGTACTTGAAATGCAATTTTGGGGTGCTCCCGTCCCTCGTGAACCCCCCCCCCCCCCCCAACAGAGAGAGAGAGAGAGAGAGAGAGAGAGAGAGAGAGAGAGAGAGAGAGAGAGAGAGAGGGTGAGGGAAGGTGTGTGCACGAGGCGGCGGGCGTCATCCATGGCTCCCTCGGTCGGAACCTTTAATTATAACGGCACAGTATCAGTTACAGAAACCTTGCACAGATGCTAAAACCCTCGGAGGGCTTGGCTACTCTAGCTTACTTAATCTGAGGCAGGAAGCACAGCACAGATACTGCCACTGTGTGTGCCATCGGCCAATTACAGCCGGGGGGGAGCCAGGAACCAACGGAAGCCATGCACACACAACACACAAACACATACCACACACACACAGAGTAGACACACACACACATGCACACACACCTCGCCACCTTGGTGTCCAATCACAAATCAGGAACAGAGGCAAGGCAGTCACATGACTGAGCGCCACGCTTTTAGCATCCTCTGTCAATGCCTGTTTTAGTTTGTTTTTTTCCCCCATCTCTCGCTCTCTCTCTCTCTCACACACACACACACACACACACACACACACACACACACACACACACACACACACACACACACACACACACACACACACACACTATCTCTAACTCTTATCCTCCCCTCGCATCCTGTATTGTTATTTGCCTCTCTCTCTCCCTCCTCCTCTCTCTCCAGAGGATATAGTGGAGGCCTATAGCATGTGATGTGAAGTGCGTTGCGCGGGAGCTAAAGACGCCCATAAAGATTGCTGAGGTATAAAATCGAAAGTGCTCAAGCTGTCTGCCAGCGGGACGGCTGGCTAGTCCCGGACCCGGGCCCCCTGTTTGGAGCCCGGTGAAGGATCCTCGTCGGGACCGTCGCCACCGCGCTGTAAATCACACACAAAGTTGGGGCTTGTTTGTTTACATATCGCAGCCTCTTTTTTGCAGTGCAGTGCATGGGGCCTGTACTTCAATAGTTGAGTAGTTTGTGATGCTATAGCGCTGCATGCGCTGGCGTGGCCCGCAACTCTCTTTCTCTGCCGTACTGTATGTATGGCTCATAAAACCGAAAGAATCTGTAATGTAATGATTGTGTGCAGCAGGATTCACACACCCTGCAACTTGTTTGCCAGCGATACCATGTGTGTGTGATGTGTCGGAAACACATGTACACACGACAATACCATTATTGTTTTTTGTTTTTTAACAGAGAAATACTGCAGTACACGTAGCGTCTGAAGCAGATCGCCCAAGAGTGTGTGTGTGTGTGTGTGTGTGTGTGTGTGTGTGTGTGTGTGTGTGTGTGTGTGTGTGTGTGTGTGTGTGTGTGTGTGTGTGTGTGTGTGTGTGTGTGTGTGTGTGTGTGCACGCATACGTGTTGTGACCATCATCCTCTTGGCATAGTCATATTCAGTATCTGAAGGGTTTGTATTAAAAAAGAGATAAGACCATTATTTTAAGTTTTGTTTGTATAGTTACCTTGTGTACATTGTGTTCAAATGTGCACAAAATGTTCCAGTGATTAATATAATAATCTGTGTTGTTAATAACAATACCAGTAATATAAATAAATGTGTTTTGCAAAAGTTGGCCCCATGGTGGCGCTATAACAGTCCGTTGTCAAAAAATAAATAGAGGCAGAGGATTGTTGAAGGCATTCAGGAAGTGTGTTCGCAAAGTTTTGCATCGACCAAAAAGAAATAAAAAAGATGAATACATTCGTGGACAAGGAGTGTAGCACAGTGAAAACAGGTCCCTAGATCTCACCAAGCGGTGGTCCGTGGGCTCAAATGCCGAACGAATACCGGGGCCTTGATGTGAAAAAAGGTTGAGGAGCATTAAAGCAGGCACTACTGTATAAAAGGTTTTAGCTCTAGTGGTGTAAGAAGCAGTATCAGTTGTTGTATAGTGTATAGAGAGAGCTCCAGGAGCACGTCGGTGAGCAAAGGCCCAGTGCGCTGGCACGCGTATACATACGGCAGCTTTTAGAAACACCCAGTGAGCTGTTACAGTGTCTTTTACAGGTTGCCACAACACTTATCCTTAAGAGAGATCAAGCCTGCATGCTATCTTATCTGGCCACGTACAGTACAGCAGTCAGTGTGTAAGTACACTCGCTGTATACCATGCAGTGTATACACACACACTCAGTCACTCATGCTCTGGCTGGCTGCTTACTGAACAGCACAACAGCACAACACCTCAACGCTGCTCTAGCTTGCCTGTAATCCATATGAGCGCCTGTGTAAGGTGGTCTGTGCATCGTTTGTTGTGCGCACGCGTGTGTGTGTGTGTGTGTGTGTAAGAGGAGGAGAACACAAGGATACGGTGGAGAGTGACAGACAGCGTACGTGTCCCTGTTTAGTGACAGTCACAGATGTGTGTGTGCTTGCGCGTGCATGTGGTGTGGTGACAGTCACACACAGATCAGAGTGTGGATTCATTTTGAATGGCTTCACACACAGACACACCTGCACTTCTTCCACTGATAAAGCCCACAGATCTGTGCATTCTTCTCTTGGTGTATTAAACGTTAAGCCGCTCCTAGAAATACCATCACAATGTCATTGTCCAGCAGAAAAAACAACTCCATTGTGTTCCACCCACCCACTTTGTAGTTCAATGCTATCGAACACACTTTATGTCTGAGTGTCTGAGTGAAATTAGGGCGCTTATACATTATAATGCACATAATCTCATTCTAGCCAATCAGATTTTGTCCTGACCATAGTCTTCAAAGTTTGTTTTCACGAAATGTTCGTGTTTAAACAGTAAAAAATGTCCATTCATTGTCAATGACATTTAATGTTTGTGTTGGGGCAGACACTAAAACACTGGGGAGTTCCCCGTCTTTATATCATTCACATAACATATAGTGGCATTAAAAATCACTATCGACGTTCAGCGTTTTTTCTTTTGCCCATCCGTACTTCCTAGTTAACGTATAATTCATGAATGATGACTACTTTGAGTGGAATTGTAAGTGGTAACATCTTACGTCGTCATTTAGTGCCCTAAACAAACCATAGTCCATAGACATGGCTGGCAAACATGTCATAAATGCTCTAAACAAGCATTATAAAAATCCGCCAGGCCTGGCTGCCTAATGACTTAATATTGAACCAATGAAAAGTATTAAGTGCTTAAGACAAAACCAGGTAACTCCATTGGATACTCAGTCAAACCATTTGCCAAAACAGCTCCACACCATACTGTATACTTCTCACAGAAGGAATAGTAAAATAGCAGATTCACAAGCTTGTCGTCCGATTTTTTTTTTTTGCCATTTCTGATTATGTATTTCAAATGTGATTTCTACAAGTTGGGCCATGTATTACCCTGAGAACAGCCAGGCAGACCTTGGGTGCAGAAAGCAAGTTATCATGATATACGCAACATGTTTCCAATGTTGGACCATCTCCAAACAGATAAGTCTTCATCACACGCCCCCACTGTGATCTTTAAACCCCCGCCCCAAAGGGTCCGACCGGGGCCCATCAACCCCAGGTTGGGGTGTATACCACAGATGTATTAGGTGCTGCAAACTGAGTTTTGATCTCAATTCTCCCACGCAGTGGGATGCGTTGCCATCTTAATTAATCACATAACTCGCCATGGTGCGTCATTCCCGTACACGTTGGCGAGGTCGGCCTTATTTTTTCCCTATGTGTTTTATAGCCTGTTTTTGAGGGCCACTAGCCTATCCTTACAGCATGTTACTTGTGTGTGTACACAAACGCTGTCCTACAGAAACGTTAAAGGAGAATTCCACGTCAGAAGTCTTTCTTACTTGTATTTGCAGTTTATTTATTTCCAAAAAAGTGGTCCAGTTATTTTGTGAAAAAAAAAAATCTTTCATGGTTGTTAATGGCTATGGAATGTTGTTCAAATTCACCCATTTTCATCGCCCCAAAATGCTTTTTTTTGCTATGTATTGTCTCTCCACCATGTCAGTAGTGTGTTGACACTTACACTTTTGATTCAGCAGTGATTCAGCCATAAACCGTGGGCCATGCCCCCACCTTTTCAGACAGCTGAACCACTGTTGAACCAAATGCGAACGTGAAAGTGAGTGTCAACACACTACTGGCATGTTGGGAGAGACAATATATAGCAACTAGATCTGCGCCCCTTCCGGGTGCAGGTCTCCACCAACTTGGGTCACGTCACAGTCACCCTCACAGGGTGACTGTTACGTCACGCTGTGAGGGTGACGTAACAGTCACTATTGGTGATTACCGTAAGGTGGTGACCTGTGGCCTCCACCCACCGTCTTGGGTCAGGATGAAGACGAAGGCGTATGGACGGACAAACGTGTGCACAGACGTGGGAACGGACAAACGGATCACCACCATGCTGTTACGCCCCCTGCAGGTGACGTAACAGATGTGTGAATGGACGGACGCGCACACGAACGAACACGCACACAGACCAACGGACAGGGGGCGAAACATAGTCACCACCTTACGGTGGAGACAAAAAATGCATTTTGGAGTGATGGAAATAGTTGCATTTGGCCCGATTCCCCCTTTCGGGGGAAAGGGTCCCACCACGACACTCAAAACCACTCTAACTGAAACCCTTATCTTAACCCTAAACAAAACAAATGACTAACCCGATCTCCAAGCCTAAAAACAACCGCAAACCCAGAGCGGCATGTTGGCCAAACTGGTCGCAACTAATAAGAATCCAGTCGCGGCTATAGTTCAAGAGCGACCAGAAGACCTGGTCACGACTAGAAAGCAACTGGTCGCTTCCTGAAATCTTACGTCATGGTGTAACGTATAAAAGACGCCAATTGCGATTGGCCAGAATGAGATTACCTAAGTCTCCTCTTCACTTCACATGGGTGTGATTGAGTAGCTTCTTACTGAACACAAATTAAAGGTAGGGGAAGTGATTTCACTGTCAGATATCACCTCATTTTTTCCTGTTAAAATGCTCTATTATAAAGGTGTGCAGACCATATATGGAGTTTCCCCCTCCCCCATGTTAGCAGAGGAGCTAATAAAAGTTCTCCAGGAGAAGGGTGAATTCTCCTCCAATCAGGATCGACTCGAGCAACAGGTTCACATAGTGTAGCTACTCTTGGGGGCCCCTAGTGCACCAGGCTGGTACTACACAATGAATTTCAAATCACTTCCCCTACCTATAAATAGCATTGACAATGAATGGCTGTCGGTAAATTTGCTGGTATGTCGTTGCAGACCCGACCGTTGGCCAACAAATGAGCAACATGTGAGTGACATAACTAAAGGTACAGTATGTTTCAAGGAAGCACCTCTGGAGCACGAGCACCCCTCACTTCACATGAGTGTGATTTTTTTTAATAGCTAAAAAGGCTAATTTGTGTCCTGTTGCAGGCCACACAAATGAGCCCTCACAAACCAGAGACAGAGAGAGAGAGAGAGAGAGAGAGAGAGAGAGAGAGAGAGAGAGAGAGAGAGAGAGAGGTGAGGGATGCATGCAGGCGACAGACAGGTAAACAACACATCCCGCTGTTGTCTTCACTGTTCCACTTGGCATTTTAATGGAAGGGGGATCTGATGTAACATATAGAGGTATAACTGCGGCGAAGGCAAGGCAGCGGCAGCAGCGGCAGCACAGCCTCGTCGCAGCAGAAGGCGGGGAAAACTTAACTCCTCAGACCTATGCATTAAACATATTGTAGAATAGAGTGTAACATTTATCACTGTCATTCCTAGAGAGTTTGTGTAAATTTAAATGCGCTCAAGCGTGCTGATCCAACCACCCCCCCACCACCCCCACCCCCCTTCTCCACAGCCCCCTCACCCAACCCCCACCCCCCTCACCCAACCGCCACCTCCCCAATGTATGCGAACAATGCCACCCCAAAGCCCATTTTCCCCTGAAATCTTTTCTCATTGTTCTGCACGACCATACCGCCAAACAGCTATTCATCTTTTGGGAATATGCTGTACACAAATGTCTTTGTACGTCGTCCAAAACCCGCCTTATTCCAACCACAGCACCAAGCATGTTTCGCACTGCAAAGAAATCTGTACAGATCGAAGCTCTCGTCTCTTTTTTTCTGTAGTAATAATACAAAAGTCTTAATATGTATTTAATAGGGGTGTGATGATATTACACCCCTGATATTAACTGTATTGAAATATTGTTATTGTTATACTGTAAGTATATCGGTCTGTCAACAGAAAATATCGTATCGACTTTGTATTATATCGATTTGCAATGTAACAAAACGGTATTGAATTGTTTTTTAATCGCTACCAATACTAAGTACATACTGCATTCTATTTATTCTATTTTAAGAAGAAAAACACATATTGGGTTCAAATACAATGTCCATCTATATGCCAGATCACTCCGTTTACATATTTAAATACATTATAATACAGCTTCCCTTAAAAAACTTGCACTATCCACATGTTTCCACACACATTTATGCGTTTGATAAATAGTTACTGTGTCGATTTTAGATCATTCGCCAGATCATTCAAATCTTATTGCCAGAATGAACCAATATCGTCCAGTTATCGTCCAGGTATCGTCAACAAAGTATGGTGATACGTATCGAATCACTGTCAAAATGAATCATTACACCCATGAATATGGATACATTTTAAATTCCGGCATAAATGTTGTCTCTAATGACTTTAAAATAAAAGTGTGACTCTTATTTTATCGCTCATTATCGATTATGTGAACTGGAAGGCAATAGTTGTTGCGATTGAAAAAAAGCCTTTTTTTTCTCTTTCTCGGGGGGTGCTGAGGTGTGACTACGTGGTGACTAAACAATTCTCTCCATCACGTCTCTCCGTTTCTCCATTTAGCATTAAATGATTAGCCTCGCTGAAGGTCTTTTACTGCGAGCCGCCCCCGCGAGAAGGCAATGTCGACCGGATTACAGGCCTGAATACAATTAAATGAGAATTTGTAGATTATTTGAGACTATAATAAGTGCTCTCCCGGAATTGCAAAAAAAAAAAAACGGCCGGGGCTGGTCTGGCGTCAAATGAAACAATAAGGCCTTTAAGTGTTGGAATATATAGGGAAAGTAGTTCTGTGGCAATACGGGGCTGACACTTTGTACATTAGAATAAATTACCTAACCTTTCCAACTCGCGGTGACAAAAAACACAGGGAAAAAAATGACAGATAATGGGTTATTATTCACTGAGAGATCCTATACATAATAATGATGTCATCAATAATCGCCCCGCAATACCGCGGCTCCTGCGGCTTTTAAAAAACATTTAGGGGGAATTACTTTTTTTCCTTCTCTCTCCCTCTTTCCCTCTCTCTTTTTTGAATCATCAGTCCAAGTCCAGGGCCGGGCCTCGGCCCAGTCAGCTGGAAAAAAAGGGACAGAGACTTAAAGCGAGCTAGAGATTGTATTGGAGAGAGAGAGAGAGAGAGAGAGAGAGAGAGAGAGAGAGAGAGAGAGAGAGAGAGAGAGAGAGAGGAGAGAGAGAGAGAGAGAGAGAGAGAGAGAGAGAGGCAGGGAGGGAAGGGTAATGTAAGAGAGAATGGGTGAGTGAGAGGGAGATAGAGGAAGGGTAATGTAAGATACTAGGAAGAGAGAGCGAGAATGGGGGGGGCTAATGTAAGATAGTAGAGAGAGAGAGAGAGAGAGAGAGAGAGAGGAGAGATGAGAGAGAGAGAGAGAGAGAGAGAAGAGAGAAGAGAGAGAGAGAGAGGTAGGGTAAGGTAAGATACTAGGAGAGAGAATACAGAAGATAGAGGGAGGGAGAGAGCGAGGCAACAGCTGAGAGAGAGAGAGAGAGAGAGAGAGAGAGAGAGAGAGAGAGAGAGAGAGAGAAATGGGGGGGGGGGTAAGGAAGGAGAAAGACAGAGGGGGGGGAGGGAGGGAGGGATAGATAGAGAGAGAGATAGAGATAGGGGGGGCAGAGAGAGGGAGAGGAGACAGAGAGAGGGGGGAGAGAGAGGGGGGAGAGAGAGAGAGAGGAGAGAAGAGAGGACAGAGAGAGGGAGAGAGAGGAGGGCAGAGAGAGGGAGAGAGAGCAGAAAGAAAAATGCAGCACATTATGTTTGTGGAAGCCTGTTACAAAACGGCACTCATGAGTCAATTTGGCAAATAATGCAAGCAGAACCCGGCAGAGAGCACCCCATCAGTACCTTTAACGCGTGCAAGGTTGTCAGCCAACCCCGCAGACCAACAATACGTCTCGTCTGACAAATAATGCGATCATTATCCTTCAGGGGTTCTGGTTATTTATTGTAAAATTTCCCCTTTATTTAACCGCTTAAAGGTGCCGGCCGCGCGCTGCCGCTGTCATTTGTTACGATAAGAGTTCAATAGCAGGGTATTATAGGCTGTGCTATATTCTGATCGTCTGCTACTGTAATGCTGAGCATACTGCTTCCCAAACGCCAGGTCTGGACCCCAACTGTGGGTCGCTGGACACAGTTGTATGGGTCCCTTTATATTACACCAGCGTACATTTTGTTCTTAATTATTATTACTAAATTACTGGAATGAATAAATAAAATATATGTTAGGCCAACATTTAAAATAACAAATGTTTGAGAAGAAGTGAAAATAGCAGTTCTACAAGCTCACAAAGAGGACCGAAGCGACTAGTTTGGGTCCCAGGCGATTGACTAATTTCTCTTTTGAGTCACAGCAGGCTGGTTGGGAACCATAGTGCTAATAGTTTTTACTCAAGTGCTGTACATTTTTAATATGGGACTTTACTCTGGGAATCAAAGGGTGTATCTTATGTACATCTACACTGGGGTATTGAAATGTTTACTTCATTGTTTTTGGAACAAAATATGTTAACATTTAGAAGATTTAGAACACGTTCCAACTTCCAGGTGGTCTTTATATGTGTAATATGTGGTTTTAGATATTTTAGAGTTCAGCAGTGAGTCCATGGTCTCTGATGTCTGACATTACTTCCTGGACTACATTCTCCACAATTCTATGCTGCACATATTACACACATAAAAGACTCCCAGGAATGTGTTCTAAATATAGAAAAAATATCTAAAAATATATGTTATTAACATATATTTTTGGCAATAATGGTGAAATGTCCCTTTTAGGGGATTATACCATTTTTAAAAAAAGTCTTTTACATCCCTAAAACCTAATTTTTCCCACACTCAGTAGATCTTCTGTGGTCTGGACTTTTCTGGCTCAAACAAATGCCCTGATTTTGCTGCTGAATGTGAATGTATGTGAATCACATTCTGCAAATCCCATATAGGATTTGCCAACAGATATCACTGTTTCCACTTTTTTGCCTGTTTTCATTACAGCTCAAAAACATTCCAAATCCCACGATAAAACTCGATGGAAAGAAAATGAATGTCACAAAACCTTTAAGTAAAACCTGCAAGTACTTTTTCCACTACTCATTGCCATAAGCCAGGATATGTCTCTTTTACAAGGAAGCCACAAGGACAGATTACAACATTTAATACAAAACAAAACAAAAGCATAAAACATAAACGACACCTTTATACAAACTGAAGTGAAACAGCCATGCAGAGCTCTGTGTTTAACATCCGAGTAAACATTTAAAATCACCCACAGGGATGAAACGATCCAGTTTAATATATATGGTCTCTGTCGGTAGTGAAAACCTCATATGTCCAAAACTACTGTTCAGGTAGGTACTGTAGGTACTGTTTAGGATTCAAATCCAAAAATAGCCAGTGAAGTTAAGTCCTGAGTAGTTTGTCCTGACGCTAGATAATAGTTCCTAACACTAGATTCTAGTTTCGACACAAAATTTGAGTTTCAGACACTAGATTCTAGTTCCTGACAATAGATGCAAGTTGGACACTAGATTATACTGTAGTTCCTGACACTAGATTTAAGTTGGACACTAGATTATACTGTAGTTCCTGACGCTAGATTCTAGTTCCTAACGCAAGATCTAGATTCTTCCTGATGCTAGATTTTAGTTTCTGACGGTACATTCTAGTTTTTCTGAAAAATCTGTGTCAGAGATGGTCAACATATTTTATGCCAAGGGCCCCAGAATTATCTGCGTTTGGCTGCGGACCACATGTTGAAGCAAAGATTCAAGTTAAATTTGTTCACTCTGGAATATATACATATTCAGTACTGTATATTCAGTGTATCATTTTACCCGATTTTTCAAAAATAGCAGAACTACAAGCTCATATAGCGTGCCACTTGGTGGAACGCTATATGGGCTTGTAGATCTGCTATTTTTCCATACCTAAAGTATAACACAATGCTTAAAACACCAAAAGGCATTACTGTGCAGAATGGATTGCAGATTGGATTCAAGTAACTCAAGTACAAGCTCAACAATCAGCGATTTGTGCCATGTTCCAAATATTCTACTTTTGTGTTGTGACAGTGTAGTTGTGACAGTGTAGTCTGATTAAGTAGTGGAGGGCATTTGTCTGCTTTAAAAACATACACACACATGCAGAAAGTTAAAATACTGCAGTTGAGAGGTTTTACTATATTAATATCTGGTGCATATAAAAACCATAGGCCATCCTCGCACGTTGAGGGGACGGACAGTGAAATGTGTCCTCTAGCAAAAACCTCTGGCAGAGGTCAACCGAATGGAAGTGAGAAAGTTAAGATTACAAAGATAAACACACCCCCCAACCCCTCTCCTCCCTCTCTCTCTTCTCACACACACACACACACGCACGCATAAGCATGCACACGCTTCAATGCTTGTCACAATTCACTCTTGTCCTTTTTAATGAGCCTAAGTCCTTTGAACACAAAGGGAAGGCGCCTGAGCAAAAAGGGCTAAACATCTGCTTAACTCCACACTTCCACACGTGCACGCTCGCACACGTGCACGCTCGCACACACACACACACACACACACACACACACACACACACACACACACACACACACACACCCACACACACACACACACACACACACACACACACACACACACACACACACACACACACACACACACACACACACACACACACACACACAGCCTCTAACCCGGGACAGGATATGCATATATTTGCTTCTGACCTCAAAAGAAGTGCTGTTTTCCTGTGCAATTTGGTATTTATAGTGTTAGTGTTAGTGGTGCTTAAGTGTGCACACAGATTGCGTATGTTTCATGCATTCGTGCTTGCTTGCATATACTGTATGCATGTGTGCATGCCTGACTTTGTCTGGATTTGTGCATGCCTGCGTGTGTAACTGTGCATGCATGCAGCACGTATCATTGCCTGTCTGTGGTTTAGGTGGTATAAATCTGAATTAGGGCCCATCGGACAGGACGGAGTGATCAAGCAAATGAAATTAAATATCTGGTCTTTGGGAGGCCATAGTGAACGATAGAGTTAGTTGCTTTATTATCCCCGTTTAGTCCAGTAATCATGTAATTTGACCGCAAACTAATTGCAAAAGAACCAAACTCAGCTGATTTTGTATCTTCAATACATCCTGAATGACAGAAAAAAAGTTGCCTGGAATTGTCTGAGGGGAAAGGGTTGAAAATGGCCTTTACAGTATGTCCACCATTGACATTCCATATAAGGCACATACTTTGTAAATTTAATTGTGCTTTAAATAGCAAGTGCCATTTCAAACTAGACTTCCTTGGGTGAAATCTCACTATATGAATTTGCCGAAATATGGTGATCTCATCAAATTTATCAACATAGTTATGACTATTTTATCCAAAGGGTTTTTTGCACAGATTTCATAAACTCATGTGCAATTCACAGACACCAGTGTACATTACAAAGTATTACAAAGTAATGTAACTCTATGCATTTTCCAATTCAGTAACATTGTTGTGCTTTCAATGGATGAGTTTGTAGTGTAATCTGGTCAACAATAACATTGTGTCATGACTTTATGCCTGAAGTGTTATATCCATATCATTAGAATGGATATTTTCTGTGAGTTAGGATGTAGCCTACTATTGGCTTTGGCAAGTGTTGTACATGTACCTCCTACTTATACTTATGTACAGTTAAACTAGTGTACATGTACCTCCTCATGAGTTTGAAGATCGCCATTGTTGGGCAGAAAAAAAATAGCAGATATACAAGCCCATAGCTCTGAGATCTAAATGGTTTAAGTAAAAATATACATTTTCAAATAATTGTACTGAAGTAATATGAAGTAATATTTGTCTATGATGCCGAAAATAGGAAATGCCAAGTTTAAAACTGAACTGGGAAATAGGTTAAATGCACAGCTTTGGTCATTAAATTATCATATAGTTCCCATTGGTCGCCAACGCGACACCCATACGTATAGCTGTGACGGTCATTTTCACCAGAAACCTGTTTATCGCCTGGTGGTGCCGCCGCAGCGGCAGAAAATCTTAAATAAATTTAATTGTCTGCATCCACCGCCATCAGAAATGACTCTATGCATTTTGCTTCATAATTATAAAGAGCATTCGCATCCATAAACTTAAATCACTGCTGCACAGCTGTTGAGGTGTAATTAAAGCATTAAAATATGGTGAACAATCAACTCCCCTCCCCACTAAACAAGATGACACTCATGCTCTCGGCGCGCAACAACTTAGAGGTGAACCCAAGGCCCTTTAGGGTTGTTTTTTTTTTGTCCCGCAAACCAAAAAAAAAGAGCCCTGCGGGCCTCTGAGGGTGTCTCTCTCTCTGTCTGCTGTTTTCTAATTCTGGCATGTCATCCCCATAAATCCTGACAGGATCTCCTCAGCACCAAAGCGGCTGAATTGATGCTAACGCTATTAGCTGATGATTTAATGACACTCTCGATGAGGACAGCCATCGCGCCACCTATTTCTATCATCCCCCACCCGGTGCTTCCGGGGCTGAAGACCGATTTATACTCTGCCATGCGACGGCGCCGCGCAGGCGGAAACACCCGATCTTTAAGCTTAAGTCGCTGTTCTTCTGCGACGCGCGGTGAGCTTACAAATCGGCTATTTCCCTCGCCCCCCCTCCCACCCGGAGCAACGCTGCCGCCGCATAAATTAGGCATAACAGATACTGAGCATGGGTGTAGTTTTTGAGGACGGGGGACGTACGGGCAGACGCAGCTCGTATCTCATCCCGCCTCCATTACGCCAAGGTCACTCGGTTGCTTTTCTTAATATGATCAGGGAAAGTGTCACTTTTGCAGTTCTGCGGTAGTAAATAAGGAGCGGGCGCTCTAATTTGAATGTAGTGTACCAGAGGCCCTTTATGGGTTGTTAATTTAGTGTTTAAATACATTTAACAGTTGAGAGAGAGTACTGATTAGGCCGGCACTCCGAGTGAAGGCTATTTTTCTCTCCAATGTGTTCGGTGCCTTGTTACAGATGTGCATTATTGTTATGGCGTGATGGATGAACGCCGTGGATATTTTTGAATTAAGAGCCACCGCAAAGGGCACAGTGAAAGATGATTATTTCCACATACTCCCCCCCACCCCCCTCCAATTCCCTTCCACTTTAACACAAGTTCCACCATTGGCGACAATATCCGTTTATTAACTCATATAAAACAATAGCTACACCCACCGCCATTGGAGATGATCGTCGGCAAACATACCTTCATAGCCCTATTGTTTGATCGGGTCATAATGTTAATCACTGCTAGCATGTTTAGCATCGTTTTGCTAGCCGCTGTTGTCAATATCAAGGGATTTCGCATTGTGTCCATAAACATCCATTCAGTCCATTTCTTTGAATCACCCGATCTCCTATTCCTAATCCCAGATGCCATTTTTGAGGGGCAAAACAGCATACATTCCACAGCTCAGAGCAGTCACAAAGTCACTATATGGATGCAGTCATCTTAATAAAGGCTAAACAAGCATTTGATCGATGAGGCACATCCTGTGCGCTGATGTAAAATGTCCATTTCCGGGTCTGAAAACGTGGCTCTTTAAAATACAAGCTCAACACTTAAACACTGGCGGTATCAAAATACAACAATTCAAATAAGTGCTGGCACAGAAGGAGTTAATTCTTAGACGTATATAATGAACGTAGTGATCCTGACGAGATGTGTCCTTTTTTGAGGGGAAAGAAGTAGCACCCTTCAGTATTTGAGATGTGCGTCTATAAAATAACTCTGGCTTTTACACCACTTTGTCTCAAGGTGACTTTCAGTGCTATAACTGGTGATCTTCAGTGGTATAACCAAAATGCCCTTTACTGTCTTTTCTGCAAGAGTTTCTTTGTGGAAATGGAGCGATAGCTCACTGTACACAACTATTATTACTTGTGCAAGCAGAGCGCACAAGTGTTGTGGATGATTGGACCGAAAGTGCAAGGTACTCGCCGTTTTGGTTGATGGTGACATAATTAAATTGTGTTATAGATTACAGCACTCAGATATTTCATAGTTATGTCACCTGCAACATAAACATAGAGGACAGACCACTTTGATTCGATTGGAACCATATTAAAATAACTGCTAGTCAAATATGTAAATGAGTACATGCAGTACAACACAAAGAAATGACAGTGAAGTGACAATTTTAGGACTTTTGAGGGATAGTTTTTAACATACTATAAAAATACATTACTGCATCCTCCTCAAAGTGCACTATTAAAACTCAAACATCAGCTAAATAACAAACTAACTAACTAACAAAATGGACATGGACAGTAATGATTCTACATCCCCAACAGTGGGGTTCAGTTCAAATTATGCTTAATTTGGTTGTGTTTTTTGATTTGATTTTTATTTAGATTTTTTTTCCATGATGCTGGGCTGGTCAGCAGGTCAACTATCCTTATTTTGCGTGTTTCCAGTTCAAGTAGGCCTATTACTATTTTAGGGGAGGGTCCCCAGTTCAAATCTGATTATTTTGTCCTGAAAAAGCTTGAGAGCGGCTGGGTTAATCGATAGACCTATGATGTACTGTAACTCCATTTGTTCCAAGCCAAGCCTGATCCAAAAACTACACCAGTAATAATGTCCTCCTCACCAGGAAAGCCAAGAGACAGCGACAACTGATAGAGTCCTCCTCGCCTCCACCGTGTTATTGTCTGTTATTATTTCCCCTTAACTCGACACACTTTGGCAACACTTCCTCCTGCGCAGCCAGCCGGCGGAGAGCAGACGGTTTGACCATGAAAGCCAATAAAGGCCCGGTGCGGGCTGGCCGCCTCCGCGCCACACATTCTCCTGACACCCAACGCCAGTTATGAAATTGGGGGATAAGTTAATGTGTCACAGTGGCATTGATTTTTCATTTGCTTCCCTGCTGGCCCCAGTCTCCCATAGCAAGACGAGGAGGAGGGCCCGACGTGGCCTCCTTTTCCCTCTGTGCTTCGCAGGATGGATTACCGCCATCGCAGCAGCCATACATGGCTGCCATGACAAGGAGGAAGGGAGGGGCTGAGCTCCTTCACGTTAGGCAGGTGCCACGCCTGATTACAGGTGACAATCCCTGGCTGCTAGATCAGGGCCAGATCTAGGCATGGGCAGCGTGTGGAGGGCCACATAAAATAATCTTGCATAGGTCCACCTAACTCCGAGAACCGCCACTCCTAGAACCAGTGGCGGTTCTAGGAGTTAGGTGGCCCTATGCAAGATTATTTTAATGTGGCCCTCCACACGCTGCCATGCTGGCTGCACAGGAGTGTTTTTTGCATGCCAAAAACATGATGGCATGCAAAAAATAAAAAAAATAAACAAATTTCAAGTTTTCAAGTTCTTATATTTATATATCTTATATAGTGCTTATATTTAAAATTTCATCATTCAAAAAAGAAAAATCTTTCATGTGTGCCTGTTGCAACTTCAACAACTGATATTATTATTGATGCATGTTTACCTGCCCAATGCAAGTCCTGTATAAGACATAAATTTGTGAATCACAAAACAAAAGAAAATATGTAAAATAGAAGATATAGTTTGTGTTATAGATACAGCATAACCATGCCAAAATACATAGTTATGTATTCATTGTTTGGAGTGAATTTAAGCGAAAATGAGATTGGTGTGGCTTCATTTTCGCCTGCCCCCCAATTAGTTAAGGTTGCATTCGAACCTGTGCCAGATACTGTCTGATATTGTGGCAGCATTTACTAACATAACCGCAGCACTCTGCACACATTACGTACAGTACAGTTGTTGCTACAACACAGATTGTGTTGTACACCTCTTTTCTTTTGCAGGTGGGTGGGGGACTTGGTAAAGTAATAATGTAATAGGTAGCATTACTCTTTGATTCAAGTAATAATATAATACTACTTTTTACTTAAGGGTCATGAGTAAAGTAAAGACATTACTCTCCTAAGTAATATTGTCCAACACTGGTCATACTGCCTTATACGTTCAATCATAAACTATAATAATTTGTAATTTGCGCATTTTACAAAGTATAGAGTTCGTATCCAAAGCATTTTACAATCACTCATTCACACACTCACACCAATGAAAAAGGAAACATTTCGGGAGCAATTAGTGGTTCAGTATGTCTTGCTCAAGAACACCAACTCTAGGGGAGTCTGGGTTTGAACTGGCAACCTTCCGGATACCTAACCGGCTACTCCAGCCCTGAGCCACCTGTGCTGTTACAGTAATGTCATACAGGTATTTTTTTGCCTTCTTTTCAGAATGTGAAATCGTAGCATTTAACCTGCTGTTATGTATGCATTATAGGACTATATATACTGTAGGAACTATAAATCAACGTGGAAGAAAAAAAAATCACAGGGAAAACACAGATATTTTAACACGGTACTAATGATGTATGGAGAAAGAAAGGGAAAAGAGACTTTCAATTCTATAGCCGAGGTTAAAATGAGCACTATAAGAAAGGTGTGTGTGTGTGTGTGTGTGTGTGTGTGTGTGTGTGTGTGTGTGTGTGTGTGTGTGTGTGTGTGTGTGTGTGTGCGCATGTGTGCGCGTGCGTGTGTGCCCTGCCCACATGGTCCCTGTGAAACGAACGGAGGCGGGTGGGGGAGAAACAAAACGCGGCTCACGTAACGACAACACGGTGCTCAATGAGCTATGTCCTCAGTTCCATATGAGATTGGTTAATACAAAAGCTTGCTGGTGAAAAACATTGTCCTGCTTCTCGGTGACAAAGACAAAGTGCTGGGCGTTCGGCGCTGCGCGAGTCAAAGGGACAGGTGACGACAGGGAGGGAAAGAGGCAGGGGAGGGAATTTGAATTTCACATCTACGAAGAGGCAGCACGTCATTAAAAAACCCTAATTTCGGTGTCAGGTAGACTTACAGGTGATCCATCATGTTGTCAGAGGAATTTTCATTTTTATTTTTCAAAGCCACTTCTTTTTTTTCAAAGCGCCGCCTACCCCCCACCACCCCAAGCTTCTTACTCTATATAGCGTGTTTCCTTTTCAATTAGAAATTACTAGCAATTAACGGGAGAAATCTTAAGTCGGCCTGTGCACGTGAACGCGCGCGCAATGAAGATATTTACACCCAAGTCCGTTCAAGCAGATCACAACGGGTTGAAGAAAACAACAAACTGTACAATTAAAAATTCCACATGTTCAAAGGCAAAGATCATACAGTGGAACACATTACATGTTACAATATCTATTAGTAGTATTGAATAATACGTTCAGCATTAAGTTGTCATATACTGTAATGTGAACTTCTTATCCAATAAATGACAGAATAATTAAACCCAGGTTAATATGCAGATTACATTTTGTGTGAAAGTCGGGGGCCGCTGTAATGTGGACCCCTCAAACCCCCCCTAAAACCCCTCCCCCCCGTCCGCCTGCCTGTGCGCAACGCGACACGACATACAGTTACACATACCACCCATAGCAAAGTGCATATCAGCACCCATAAATGCCATTTATTGGTACATTTCTAAACGTTAACGCCTGTCACCCCCAATCTCTCCCAAGCAGCCTCTCGCACTTGGGGAAATGAAATGCATGTTGAGCCGCGCTGGGGGGAGGAGGAGGGGGTGGACGGTGGGGGTGCAAAGGGGGGACGGGGGGGACACGAGGAGGACACACGTTAACCCAGATAGACTGTGACACAAAACACCATTACCTTCTCCTGTTCACACTGTGAGGCACAGGACAGCTCACACTCACCCTGTCCCTCCCAGGAACCCATCCGAATGAGAGAAAGATGCTCTCTACTCTGTGGGATATATCGCTTAACATTTGCACGTTTATTTAATGGCAGAAACATCTCATATCCTTGCTTTAACTAGTGTTTTTTTTTTCTAAATTGACGGCCTGTACTTGATGCTACAGTCACACAAAAGCATCAAAAACAGAGTGAAACAGAGTGACAGTCTAGTTTTCAAGCTTGTTGACTGGCTATTTATTATTGTTTTTACCATTTTTGAATTTGATTCCTTGGAAAGTAAGTCTAATCTGACAAAGATGAAAACGTATACCTACACTTAAAACATAAGTGTGTTTTATATATAGAAATACAATTGCATAATATATATATCCTATTGTATATATAGGAATTTGCTTGTGAGCTTCTTTTATTTTTCTTTAATTAAATAGGTGATAATCGTGAAAACATTTTTGTTAAATATGTGACCGCTCATGACCGGTGCCAAGTCATTCATATTTTACCATATTTGATTGTCTTTTATGGATTACAACATTACACCTATTAGATACATGTTTAAGCATGTGTTTCATGTTTACATTTCAAATTTCCTGTGATATTAACAGAACACTAAATTAAAATCAGTGTTTCTCCTCTCCTGAAGAGTTTTGTCTTGGCCCAATGACCTCAACCCAGGTCATTAGCGGTCACATATAGCAAAAAATAGACGAGCTACAAGCCCAATCTATAGGTTGTGAGAGCAAACAGGTTGGCCGTTTTCGCTATATTTTAAGTTGTATTAAAAAAAAAAACGTTGCTTCTTGTAAAAAATATTGAACAAGATAGACGGCCTAATAACACATCAGTTTTTGTTTTGCCCAAAATAGGCCTATAGACACACAAAAAACAAACTGTAAAAGAATAAATTCGGGTCATGTTCCAGAGGCTCATGGCCGTGTACGGTCCAGTATATTATGTGTATGTACTGTCCAGCACAGTTCAGTGCAGCAGGAAGCTAATAACAGCCCTGGTGTAAACAGGCAGTACAGTAATAACCTGTCCTGTCCAGCGCGTGTGGCGTGTAGATGGTGGATGGTGATATCCCCCGAGATGGATGTGACATGCGGGGCTGGCGGGCCGTCCGCTTGTTCCTATCTGCCGCTGGGAGGCTGGGCTGTCGTAACCGAGGATATATAACCACGGTCGTCCTTACTATGGGGCTTCTTAAATGGACAAAAATGCCAGGGCAGCAGAAAAAAAAAATGGCGAACGAACCCACGGAGCTTCATTAGCGGGGTGGAGGGGGGGGGGGGGGGTGGACTAGCCCTCCCAGCATGCTTTGCGATGACAAATGATTGACTTGGAACAATATCTAAGCCGATCAGGATAAAGTACCAGCCATTTCAAGGCTCAGCAAAATTCAAATTCTAATTAGACCTTGCACCACCATTCCAAATAAAAATGGCTCCCTAGGTAGGCTCAGCCCTTTCAGGTGTCTCTCCGCCGACCAGTGAAACAAAACGAATAAAGAAAATGATTAAAGCGATAACAAAGGCATAAAATTCAAATTATAGCAGCATCACATCTGGGATATGAACGTCAGCGGACTGCCGTCCTCTCTCTCTTTCTCTCCACCTCTCTCTCTCTCTGTGTTTCTCTCTTTTTGTCCTTCCCTCCCTCTCACTTCTACTTTTGCATACACTTGCGTGCGCGTCACACCCACGCACGCGCACGCACGCACGCACGCACGCACGCACGCACGCACGCACGCACGCACGCACGCACGCACGCACGCACGCACGCACGCACGCACGCACGCACGCACGCACGCACGCACACACACACACACACACACACACACACACACACACACACACACACACACACACACACACACACACACACACACACACACACACACACACACACACACACACACACACACACACACACACACACACACACACACACACACACACACACACACACACACACACACACACACACACACACACACACACACACACACACACACACACAGCATTCCATTCTTTCTGCATAAGGGCAATCAAAGAAAAGAGTGAGATCAAGAGACAGACAGAGACAGAGAGTGAGAGGGACAATCAGACTGGGAGACATAGAGCGAGAGGGAAAGGACAGAGAGAAACAGAGGGCGAGAATGAGAGAGAGAGAGAAAGAGTGAGGGGGAGGGAGGGACAGTCAGACAGAGAGAGAGGGAAAGAGACAGAGAGAGAGAGAGAGAGGCAGGGAAATTAAAAGGTAGAGAGCGGAGAAAGGCAAATAGGGCTCTCAAGCTTTAACGTTATTAATGAGTGCTCAAAAAATGTGCGACTTTTCCAATCTTCTGTGAGAAGCGCTTGAAGGAGCGTGCAGATGAAGCTGACCTTCACAATGTTCTTTGGTCTTTAGTTAAGAAATTCACTCACCATTATGGCATCATTAGGGAAACAAGGATAAAATTACTCCATGGTTAATGACCTATAGGATCCCCCACCAAAATTTGTTTCAGATCTAATAAAACTGAGCTTAACACACTCCAGTGAAATATGAGGACTGTTATATGCGGGCGGGTATTAAAATGTGGAGGGGGGGAAATAGATTTTCTGAAGCTAGGAGGACTGGACTTTTCAAATCAGATAGTAGAATGGAATTTTCTGGGCAATAAATTCTACCATGTCTCAATTTCTTTTTCTCCTCTTCTGCTCTTATTCTTATTTTTCCCTTTTTTTCTCCCCAGAAATTTCTCTTGCTTGTGATGGAATCTGTTTAGTGGGGATGGCCTCTAAAAATTCATTGCCAACCCAGCGGGTCTCTCCCCCAACCTCACAGATGGATGGATAGATTGATGGATGAACAGCCAAATGGGCAAATAAGTGAAGAAAATTACGAGCGTGCAGGAAAAACTCTCAGTGAGACGGAGGTATAAGTGATTAGACACATAATATGGACTTCTAAATATCCCCAGAGAATGTGTGGGGAGGAAGTGAAGACTCAATAACTATTGCAGAAAAAGAAAACGCTTTAACGTCGCGTACAGCGATGATGAATACAGGTGATTTATAAGTGCACATCGAGCTAGTAGTAGTGTTATTTCCTACCATTTAATTGAGAAATCTTTGCCTATAATGGTATGCCCAAAATCGGGACGCCAGGTTGAAAGTGTTATACTATAGTATTATAATATTACATCGAGTGGAGTCCCCCAGGGGTCTACACTCGGTCTGTTCCTTTTCTCGTGCTACATCTTTACCCCCACAAAAAATGCTGATCCACAAGCTCACAACGTGTATAGCGTTTTGATGTGGCTGTGACCTTGCAGATCGGCTAATTCTCGGCAGAATGAGCGACGCCAATTAATGGATCAAGTTGTTTAAGGCGCCGGGCATATCAACACCGGTCCACATGATACTGATCATTTTGCTTTGTTTACGTTCTCTTCGGCGTGCTAGCATGCACGGGGATGCGACGCGTTGCCAAGCAGCTAATTAGTGCAACACAGAGCCAGCTTCAGAGGACACACCAAAAGACATTAGGGAGGGCAATTTAACACTGCAGGCCATCAGGCGTCTAAGACACGCATGCATGCATGCACGGACGCACGCACGCACGCAGATACAATGCATACATTCGTACTAGATATATACATACGTGCATGTCACAAAAGTAAGTACACCCCTTGCATTTTTTCAAATATCTATTGATATATCTTCCTGGGAAAACTTTGACGAAATGACACTTCAGTACAATATAAAGTAGCCACTGTACAGCTTGGAAAATGCTGTAAATTTCATTTTTTCATCAAAATAACAGAAACACAGCCATTAATGTCTAAACTGATGGCAACAAAAGTAAGTACACCCTTCAGTGAAAGTGTCCAAATTGGGCCTAAGTCACCCAAGTAGACATTTTTCCTCCCCAGTTCCATGTGACTTGTTAATGTTAACACAGTCTCAGGTGTGAGAGGTGAGCAGGTGTGTTAAATTTGGTAATATCGCCCCCTACATCTCATAATGGTCACTGGAAGTTCAACATGGCACCTCATGGCAAAAAAACTCTCTGAGGATCCGAAAAAATGATTGTTGCTCTAGATAACATGGGCCTCGACTATAAGAACATTGCCATCATCCTGAATTTAAGCTGCAGCACCATGGCCAAGGGCATACAGCAGTTTAAGAGGACAGGATCCACTCAGAACAGGCCTCACCATGGTTGACCAAAGAAGTTGAGTGCACATTCTCAGCATCAAATCCACAGGGAGACGTCCGGAAATGGTCGTAGAAGTTCTGTAAACATTGCTGCAGAGGTTGGAAGGGTGGGGGGTCACCCTGTCAGTGCTCAGACAATACGCCACATGTTGCATCAACTTGGCCTCAATGTCTGTCACCCCAGAAGAAAGGCTCTTCTCATAATGATGCACAAGAAAGCCCTCAAACAGTTTGCTGAGGACAAGGAGACTAAGCATATGGATTACTGGAACCAAGTCCCGTGGTCTGATGAGGCTAACAAACATTTTGATGGCTTTCTTGTGCATCATCATGAAAAGAAGCTTTCTTCTGGGATGACAGCCATAGAGGCCAAGTTGATGCAACATGTGGCGTATTGTCTGAGCACTGACAGGGTGACCCCCCACCCTTCCAACCTCTGTAGCAATGCTCACAGAACTTCGACGACTATTTCCCTACGTCTCCCTGTGGATTTGATGCTGAGAACGTGCACTCAACTTCTTTGGTCAACCATGGTGAGGCCTGTTCTGAGTGGATCCTGTCCTCTTAAACTGCTGTATGCCCTTGGCCATGGTGCTGCAGCTTAAATTCAGGATGATGGCAATGTTCTTATAGCCGAGGCCCATGTTATCTAGAGCAACAATCATTTTTTCGGATCCTCAGAGAGTTTTTTTTGCCATGAGGTGCCATGTTGAACTTCCAGTGACAATTATGAGATGTAGGGGGCGATATTACCAAATTTAACACACCTGCTCACCTCTCACACCTGAGACTGTGTTAACATTAACAAGTCACATGGAACTGGGGAGGAAAAATGTCTAATTGGGCGACTTAGGGCCAATTTGGACACTTTTACTGAAGGGTGTACTTAGTTTTGTTGCCATCAGTTTAGACATTAATGGCTGTGTTTCAGTTATTTTGATGAAAAAATGAAATTTACAGCATTTTCCAAGCTGTACAGTGGCTACTTTATATTGTACTGAAGTGTCATTTCGTCAAAGTTTTCCCAGGAAGATATATCAATAAATATTTGAAAAAATGCAAGGGGTGTACTTACTTTCGTACGAGATATATACATACGTGCATGCACACACACATGCAAAAACACACAGACACACACACACACAAAAGAGCTTTGGCAGTAGATTCCCTTTCACACGCACAGCGTGAACCAACATTTTAGAGTGGTTTGGTTTTATTTTAGCTTGGTTTGGGTTAGTGTGGTTTGGTTTAGTTTGGTTTGTGTTTGAGCCTGGTTTTGTTTAGTGTGTTTGCTGCTTAGCATGGTTTGGTTATACCCGGGTTTGGTTCTGTGTTGTTTTGATTGAGTGTGGTTCTGGTTTTAGTGTGGTTCTGCTTTAGCCTGGGTTTGGTTTATGGTGTTTTTTTTTGTGTTGTTTGCTGCCCCTGAGAGCGGTGTGCGGTGGGTGGAGGGTGGTTTGTGTGAGCTAATGGCATTTGCTCTCTTTAAACTTTAATCTTTCCTATTAATTCCCTGCAACTGGAGAATGTGCGAGAGTTAATGTTCCATGAACGTGTTTCTCACTCTGCAATCTCTTCAAGCTAATTACCTTCAGGTGCTAAATGGGGGGAAATTGCAATCCATTTGGAAGGGAGAATTTTTTCGCCTCCCCTTTGCCTATGAAACGCTGTGGGCACCCCGTTAAAAAGAGCAGAAAGAAAATCAAACAGAGAGGTAGTGCAGGTCTGGAGCGTCCAGATCTAATCAAAAGGTGGACGTAACGCGGCTCCCCCATTGGCTCATTCCTGCTTGGACGGAGGCGGCAGCAGCGTCGGCCGGCCGGCCGGTGGTCGGGGGAACGGTTTAAATTGCTTCCTGTGCGTTTTCCCGCCTCACTGCTTATCTCCCGGCGGGGTCACCTGGAGGTCAGCAGGTGCACAGCGGCGGGAATGGACGGAAAGGCGCGCGGCCGGCAGGAAGAACCGGAGGAACAGATGTTTGATTGACATGGATCACACTGATGGGGCTATTAAAAGGTCCTCTGATGTGATGGGAGAGGTGCTTCTGAAGGGTAAACACCAAGGAGGAAGAGATCCACCTCTAGACCCCTTTCTGAGCCCCCATGCCAACAAACAGTGGTGGGATGGAAAGTGCATCTTTACTTAAAGGAGAATTCCACCCCAAAAGGCGTTCTTATCTTTATTTGCAGTTTATTTATTTCCAATAAAAGTGGTCCAGTTGTTGGACCCCAAAATAAGCTTAGAATGGGCTTATGGTATGTTGTTCAAATTCACCTATTCCCATTGCTCCAAGATGCATTTTGCTATATATTCGCTCTCCACCATGTCAATACTGTGTTGACAGTCCCACTTTCACTTTTAGTTTAGCATTCTTTCAGCCATAAACTGTGCGCCACAACCCCATGCTTTCAGAGAGCTGAACCACTGCTGGACCGAAAGTGAAAGTAAGTGTCAACACACTATTGGCATGATGGAGAGAGAACAAAAATGCATTTTGGAGCAATGCCATAAAGGAGTTTATTTTTTCACAAAATAACTGGACCACTTTTTTAAAATAAATCAACTGAAAATAAAGGAAATTCTCCTTTAAAGGGATAGTTCAGATTTGTGGAAATTTAGTTGTATGAAATACAAATACAACCACCATCAATATAGTGGTGTCAACTGCTCTGGTTTTGGTAAATATTAAGTAGTCCCTTGTCATTTTGTGGGGGGTCACTGGGGCCCATGCAGTAAAACTAAACAAATCCACAAAACTGACATAGTTTGAATTGTTGAATTATTTCTAAAATATAAAATATAAAATGAACGAAGCACAAGCTTCGTTCATTTTTTTTTTTACCTCTGGAACTACTTTTTGGGTGTTCCCTGTGATAGAGGGATCAAAAAGGTCAACACCAGAAATTAAGTTAGTTTTAGGATTCATTTGCATTTACTGCATGGCCCCAAATGCCACATTTACCAACCGTGCCATGGTTACCATTCACAATAGCACCTTTCCGATCCAATCCAATTCCAATGTGCTTTACATAGTGCATTTAATTCCCACATTCATACTAGGCAAAACACCAACCAGCACCCCGGTAGCAATTTGGGGTGCCTTGCCCATGGGCACTTAGACATGTAAAGTAGACAGGAGGAGCCGGGATTCGAACCACCGACCCATGGATCATTGGACGCCCTGCTCGACCTCCTGGGTCACTTTTGAACATGTTTGCCAACAACGTAGAGACTGCCAAGCAATTCCCAACACACACCTCTCATCAGAAACCTGAGAATTAGCATAAGGGCATCGTTTCTGGACAGAAACTATAAGGTCAAGCATGCACACAGGGTGTGCATGGGAGCCCAGTCCTGGTCAGGGTCAGGACCAACATGCACTGCAGCGCACGGCGGGGCTACCTATACCTACCTACCGCCCTACAGCGTAGGAGAAGGGTTTATGGGAAGAGGAAGCTCAGAGATACAGACAGAGAGAGGGGGGTGTCAGGCTGCATGCGCAGCGCGGTGAACAATGCAGACTCCCAGAGATGTTTGCAGCGGGGAGGAGGACCCAGCGTTGTCAGACCTCGTTTGATCTTTCCCTTCAAGATGACACAGCAGGAAATTAAAGATGAAAGGGAGGAGGAGGAGGTGGAGGAGGCCCAGGACTACTGTCTAATAAACACTGGGACAAAATGACCTCAGCCAGCGCTAACCCCACCTCACCACCCCATATCCGCTCCGTATAAAGTGCAAGGGGGTGGGGGGTCTTCATTCACAGAAACCGCCGTTGTTGGATTACCCATGAAGCCCTTTGGCAAACAATGGACTGAAAGGGAACAATGTTGGGGTTGTTGGGGGTCAAGTCGATATTATACCTTCATTTGTTAGTCTATTTATAGACAGGTTGTAGCATTACTGTTTGGTAGAACTACAATAACAAAAGGTTTGATATTCAAAATTCACTTGAGTAGAAAAGAGTAGAAAAATTCTCATTTTGCAGGATGTCCCATTTCAGCTTTTGAGTTTAAGTATAAGAAAATTGTAAATGCTCTAATGAAAAAACAATCTCATTTTTGTAATGCTCATTAATGTTGTTGATGTCTGAGGGTCTTTCAGTGCCTTCAAGATGCTCAGTGACATCACAGAGGGTAGGTTTGTTTCCCCTGAAGAAGGTAGGAAGTCTGTCCGCCTGTACACCGTTCTTAAGCTCCCAGTAGTTTATTAAGAATCAATGGTCAGGAATCAATGCTCAGGAATGACTGTTTCAACCCCTCTGGGTCTATTTCATCAGGTTTGTTTCCCTGCCTACATCCCTGGGAGGTGTTCAGGTGAACTTCAACATTGTTTAGTGGCACAGTGTTAGGGAAACATCCCACACTACTACAATGGACCAAAAAATCCATTAATTTTAGTTTTTCTTCACTGAACCATTCACACATGTCCCAGTATAGGATGGACAGAAGGACAACTTCCCACCTCAGTTCATATATTTTGTATGAATATTTGTAAGATAATACACACTTTTTCCACAGATGTTGCCTATCTTATTGATGTATACTGATGTTTTGTTTTTGCTTTTTTGGAAAGGAATATTTTAAATTGGTTAAATATGCCCATGTTTACTTCGGTTAATGCTACTGTATTGGAAAATAGGTGACCTCAAAGATGGTGATGAAAATATATCATGTTAATAATTTGCATAGTAACTAGTAGGTATAGGCTGCCAAATAAATGTAGTGGTGTAAGGAGTATACTGTACCATTTGCCTCTGAGATGTAGGTAAAAAGTCTCAAGAAAATAGAATCAAATAAAGTAGCCTCCTATACAAGTACATGTTTATAGCAGTACTTGAGTAAAAGGGGGTCATGGACATCATTCATTTTCATTTTACTATTATTTGTTTTGAATTGATATTATTTACAGACATTTTCAAAAACATTCCAAGAAAAGCTACTATAAATGTAAATTTTACATTTAAATGTAGAATTTTACATTATTATTTTGCTCACTAATTTCACAATGAAGTCGATCAAATTAGAAAATAAAAGCAAATATTTAACACGTAGTGAAGATAGCCAACCTACTGTACACATTTTGAGAGTGTGGGTTGCCTACTTTCACTTGGAGAATGTCTACTTTCTCTTCTGGGTCATGGGGCTAAAACTTTTAGGAACCACTACTTTACATCTCTGTGGTGCTTACAGTAATTCTTCACTGAAGCATTACAGTGCATGTATTGGATGACCATAGTTTGTTATGAGTACAGGGAGGATAGTTTGATTTGTAACAACTGGAGTGGGAATAATAATTTAACTGGTGGGTTATTCCGATAATAATTCAGACAAAAGAAAACCCTCGGTATGATGATGTACAACACAAAGCCATCGCGCACCTCACACTCTCCCTGGGGCCGGCCGTAATATATCTGGTGGTAGGTTAATATCAAATGAATTAGTGGTGGTGGGGAGGGACGCAAACACTAACGCTATCTTAGACAAACACTCATACAGACGGCCGCTAAGCTCCCACCGTGTTAAGGAATCCCCTATCAACAGAACTCCCTCCCATTTATCACAGCATGTGCATGCTCGCTTGTGCGTGTGCGTGTGTGTGTGGAAGAGGGAGTGGACACTACAGGAACACACATCAAAAGGAGAGAGCATGGCGGATGGCCCTCCGTATAGTGCTGTTACTCTGTGGTCCTTTCATGACAGACACTCCACACTGGTAACTGAAACCCACAGAAACCCAAGAAGCCACACATGTCTTTAAAGCAGGTGTCTCCAACGTTTTTCATTTTAGAGCTACTTTGAAAAAATCTGAGGGGCCGAGAGCGACTTGACTTTTAGCTTTTTTTCAAAAGTCTATTCACATTTTGCATTCTCCTCTAATGAGATGCCTGGCACTGCATGGCCTCCGCAAGACACTTGAACGCTGGGGTGTATCCAGTCCACTCAGGTTCAATCTTATAGAGTCATTCAAATGATCATCAGTCAACCTAGTTCTGAATTTGGATTTGATCACATTCATATCAGAGAATACAGATTCACAAAGATAAGTAGAGCCAAATAAAGCCCTCACTTTCAATGTTGTGAATTCTGTTGTGCTTTTACCTGCACATCATTTTGGAGATTAATAATCTCCATTTCCATTTCAAATGCATTGACATTGAACATGTCAGCCATCTGCCCTGATATTACACTCACATCTACCTCCATTAAAGGGTTAGCAATGAATGCCACACAGGGCTCCAGTTCACAAAAATCTTTGAACCTGTCCTCAAATTCCTGCCCAAGCTTGGACAGTAGGTCACAATATTTATCCACATCCAACACATCAACTGCCTCTGCATTGTTTTCCAACACCTTCCTCATTGAAGGAAAATGCTGCAGTCTCTTGTTTTTTACCCATTGCATGTAAAATGAGACTTTTACTTTGAAGGCCTTCACAGCACTGATCATGTCACTGACAGATTTGTCTTTGCCTTGATTGGATTTGATTTGACCTGAAGATGACGTATTGACGTAGGCCTAGTTACGCTCGAGTGGGCATACGTTTGTATGTTGAATGACAAAGGAAAGAGTTGCAATGCATTTCAGGTCATGCTTTTCATATCATTCATAGCCTAATTTTGCAACTCCTTTGCGAGCTACCCAAAAACAACCAACGAGCTGCCGGTAGCTCGCGAGCTACCCGTTGGAGACCCATGCTTAAAGTATATAAAGAATACTTCTCAGAATTTTAATAACATTAAATTCTTCTTTTTCTAAGACTGTTCCATTATTAGATCACTTCCTGAAAATATCTAGTATCTATAACAACCATAGGAGCCGCAGTGGCCCTTTAAAAGATCAGCAAAGCACTTTCTGATTGGGCAGCATAATAGTCCCGGCGGGACTATTCCTCCAGCCAATGACAAAGCTTATAGGGATTTCTTTTGAGGACTACTGCAGCCCCTAGACGCATCATAAAAATTAGAGTTTTTTGGAGATTATCTAATGAGAATAATTAAAAGGAAAACAATAATTACATATAGGAGCTTTAACTGGATTTCATTCTGTGTTTTTTCTGCTCCATAATATCACATCCTGTCGTTTAGGTCAGTGGTTTTGAACCATTCTGATACCAGGCCCCACTATTTGTTCTGCATTTGAGACACAGATCACCATTAGCTTCTCACGCCCAAAACTAGTCAAAATTAACAAAAACAATTCACTCACAACTCCATGCTATATTTAGGAGAGTTAACAGGCAAACGTTGACCAAAATAACAGTTCTTCTACATTCTCTATTTTCTACATTCTCTTGGAAATTCAGTAATAGGCTACTATTGTAATTCAAATAATATAACTCTTTTGAGCCATGTCTGATCACCATTTGAGTATTTTGTCTACAATTCCAAGCTTTAGGCAAACGTTTATCAAGTAAAAAAATCTTCTACATTCTCTAATTGTGTATACTTCTTGTAAAGTGGTTATGTAGATGTTTAACCATAATAAGTAAACATATGGATATTATGCAGCCTCTTGGTTGCTCTCATTAGGAGCATGCTTGGCTCCTCCTGGAACGGAGGTACGGTGCTCAATAGAGCGGTGGGAGGAATCTCTTCGCCTCCTTTAAAGGGTTTATTTAAGGCGTTAATCTTCACCTTGGGGATGGACGCACACTTTGAGCGGGAGCTCGGTTTAAAGTGGCATGTGGCCTTACGACCAGTGATGGTTGAGGGGTTTCCTGGCTCCTCATCGGTGGGCGCATCATCACTTGATGACAGACGTGCTAGTGTGATGGGTGGACCAGTATCTTGGTGAGAGGGCAGTGGAACTGCAGTAGGTGGTCTAGGTGTCTCGGAGACCATTTGAAAGCAGGTCGTTTCAGGTGGCAGCCCTCTCCTATCCTCATGCGATGGCTCTGTGGTAAAGGCTACTGGGCACAGCGCTGTACCTTTTCCCCCTTGGAGGGCTGTGCATGCATGAGGGTCAATGGACACCTGCTGGGCTGTGTCCTCTGGAGGGTGGACACCTGCTGTTGGATGGACCGCCTCTGCTCCATCTCCGGGAACAGACCCCGCCGCTACCGGCGCTGCAGGGTAAACAGGCTCTGGACCAGACTTTGCTCGCTCAGTCTGCGCTAGGAAGGATGAGACCATATGTGCCTCCTCCAGTTTCTGTCTGGCCTGTCTCCGCTGCTGCTGCTGAATCATGAACTTCGTGATGTCCTCCCTCTGCTGTTGGTCTCTCCGAATTCGGTCCTCCAAGATTTGCAGTCTTTCATCCGCAGCTCTGTCTTCCGCCAGCCGCTGCTCTATCTCCTGTAGGGCCAGGACCCTCTTCCTCTCATTGAGGGCGGCAATTTGGGTCTCTGTCAGGGCTATCGAGCGCCTGCTATGGTGCCTTCTTTGGCTGGATGCCGCCCCACAGTGGTGAATGGATGCTGCTTTGGTCAGCGGTGTGGAGTGGTGGACGGCGCCTGCCTGGGTCAGCAGTGTGGAGTGGTGGACGGCGCCTGCCTGGGTCAGCGGCACGGAGAGGTGAGAGGAGCCCGGATGGGCTGGGGCGCCAGAGAGGCAGGAGGAGGCCGGATGGGCTGGGGTGCCGGAGAGGTGAGTGGAGCCCGGATGGGCTGGGGCGCCGGAGAGGTGAGTGGAGCCCGGATGGGCTGGAGCGCCGGAGACGTGAGAGGAGCCCGGATGGGCTGGAGCGCCGGAGTGCTGGGAGGAGCCCGGATGGGCTGGAGCGCCGGAGCGCTGGGAGGAGCCGGCCTGGAGTGGAACGCCAGAGCGCTGGGAGGAGCCGGCCTGGAGTGGAACGCCAGAGCGCTGGGAGGAGCGCGGATGGAGTGGAACGCCAGAGCGCTGGGAGGAGCCGGCCTGGAGTGGAACGCCAGAGCGCTGGGAGGAGCCGGCCTGGAGTGGAACGCCAGAGCGCTGGGAGGAGCCGGCCTGGAGTGGAACGCTAGAGCGCTGGGAGGAGCCGGCCTGGAGTGGAACGCTAGAGCGCTGGGAGGAGCCGGCCTGGAGTGGAACGCTGGAGAGGTGAACGGAGCCCTCCCGGAGTGGAGCGCTGGAGAGGTGAACGGAGCCGTCCTGGAGTGGAGCGCTGGAGAGGTGAACGGAGCCCTCCTGGAGTGGAGTGCTGGAGAGGTGAACGGAGCCCTCCTGGACTGGAGCGCTGGAGAGGTGGATGGAGCCCTCCTGGACTGGAGTGCTGGAGAGGTGGATGGAGCCCTCCTGGACTGGAGCGCTGGAGAGGTGGATGGAGCCCTCCTGGACTGGAGCGCTGGAGAGGTGGATGGAGCCCTCCTGGACTGGAGCGCTGGAGAGGTGGATGGAGCCCGGCTGGGCTGGAGCACCGGAGAGGTTGGCGGAGGCCGGCTGCCCTGGAGCCCTGGAGTGGTTGGCGGTGCCCGGATGAGCTGGAGCACTGGAGAGGTGGGAGGAGCCCGGATGGGCTGGAGCGCCGGAGCGCTGGGAGGAGCCCGGATGGGCTGGAGCGCCGGAGCGCTGGGAGGAGCCCGGATGGGCTGGAGCGCCGGAGCGCTGGGAGGAGCCCGGATGGGCTGGAGCGCCGGAGCGCTGGGAGGAGCCCGGATGGGCTGGAGCACGGGAGTGCTGGAGGGAGCCCGGATGGGCTGGAGCACGGGAGTGCTGGAGGGAGCCCGGATGGGCCGGAGCACGGGAGTGCTGGAGGGAGCCCGGATGGGCCGGAGCACGGGAGTGCTGGAGGGAGCCCGGATGGGCCGGAGCACGGGAGTGCTGGAGGGAGCCCGGATGGGCCGGAGCACGGGAGTGCTGGAGGGAGCCCGGATGGGCCGGAGCACGGGAGTGCTGGAGGGAGCCCGGATGGGCTGGAGCACGGGAGTGCTGGAGGGAGCCCGGATGGGCCGGAGCACGGGAGTGCTGGAGGAAGCCCGGATGGGCCGGAGCACAGGAGTGCTGGAGGGAGCCCGGATGGGCCGGAGCACGGGAGTGCTGGAGGGAGCCCGGATGGGCTGCAGTGCTGGCTGGAGTGCTGGATTGAGGCCACCCTTCCACCAGTAGAGAGGGCTGGTGCCTCGTCTGTGGCCTGGTGGCATGGCATATGGTTGAAGCCGGTGGGCCTCCCTGGAGCAGTTCCATATTCCTCTCTGGCTCCGCTTGAATCTCCTCTTCCTCCTCGTCGATCCTTCTCCCTTCCTCTCTACCTGCCATTGGTTCAGTCACATCCGGCTCGAAGGACCATTGTAAAAGAGGGGTCTCTTGGTAAAGTTCGGGTAGTTCAGGTAAGTGACTGACGAGGTGCGGGCAGGCAAGGCCACCGGCCAGGCTGACCATTGAGAGGCAGAGGCAGAAGGTTCGTTTGAAGATTTAATAGGTGTGAATGCGTGGTCTGTACATAAGGAAATAAACATAACATTCTGTATCAATAATAGTGAAATCATAATCGTCACATCCCTATTTAGCATCATGTGCACTTCATAACAACAAATCTATTTAATTCAATTATCAGTCAATAAGGATATGAAATAAGGATAAGCATTAAGGATATGAATACCTATAGATAATTAGAGCCATATTTAAATATATCTATAAACAGAGACATCAAACATATACAAATATATATATATATTATAAGATATAGATATAGATTATATACTGTATATATTAAACATGGTCATTATCATAGGTAAACATATGGATATTATAACATAAACTGGAGAAGTATATACAATAAACATCTCCTTTAACGATTGGCAAACATGTATGGTCTATACAGGTCCTACTCCAAGCAGACTGCACTGTTGCTCATTACATGATGCACAAACAAACTGGAGCGCCCATTAAACTCACAGCACACAGGGAAGTGCAGGAGTTCTTAGAGCACCAATAGTCCACAACATCAGACAAGTGTCTTACTTTAGTCATGGACGCACGCAAATGGAGGAATGGAGGAGAGGATGGTGGTTGTGGTAGGCAGCAGAGCAGGAGCAGCACTGAGGTGGTTGTGTGCAGCTAGGCCACTTATATAGCCTCCCACACCTGTGCGTGGCCAAACCACAACCTGCCACTCACTCAGCCTTGATTGGAGTGATTGGGCTGATGGTGTGGGAGTGACTCTCCATGAGCCTTTTGACAATGAATGTACAATTAAACCGAATGGTCCTTTGATTTACACATAAAGAGTGTACAATTGTACAATTTTGTTTGTAACGCCATCGCTTAACACGGGGACCACCAGCAACCCCCTCCCACCAGCAACCCCCTCAAGGACCACTGGTTAAAAATATCTATCTTAGAGGCATTGCTGAGGCATTTTATTACTATATAATATTTATTTATTTTGTTAATTTATCCGTTTTCACTTCATTACTTAACCTGAACCACTGTAACTGTAGATCCAGATTTCACAGTCACATGCAGGAAGCCGATTCTCAACAAAAAAGGCCTACATAAAGTTACGCCCGCAGTAGGAAACCGTCATACGGAGGAGCATAGATTAGATATAACGCTTTCATTTTTTACCCCCCTGTTCTTTGTAAAATGTCAAAGCTATTTTGTAAAAAGAGTCATTAAATGTGTTTACGGTCATGGAGATGGCTCATTTGAGTGGCATCATCCACCGGCTTGCCTGCATGAAGTTGTTGGGGGACATCGTACCGCTGGCGCAGCTATTGAAAGGTTATATTCTTCATGAAACACTCGAGGGTCCACTGATCCCTTGCAAGTGTCTGTTGGAAAATGCATTGACATTTTATGTGAACGTGGGGAGAGGGGGAAAAAAAGCCCTTCCTCAATTGACTCTCTTTCATTGCCTGTTCAGGTTTCAGGCCATTATACCCTGCAATAGAGGGACCACTCAACCCAGTTTGGTTATTACTATACCTCCGAGGAAACACCCCAGAATACTATTTGACTTTCCTTCATTCACAAAATGTGCCGGCCCTTAATCTGAAGTCCTGAACTGAGGATTGTGGCAACACAATAGCATATTCAAATATGTGTTATGCGGTTATGGATTATGGTAACTGCAATCTTCAAATGTTTTGTTGTATTTGCAAGGGGGAAGCTTTTTGTTTTATTTCTGAATTTTGACACATTTGCTGAGAATAATTAATATTTAAGTATACTCTACCTGGCGTTCCTATTTGGAGTGTAAATGGCACATTTATATTGCGCCTTTATCCAAGATGCTTTACATAGTGCAATTTATGGGTGAATCATATTCACCCATAAACACTCACATTCATGCACCGATTGCAGTGGAAACCATGCAAGGTATCAACACATTGGGGTACAGTGTCTTGCCCAAGAACACTTCGACAAGTATATAGGAGGAGCCTGGATTTGAACGGCCAACTCTGCTCTACCTCTTAAGCTACACCATGGTTGTATCCCAAACATCTTGCAAAACCTTTCCATAAATTCTGTAAAAGTTTCACAGAAACCCAGTTGTTTCTCCAATGAATTTTAGCGGAAATATGCCAGTTCTATAATCTTGCGAATTCATCACAATCTTAGATTAATAGTTAAATAAATATATTCATACGTCGACTATTTACTACATATCAGCAGACATTCATTTTCTGGATGTGCAGATATAACAATGTGTACAGAGCTTACAAAGCACTTTTAGAATAAGGTTTTACAAGGGACACCTTTCCCAGTTTAGTGTGATCATCAGGTGGTTTGTACTTTTGCTTAAAGGTATCGTGACATTAAAAACACGTTTTTGTTCATTTTTTGTGTTTTGGGGGGGTTCTTGACAACAATTACACCATAAAAAGTCGGTATTTGAACATTCAGTGGTTTCTCCGTATTTTGTAGTTATGCTAATTAGTTTTAAAAACGGCTCGTCTGGTTGGGCACCGGATAGTTGCGTGTACATCACGGTAAACACCCACCCACAGCCGTGCTGTCTCCAGCCTCCCCTGCTCTACTCTCCGCCTCTCTCCTCCGTTTGAAGGACGTGCACACATAGACCATGAAGGGAGCTCGAGCCTCTTTTACACCGACGGCTGTAAACGACAGCCCAGATCATGAATGCAATTTCGCTAGAAGTGCCCTCTCATTGTATTACAGGCACTGCCCTAACACTCTCTGCATGTCCCTGCATGTCCCGACACTGCCGAGAGAGAGAGAGAGAGAGAGAGAGAGAGAGAGAGAGAGAGAGAGAGAGAGAGAGAGAGAGAGAGAGAGAGAGAGAGAGAGAGAGAGAGAGAGAGGGGTTTGATTATTGTGTAAAATAATTCCCTTCTTCCACCTTTCACTCTGGGGCACGCTGCCATTCGCAGCCTAGAGCAATCTAGTCTCAGCGTTGCGACATTGAGGGTCAGAAACCGAACGCTTTGCGCTGTTCATGCAGCATGAGTAGGAACAGACTAGAGTTGGAAATAGCCCTACGATATTTTCAACAAGAGCAACATGCCAACTGTTGTCATGTTTATGTTGTAGCCTAGCTACTATTACTACAAAACGAACTAAAATGAAGGGTTTTACGACCATTAAAGCTGTCTCTGCCTACTTCAGGTCCAGGACTTGTCCCTATTTGCTGCCACCATTCTCAATAGATGTTGATGTAGAAGAGCCTCCATTAGACTGGCCCCATGAAGTGAACGGAGTTTGCACAACTCTATACCCTAAGTTCTGGCACAGCAGCCGGTCTCTGCCTGCCTCTCTGTCCCTCTCTCTCTGTCTCTGCTCGATCATTTTACTTTGATATAACCCGTAATTTGTGCGACATCGCTAGGATTCTGTTTATATTATTGATTAGGCCTACTATTTACAAACAACTGATATAAAGAGTATAGATTAGAATCAATGTCGTATACAGCAGTTTTAAAACCAATGGTCCGGGGACCACCAGTGCCCTAGGCTGAAATCCAGCCTGCTATTGTGGGTCTGTGGGGTGAAAATGTCATCAAATGGTGGTCCATGGGTCAAACGCTGAATAAATAGTGGTCCCTGGTATCAAAATGGTTGAAAACCACTGTAATGCAGTACAGTTGAACTGCTGATCACCAAATATTTAGTCTCAAAGACAAGTCTATGGATTTGTTCGGGACACTAAAAATGAGGCAACCACAGTGTCAGTGGTCTAGTTAGTATTTCCTGTCTATTCAACCAAGATCAGCTATTTTTGTTATATATGAATTGAAATCCTGAATCATTTCAGAATAATGACATCACAATGTTAATAATTAACTATCCTATTAACTAACCACATTTTGTCCCCTTTCCCCACTCAACATGTCCCACACATGCAACACTTATTTTACCTCAAATGAACAGGACCTGGCCACCTTATCTAGGAGGCGGGGAAGTTTGTTGGAGAGGAGGGGTAGAGGGGTGGGTGGGTGGATCATGACAGTGATTGACATAGAAGGAGTAAAGTACGACCCCTAGTGGCCAAAAGAATGTGTTTTTTCTCCATGCCCCATTAGAATGTAAAAGAAAGGGACCAAAAACACATTAATTGAGTATTTTTTTCTATGAAAGCCTGTTAAAACACATTTTGAGGATCATCTCCAACATAATAAAATAATGTTACAAATAATGTCACGATACCTTTAATATAGTTTGATGTAACCAGAGTTGTACTTGTATTAAACAGCCAATTTCAACAACAGGGCATTATTGATGCTTTTACACTTAACTCTCTCAGTGCCAGCCCTTTTTCATATTTTTGGAGGTCGCCAGTGCCAGCGATTTTCATCTAAAAGTCATATTTCATATTTAGGTCCATGTTTCCCGACGGACAAGTTAGTGGACGGACACACACTTTTGGTTCCGGGTTAGGCCGTCCCTTGTTATGGTCTAGCAATGGTCGCCGCGGTCGCTGCTAGCTGCTGTTAGCATGGGATCGTATTAAACCGGCGCCGGTAAGTAACGTCACGTACAGTAGCGTCAGCGGCATCAATTGTTACTGTAAATCATAATGATAACGGGTGACGTAGATTCATTTCAACGGCACGAATACTCTTAAGTAAGAAATGTGAGCACTTCAGTTCCATCACTGGCAGACAAGTCCATTTAATGCAAATGTGGCACCTGCCACACGCTGGCCGGCCAGTCGGGCGGCCACACTGAAAGCAGCCAGGGTCCACATCATTTGGAAAGGTGGACTTGCCATTTCACGCACCAGTATCCCAGGCTATCCGTAAAAGACCCGGACACATTCCTCAGCAGGATTACGCTTTTACAATCACCAGGAAAACGACCTCGCCCCAAAATCTGTGTCACCTTTCCTTTCCTCCACACCACATGCATGCCACCCCTTTTCCCCTCGCACACAAAAATCTCTGGCTAAAATCTCTGTTTAGACAAGGGCTGCGATAGTAGCATGAGCAATGTATGTGCATGTATAAATATAATTATCCTTCTAAATAACCTGCCGAGTGTGTGTGTGTGTGTGTGCGTGTGCACGCGCGTGTGTGTGCGCGTGTGCATGTGTGTGCGTGTGTGTGTGTATTTATTTATTAGGGGTGTAATGATACATTTTATCAGCGATAAATACTGGTTCATCATATGGCGATATGATACAGTTCTTCGAAATCGATGCACTAACTATTTAGCAAATCTGTTAAATAATAAGTAAAAACAGTGATCTGGCATATAGGGGGACATTGTCTTTGAACAGATGGTGTGTTTTTCTTTCCTGAATGCAATGCACAAAGTGGTTAGTATTGGTAGCGATTTGATACTGATTCGATACAGATTCTTCACACTGCAAACCGATATGATAAAAAAGTCAAATAATAAAATATGTTCTGTTTACATAACAATATGCTTATCATTTATTTCAATACCGTTACTATACTTATATACTACACACTAGGGTTTAATACCGGGATCCCGGTTTCCCGGGATGCCCGGGTACAACAGGACTCAGGACTATGGACCGCACGAATGCCGCATCCTCCTTCATTCATTGATTCAGATGCAGACCAGCTTATAGCATACACTAGCAAAAATATGAAGGTCTGAAGAGAACGTTGGACTTCCTATACTGCATGGACTTATTTTCCTCGCGACAGATTGTCTCTGTTCTACAACTTCTATACACGGCCACTCAGCAATGTGAAATAACTTACAACACAGGTAAAAAAAAAAAAAAACACCACAGCGCTCTCTCTGTCTCCCCCCCCCCCCCCCCCCCCCCCCCCCCCCCCCCCCCCCCCACATGTCCACCGAGGCTATTGATATTACAATATATACAAAATAAGTTATATAACTTGCATCCCGTAACTTGTTGTCATGTCAGACAGCGACTAAAACATGCGTAGTCAACAACGCTTCGTTTGCATTGATGAGCTGGAAACGCAGCTGCAATCAATAGTATTAAATGCCCATACCAAATATTTGTTCGTCAAGCCTCAATCATCGTATCTTACGCGATGTACAAGAGCACTTTTGAGGCGCGTTCTACCATCGTATCCTCTTGATGTGCAGACAACCTTATTATGCGATATCCAAGACCACATTTGAGACGCGCTGTCAGCTTCGCGCTCTCTCTCTCTCTCTCTCTCTCTCTCTCTCTCTCTCTCTCTCTCTCTCTCCGATGTCCTAACCTTCCAATAAGTAGCCTATTTTGCGTGCCGCATTGCTAATATTTGTGTAACCGGCTTACATTTGTATTTGATATTGTTCATATTTTGTTAAAATTAAAGGTTTAAAACAATAAAATATCACTATTCAATTGAGAATATTAACTGTCGACATATAATTGCATTTTTAACTGACTTATCCTTCTATTTTTTTTTTTACGGGAATTCCCGGGAGCCCGGGAAATTGTCGGCAAAATCCCGGGATTTGAAATGGGCCAAATTTGGGAAAAATATTAAACCCTACTACACACACACACACATACACACACACCCTCAGTAACAGTGTAAGAATCTCCATGCAACAAGATGTTTTCAGATGGGGGGGGGGGGTTGGCTCTGAAATCTAATCCATCTTACGCTGCTGCGCAAAGATGTGGGATCGCCCTTGCCGTTAAAACGTGTGGAACAGCAGTGCTACAAATAACCGTATAATAATGAGAGACATGGATCCGGTCAAACGCTGTAAAAAGCTGGACGCTACAGCATACAGTATACAGTACAGTAGCCATGAGGCCAGAGGAGGCCTCAACCCTTCCCTCCCTCCCTCCCTGTGGTTCAGTCAGGCTGACTGGCTTCCCACTGATAACGTAGGTAATGGCGTTTCCGGAACAGTGCGGACAGATGAAACGTGCCGGCCACGCGGGGGGAAAGATACCGCGGGTCGGGCGGGGCGGTCAGGCACACTGGCCCCTCTTCTGTCGGAGAATTTCATTTTATTTTATTTTACACCAGGAAGCCATGAATGCCGAGGCTGAATCCAAATCCGGTTTTCCGCACTTTATCAGTGTGTGGCCCACCAAGTGAGGAGATGGCGAGGGGAGGTGTGTGTGTGCGTGTGTGTGTGTGTGTGTGTGTGTGTGTGTGTGTGTGTGTGTGTGTGTGTGTGCGCGCGCGCATGTGGGGTGGGGTTGGTGTATTGTGAAAGGGGGGGGTGACCCAGTCAGCCGAGACCCTCCACTTTAATCCAATTTACAGCCTCCCACAGCAAAAGATAATTACAAGCCTTAAACCAGCTACTAGGGGAGAGGATACGAAGAAAAGGCCTCACTCAAAAAACCAAACTGTGCCCCCCCCTGGCCCCCCGAAGGCCTCACCTCCAAGAGCCTGCATGTGGCCCCAAATGTCTCCACTGTCCTGGAGTCTCAACCTCATCTGTTTGAAGGACCCCCAGTATGACGTGCATTATAAGCCATGCACGGTCCGGACACCCCATTTGATTTGAAACTATGGCTGTTGGATGATTCAAACTTTTCAATCAGATTAATCACAGCTTCGAAATCTATTTAATCATAATTAGTCACCATTCGAACTATGTCCAAAATATGCCTTGTTTTCCTCTACACAATTTGAATATTTAAAAAAAAAAATGCTTCCCTCGACCTATGCTCTGTGGCTCTGGTTAGAGGGAGACACATGGCGATACTGTATGTCTGACTCTAACGATTTTTTCAATGAGAAAATGTTAAGTGCAGGGTTGAGTCTGTGTGCACGTGTTAATTGCGTTAATCAGATTAATCAGTTAATCAGTAAAGTTTTAACCAGATTAATCAACAAAATTAATCAATGCCATTAACTCGTTTTCAACAGCCTTAGTTAAAATGTTTTTTTTTTCTATGTTTTCTTTATTTTTTACTCCAAGATAGCACAAATGGGATCGAATGGACACATGTCCAGAATTACAAGGTATTTTTAGTTTGCAAAATCCAGGTCCATTGAAAAACACAGGACTTAGTTGAGCGCTGGCCGAGTCGTGCGCCAAAAACAGCCAATCTACAAGCTGTGCGGAGCTCTACAAAGCTTGGCTGTTTTTGGTTTGCGATACTCGCACAACTCAAGTATAAATCAGGCTAAAAGCAAGGGGGCAAGTGGGGGGGCTCTGTCAGCAGAACTCAAGCAAAGGCATTGTGACAAACTAAGAATGTGTGTAGCTAATGAGGCAAAGTGATTTTTTTCTCCCCTCTTTTCTGCAAATGGACACCCGCTGGGTAGCGTTAGAAAGCACCCCGGGACTTGTTTGGTCATTGATGTTCTGGCGTAGATACAGGGGAGGTTTATTTTAGGTTGTGATTTCAATAAAGATGCACGTTAAGGATGTCGTACACACCTCATGAATCACCATACATGAGGAATATAGCTTTGGAGGTCTCTATATGGTAAGATCTTTGGTCAGCATTCCGTATTCTGGTGGCGGGCCTCGCTCGCGTCCGATAGCCATGAGCCATTTCTATTTGCTTGGAATATGAAACATGACCATCAATCATGTGTATTCTTAATGTTGTCATGTTATTTTGGTGCAAACGATAAGTCAAAATGGTTGAGTGCGGCAGAAAAACAAAGATTATGTTTTAAAGAATAAAACTGATCCTACGGCGATGGGCTACAAAACAGTTTGGACAACAAACTAAATACCAATATTTTCAAATAATATATTCCGTCAAATGACTGTTGTTCCTTTAGTATCAGAAGTGTTAGTGTTCCTTTACTATCAGAAGATTTTAGGCAACAGAAATCTACAGGCCTTGATGTTGTGGTAATTCATATAGTTTCCTGAATAGTTAGCAGCTCTGTGCCGAAAAGCATCACAAAGCTCACAAAGCATCGGAGACGCGTTGTGCGCTTGTAGATGGGATATTTCTGGAGCACGACTCACTCGCAGCCAAGCATAAAATAATTTTTACTTCTACTCCTGGGCTAATTCTTCACTAGTCCCTCTCTGACATTTTAGTGTAGTTTTAATCTGTCAACAAACTGTAATTCTAGCCATCACAGCTGAGTTTTTATTTAGTTTTTGTCAGTGAAAAAGGTCATAGTTTTACTCATCTACATTGGGGGGGGTGGGATGGGATGGAGGGTCTGAGTGCTGCAAGTTTTCGCAGAAGTCTTTGAAGTGAGAACGAGGGAAAAGGGGTTAACTTTTGCAAAAGAATGCGAAGAAATAATAATGGAGGGGCTCACAGGGAGCGGAAACGCTGGCGGTTTCCTAATTAATGGAAGCAGAGACACCTCCCAAAGTCTCCCCCCATTCATTCATACAGGCCTTCAACAATGGAGTCCTCTGCCAAGCAGAACCTGCCAATGGAACACGGGAAGAATGAAGGCAGACGGCCGGACGGCACTACAGACCAGGATAAAAAAAAAAAAAGTAAAGAAGAAACTCAAGCCTTCATTCTTTAGCAGCTCTCTCTTCTTCTTCTCTTGTTGTATTTCTATTTTATGGTGCTGGCTACTGCAGGGCCTTAGCTGTGCGCGCCTATAGTCTCTGTTCTGTGCACTGGAACGTTTTCACAGGATCCCACTGGTCAGTTTTGTAAATATAGTCTCCAAGAGGATGGCACAGATCCAGGAGCTGTCCAACGTTAGCCCCCCCCCCTACCACCGAGATATTCTCTCTCTTCCCCTCTGTCTCTCTCTCTCTCTCCCTCCCTCTCTCTGTCTCTCAGGTGGATTAGAAGTGGCGAGAGTCAAGGGAATTGGCACAACCCGCGCGAGGGCGGCGGGAGGGGGCTCATTTTGACGTGAGTCAAATCAAGACAGGAGGGGTCTATGGGGGTCTGAGGGCCCCACGAAGGCTCTGTGAGGGCCTACACTAACACAGCACTTGTTCGCATACACTGGCGGACACATACAGGTACGGGGGTCTTTATTTTTTGCTTTCTATGTATTCTGTATTTTATTAAAAAAAAAAAAAAAAAAAAAAAAAAAAAAAACGGTTAAATGGGTCATGAATTAAACACAAAGAGAAGAAACTTGAGAGAAGGATGTAAATTATGATAAGTTAATGCATTCATGTTTAATATTACGTTTTGATAAGGTTATCCGGTTAGCTGATAAACAGCGTTTTTGTAAAATAAAAAAAAAAAATCAGAGAATCTTAATTTTCCTATATTTTGCTGATATATCAAAAAAAATACAAAGGGAATAATATATTCCTTTAATCAGATATACTGTATATTTGACCGATTGATTTCTAACTGTTAACAACTAACTGACTTCAAGAACTTCCAGAAATTAGAAAACAAACAACAAACATTTACTAACACAAACATTTCCTGGTCTATATACAGGATGGGTTTGTGTATGAGGGCCCTACAGGAGGGCTCTGTGACGGGCCAACACGAGGGGCTCTGTGAAGGTCTCTGTATGGAGCAAAGTGTGGACCCACCTGCCACTGATTATCCTCCCAGTTAGAGGGTTTAGTCTTGACCTCCGAACCTCAGAGCCGCCCCACACCACTAATCTGTTAATTAACCGAGAAATACCCTGGAAAAACTTTGAGCGGCCTTTTGTATGGCTGTCTGTGCGTGCGTGCATGTACGTGTGCGTGCGCACGCGCATGCAGGCATGGGTACGCACGTGAGCGTGTGTGTGTAAACGGGGTAGGGGCGAGGAAGAGAGGGGGAGAGAGGGAGGAAGAGAGAGATGAACGTTCACTGGAGAGATTATTGTGTGTAGTTCTAAGTACTTGTTGTTCATACCGTTGCTGTTACTTTTCTTACTTTTAAGGAAATGGAAAGAAAAACTGTGATCCAATTGGTTATGACAGTATAAACTGCATTAATGCATAATGCATAAATGGTCAGACAAGCTCTATATTTGACTATGTATAGGGATGCACAATTAATCGGTAGCATAACGGAGCATATCGGGCATAAAAATGCCATATTGGTATCGGAACGGTCTCAAAATAATACAGATTTAATGACTTTACACCAGCTAAAATAAATGTAAAACAAATCTACAGTTAATTTGTGCATTCATCTCAGTCATTTGGAAGAATATAGGCTATGTATTGATTGGTTGAATACTTTACTACCAGTAGCTGCTTGTTACAAATAATTTATTCTTATGAATCAATTCATTTAAAGGGACAGTTAAAATTTTTTGAAGTTAAGTTGTACGAAATACTGTCCATTAATATTGTGGTGTCAGCTGTATTAATTGAGTCCCGTGGTGGGAGTTGTGCTCTGGTTTTGGTGAATATTAAGTACCGGTAGTTCTGGTAATTTTGTGACGGTCACTGGGGCCAAGCAGTAAAAGTAAATGAATCCACAAAACTAACGTAATTTGTATTGTTGAATTATTTCTAAAATGTTCAGAGCTCCCTATCACATGAGACTACTTTTTGAGTGTAGTGATATGAACACAAAAAACATAGTTCCCTGTGATAGAGAGGTCAAAAATGAACGAATGAATGCATTTACTGTATATAGCGCCTTTATCCAAGGCGCTTTACATAGCTTGTGCATCACATTCACCCACAAATTCATCCACTGATGGCAGTGGAAACCATGCAACTGCATGCATACTAGCGCATCAGGAGGAATTAGGTTCAGTGTCTTGCTCAAAGGCACTTCGACACCAACTCTGCAGGACCGGCAACCTTGCGGTTACCATTCGGTGACTACCCCTGAGTCACTGCCGCCCCATATTCATTTACCTTTACTGCATGGCCCCAGACTCCATGGCACTTGTATTACATACCAACTCATAGTACTTGCAGTAACTCCTAGGTAGTTTAGATAGTACCTCATTAGACCGAGATAGCAGTGACTTATATAGGATGTCTATAAGGTATTACCATGTTTTAGTGCATACATTGTATATTTGTAAAGTTTAATCTGTATGATGCATTGTAATGTCTCTAAACGCCTAAATTGTGAATTGTAAACAACAACAGCATTTCACAGATCTAGGTCTCAAAACGCTCTTTGGCTATGAATCAGGCTGAGTGAAAGCGAACGCCCGTTGATTTGACTGGTGAGGCGGTTGATAAGTGGGGCAACAAAGTCAATTAGTTGTGTATTTATTAATATGTGACAGGTGCTGGGTCGTGCAGATTAACTCGCAGCCCTTCCAGTGATAGGACAACAATAACAGTCAAACATGTCCGTCCGACCAGAAAGTAAAGGTAAAGCAATAGGAACACAGCAAAGCCTGCTCAATTAATTATGTGGATTAATGAAGTTCTGCTTGATTACATGTTGATGGCATTAAAACGCCTATTCTCTCTCTCTCCCCCCCTCCTGTGACATGGACATTCTTACATAAATAATGGAATTAATGAAGATTACATGTTGATTTAAAACGGTGACATAATGGAATCAGGAGTGATTAAGGAGGCCAGCCCGTTAAGTGTTATAAAACGCTGCTCTGCTCAGAACCCGCAATCGATTAATTAAAGCCGTTGGCCTTGATGAACCAATCACAAGCTTAATCTAGGCTTGACCTCTAACCTTCAACCTTCTCCGACTGGGAGGATATTGATTGAGGAGAATGCGTTTATTTTTCAGACTACTAGGAACGGCGTTACCTTTTAAAAAACACCCACTGACGGACTGTCTTTGTATTGGCCTCGGGGAGGCCTTGTGACCATTGTTTTTCACTCTCATATATGAAACGGGCGCTTTGAAACACAGAGGGCCGCCTTATTAGAAAACTATGATGTTAACTTTTTGGTCTAGATGCGTTTTCTGCTCATTTCTGGTTAATGGGGTTATCATGGCTATCATTAATTTTGAGCGGTGCACCATTACGCAGCTGTGTGAGTCTGTATGTATGTACAGTATATATACACGTGTACGTGTAGTATGTGCACATCTGTCTGAACAGCTGCAAGACCTAAAGTGGCCAGTAGAGAACAGTACAAATTGGCATAGAGTACACTACAGTATGGAAATCTCTGCCGATGGTCCATTGGTCGCAGCTATGGTAATTGAGTCCTAACCGACAGTGTCACAGTAACGGTCGCAACCGGCGGTTATCGCTCGACAAACCCAACGACCATTTTTACTATCAATCGGCCGTTTATCATCAGCCTCTGACGATGGATCAGTCGTGACCAATAGTCTATCGGTTACGCCTGCTCTTCACCAATCACTACTAAATTCATAAACTTAAACATAACCTCAGTAAAACCTATGCCGATAGGATACCTACTGTGACGGTAGGATACCTGCCGATAACCATCGGCCTAATGTCGGTTGTGACTGATTTACTTACAGCCGCGACTCTTTTCTATCAGCCACAGTCATCTGCCACGGTCACAAGTTGATTTCGCCCTTTCTGAAAATCTCTTTGGGAAAGCCACCGATTGACCAATATAATACAGCTCACATTTGCCGGCCACTGCTACAGAGCTAGCACTGAGGTTATATCTTTCTTTAAAACTGTTGTTCCCAATGTCATCTCCAGGGATAACATGCAACAGTATTAGCAGGAACTGGGAATAGCAATGAAGGGCCAGAAAGTCCAGCATGGCGTTCTGAAAATTATGATCTCAACTGCATGCAGTTGAAACATGCTAATGATGAGCTGTTCTACGATCCCATTAGCTGAGGTATTTTGAAACAGTAATAGGAATTATGAAAGGACAAAGGCCAACTTTGACCTTGTTGGACTGGTGCTCTGCACGAGAACATCAGGCAGCCAGCGAACTGTTTTCTCTTTGTATAGAGAACACCAACATCAGAAGCCCTGCAAGCATTCAAACTACATGTTTATTGCAGATGTTCAACAAGAGCATGTACACTGCAAGCCAGTCAAATCAACACAACGTTTTAACTAAATAGTACACGGTGCATTTGTTAAGTGAGAACAAAAGTCAATTTGGTCGTGGGTAGTGGGCACTAAAGTATATCCAGGGACATTATACCGCAACATATGGCAAGTTTGAAAAAAAAAAGTAATGTAAATGCTATGAACGTGTGTTATTATCAAAGTTAATTTTTAATTTGATCTTTCTACTTGTTTATGCCTTTGATGCAATGCGAGAAGCATCAGGTCTCATACATGGTAACCAAGAATACCTCCCCAGGGTGACAGAGAAGTGTCACCCAGGATTACATTAAATCAGTGGTTTTCAACTTTAAACTTTTTTCTTACCAGGGCCCACTATTTATTCAGCATCTTAGCCACGGACCACCTTCGATGTTGAGTTGACTCTAAGACCCAAAACCAAGGATATTCAAGTTTTTGTCTACAATTTAGGACATATAACTGGCAAAACGCTGGTCAAAATAACAATTATCCTACATTTTCTATTTGGGAAGATTGTGAAAATGAAGTACGGTAATTCAATGTTTAAATATATTTTAACTCTATACTACTATCTCAAGAGTTACAGATCTATAAGCGTGCACTTGGTTACCAACTGTCCATCATTTACCTTGGAACCACCTCGAATCTTCTCCAGGACAACCAGTTAAAAACCCCTGCATTAGATAATTGACATGAGTTGCATGGTAAATGGTAAATGGTGCATTTACACTCAACAAAAATATAAACGCAACACTTTTGTTTTTGCTCCCATTTTTCAGGGGATGGACTTAAAGCCCTAAAATTCATTCCAGATATACAATATAACCATTTCTCTCAAACACTGTTCAAAAATCTGCCTAAATGTGTGATATTGAGCACTTCTGCTTTGTTAAGATAATCCATCCCATCTCACAGGTGTGCCACATTAAGATGCAGATGTGACATCATGATTAGTGCACAGGTGTACCTCAGACTCTCCACAATAAAAAGACACCCTGAAATGTGCAATTTTCTTTTGCCTTATTGGGTGTATGGGCCTCCGAACCAGTCAGTATCTGGTGTGACTACCATTTGCCTCATGCAGTGCAACACATCTTCTTCGCATAGAGTTTATCAGATTGTCAATTGTGGCCTGTGGAATGTTGGTCCACTCCTCTTCAATGGCTATGTGAAGTTGCTGGATATTAGTGGGAACTGGTACACACTGTAAAAATGGTAATAACACAATATTACCACATTATTACCATTTCGACAGTGCGTACCAGTTCCCACTAATATCCAGCAACTTCACACAGCCATGGAAGAGGAGTGGACCAACATTCCACAGGCCACAATTGACAATCTGATAAACTCTATGCGAAGAAGATGTGTTGCACTGCATGAGGCAAATGGTAGTCACACCAGATACTGACTGGTTCGGAGGCCCATACACCCAATAAGGCAAAAGAAAATTGCACATTTCAGGGTGTCTTTTTATTGTGGAGAGTCTGAGGTACACCTGTGCACTAATCATGATGTCACATCTGCATCTTAATGTGGCACACCTGTGAGGTGGGATGGATTATCTTAACAAAGCAGAAGTGCTCAATATCACACATTTAGGCAGATTTGTGAACAGTGTTTGAGAGAAATGGTTATATTGTATATCTGGAATGAATTTTAGGGCTTTAAGTCCATCCCCTGAAAAATGGGAGCAAAAACAAAAGTGTTGCGTTTATATTTTTGTTGAGTGTATATAGCGCCTTTATCCAAGGCGCTTTACATAGCTTGTGCATCACATTCACCCATTCACACTCACATGGGTTGGAAACATTGGTTGCAAAATCATGGGATAAAAAAAATGTATGGAAAAAAATCCAATCCAACATGGCGCAGGATACATATGCAAATTAGACACATCAGCGTAACAACATGTGGAAACAGCAGTTTATTGCGGTCAGGGGTGTGAGGTAGGCTGTCGATCTAATGACAGATAACGGAAGAATATGTCTAAACTAAAGCCAGTATCCTTTCTACTTTGTTTTTTTCCTGACCTGTTTGAAACCCTGACACACTGTATACAGTGGGACAGTATGTGAGCGTGTCCATTGCTGGACAAAACAAGATCTGCACTCCGTAGAGTGCCAACTTGTGTGTTGCGCACAAGTAGGCCATTGCCTCCTTTCGTCTGAGCTGAGCGAGCACAAGTTAAGTGGTCGGTTTGCGGTTGTCGGCCGTGAGTGCTACTTATGGAGATCCATTAATTACCTCACCATTACGTCATCACCTAAACCGGACAATCAGAGAACTTCGAGGTACAACCAATGACCACGAATCGATCACTCGCCCTCGGACTGCTGACGCAAGTAAAAACATAGCCTTGGGGGTTGGTCTAACGACAAATCCGAACAGACCCAGCGGGTCGGCCAGCAGCCCAGTCATTCAACAGTGCAACAGCAACAATGTCAAACAGCAAACATGGCGGCCACAACTGTGGTGAACCATGGCCGTATCAATCCATCCATTAAAGCGACCTATGACAAATAGTTTCTTTAAAGAAGTGTCGGGTTGTATAAACATCATCTGACATATTTTACCGCTTTTGTTCACATGTTAGTAGCGCTCGTTGGCTGTGTTTGTGTGGTGGTAAACAAAACTAGCCCATTAGCCACATGCTTGACAAACCTCTGGTTTGTTTGATACAAACCAAACCCCTCCCACTTGAAACCTCCCAGACAGGGGGAAATTTCAGACTCAAGCTTCGGGAAGCCGAATCCAGTCTGATAGTCAGGCCAATATCACACCGTTTTAGTAGGATCATTAACAGTATGCATAAGGCGCTGGTGGGACTCCAATTTAACCAACCGCCTATAGCTTTTGTTGCACTGTTGGCAGCGGTGAGGCTTTTCTGCCGTGGCATACACCATCCCCTGCCGGTGTATGTGGCGCTGGTGGGACTTCAAGCTACTCAGCTGGGTGAAGCTCCTCTCGCACTCCTTGCAGTGGTACGGCTTCTCTCCCGTGTGGATGCGCTTGTGTATCTTCAAGTCGCCCGACTGGATGAAGCGCTTGTCACAGAGCTTGCAGAAGTAGGGCTTCTCCCCCGTGTGGATGCGCTGATGCAGCTGCAGGTGGGCCAGCTGGACGAACCTCTTGTCGCACTGCTGGCAGCGGTGCGGCTTCTCTCCGGTGTGGATGAACTGGTGCTTCTTGAGGTTGCTCATGTCGTTGAAGCTCTTGTCGCACTGCGCGCAGCGGTAGGGTTTCTCCCCGGTGTGTGTGTGTTGGTGGCGCTTCAGGGCGCCGCTCACGTTGAACCTCTTGTCGCATTGCTTGCAGTGGTACGGCCTCTCCCCCGTGTGGAGGCGGAGGTGCGTCTTCAAGTCTGCCACGTGGAGGAAGGTCCGGTCGCACCGTGTGCAATGGTAACGTTTTTCCACTTTTGGGGCGTGCTGGTGCAACGACCCTAAGGAGCAAGTGCATTTTCCGGTGGCGGCAGCAGCGATGAGACTCTGAGCAGCTCCGGGGGGAATGGACATTGGCATCGGCTGAGGACGTGGGCGGATTATCGTGACGGCTCCGTTGCATGGTGGCAGCAGCGTTGGTCCGTTCGGCTTCAAGTTGCCCGGAGGAATGGAGTAACGTTTTCCTCCTGTATGGATGATAGGCTGGTGTAACCTGAAGAAACAAGTGCACCGTCCGGCGGCGGACGCTGCGAGATGCGACGCTGCTGCTGTTGTGGAGAAGGACGTCAGCTGCCGGGATGGTGGGTCACCGCGGGTTGTGACAGCTCCGCTCCGTGGCAGTGTGGCTCCTTCTCCTCCTCCATTCGCCGGCCGCGGCTCCAGGCGCCGCATCTGACGTAACAGCCACGTCGCCGCCGGAGGGACGGACGACATCTGCAGGGGAAGACTGCTTCTTCTGCGCTTCCTCGGGGCCGCCGCTGCGCTGTGCACTCCCCTGCCACTCACTTCCGCAGAAGTGCGTTGTTCCGATATGTGCAGCGTCGTGCTGGCGGTTAGGGTTAGGGTGTCAGACTGATGACGGCAAGAAACGCTGGTGCCTGCGGTGGACACTCTGTGGCTGATGGCGTTGCCGGAAAATGCACTCCCTCCAGCAGTGTTGGTCGGAAGAGGCGTCTTCACTCCCTCCTCACAAGTCTCGGCAGCAGGCTGTTGATGACATACTTGTTTGTTTGTGTCAGCTTGTTGGGTAGCAGCGCTAGGCGGTGTTTGCACACTCATCGTTTGATGATCGCTCATTTGAGTAGATTTCACAGTGGTTGGTCTCCAGGTTGTTGTGCTTCTGACCACAGACGACAAAAGCAGTAGTTGGCCTTACAATATCAACTCTCTCCTCTCTGTTTCTACCCCTATCTGCTGCTATTTTTGCTCTGCTAGACTCTCTGATGTCTATACGTTCACAGCCCTCTATGTCTATACGTTCACAGCCCTCTATGGTGTGTGTATGACCCTCGGCACTCTTGGTCATATAATAATGCTAAATTCCTAAAAGCATTTTTAATCTTTATATAGCATAGCCAGGTATGGTCTAATGTCAAACATAAGACAAACCATTGCCATAGCAACCACAATGGTGTGTAGGTGCCACTGCAGTGTGGACAGCCATGTTTGTTGTTGGATGCCGTTGACTGCCAGGTCTGTGCTGGCCAATGATATTTTTATATTACCTAAACATTAAAAATGTAGGCCTAAAATAAATGATAAATAATATCCTGGCAATAACAGCACCACCTACTGTTTATTTCCTCCTGGACCTAGTGTATTTCATATCTCCCAAGCTTCACATTTTATCAGTGGATGGAAACTGGGGGATGATGTGCTTCAAGACTTTCAAGACGTCAATAACTTGCTACCACATTCTGTCCCGTTTCCCCACTACACTTGTCCCACACATGCAACACTTCTGTCCCTCAAATGAACAGTTTGGATATGGTCACCCCATCTCTCCCTCCACCCCCACCCCCCTATGGCCCCTCGCCCGCGGGGGTGCTGCTGGCACTAACCGAGGCAGAGCAGCTTAACAAACTGTAAAGACTTCAACTGAGCAGCCGACAAACTGTTCTCCCTCCACAAAGACACCCGGCTTCAGCAAATGTCATAAGCCTATAATGAGATAGCCGGGCTCTGTAGCAACACACAGGGAGAGAGAGGGGTGGGGGGGCTTCCACTGTCCAGCCAGAAAATAAAAAATACACTGGGTCACAGGCAACATTTGTATAGGTACAACTTTTATTTTCTACATTTTGTGAATTACTTAATCGAAATTAAAATTATTATTTTTTTATGAATCAATTATTATTAGTATTATTAATTTGAGTAATTTGAACATAATAAAAAACTGGAAAACAAAGTAGTAGTGAATAAGTGAAAACAAATGCGAAGACGTGAAATTGTTGGTGCCATACGAAAGTACAGTGTACAAGATGCAGGGTGCATTTGGTACTACATGTATATGCTGTAATATTGATGTAATATTGAAATCTCCAAAGTGACCTTTATAGAAACTGACGTTTCTAGTCAGTGTACACCATAAGTATGCGTCACTGAGATTTAAAGCATTGAAAATGGGATAAAATAATACTTGAACAACTGTCCAGTCATTAGCAAACCAAAAAAAGTAACAAGAAAAGGTAGCTTTCTCATTTTGTAAGGAACCCACAGAACGCTGGCCAACACAACAATGATGGTCAGTTAATAGGTGAGGGGAAGGTGAAAATCCATTTCACTTTTGTCAGATATCACCCAAAAAATATTTTTTTCTGTTAAAATGCTCTATTATAAGGTGTGGAAACCACATATGGAGTTTCCCCCTCCCCCACGTTAGCAGAGGAGCTAATAAAAGTTCCCCTGGTCACCACCAATTCTCCTCCAATCAGGAGCGAGCAGCAGGTTCACATAGTGTAGCTACTGTTGGGGGCCCCTAGTGCACCAGGCTGGTACTACACCATGAATTTCAAATCACTTCCCCTACCTTTAATTGGTGAGAAGAAGGTGAAAATCCAATTAACGTGTATCAAGCAAGCTGTCTGTTTTGCATGATGATGGCTCATCAGTGAGTGGTGGGCTTAATACCCCCTCCTCATTAAAGTTGTGCCTTCCTCCCTGGGGTGTCTTTTTGTTTTCTTTTGGGGTTTTTTAGGGATTGAGAAAGCAGGATTATTTATGCAACAGGTCCCACACAAAACCTCAGCGGTCGCCTCTCAGTTTGGTAGATTTGACGGTGATGAATTCTTAAGCGGCTTGGAACTATTGCTCGGGGTGACGTGTTAGTTAGGATACTGGACATTATACTGGACATTGGGTTCCAATACAGCTCATTGTATGTATGCATTTGCCTATTTATGTGTGGCACACTGAGGCTTAGTAATTAAACTGATGATCCTAACCCGGAAATGTATGTACTGTATCAATTGTATTGATTGTATTCGTATTATTGTACAATTGTATTGTATTGCTTTGTTGCTTTTGCAGTGATGAATTGATGATGTTTTTTCATGCCAATAAAGCCCCTTTGAATTGAAGTGTCTGTGTGTCTGCTTCCAAGACAAAATCCTCCCAGTTCAACATGTCTCTAAGTATCTATGTGTCATTTTTATTGGTACCATTCCAAGTACAGTGTTTGACTGAACTCTGCTGCTGTTTTTTGTTTGTTTTTTTTACATTTCTGTCTAGTATTCAGTGAATGCATTCATGCGGTGCTCCTGATGAGCAGCTAAATGTAGTCACCCATTGCAAAGCGCTCTGGATAAACAGTAAAAGCACTTTTATTTCTCTAGACCAGGGGTTTTCAACTAGTGGTCCGGGGACCACTAGTGGACCGCCAGGGTTCCAGGTGGTCCCCAGGCTAAATGATGGAAAGTTGGTTAACCAGATGTAACTCTTTGAGAGTTTGTACGTAAAACCAAATGGACCCCAATATTCATCATCTGAATTGGCACCATTTATTTAAGAAGTGTACACAATCAGAGATTGCAGAAGAATGGTCATTTTGATCTGTTTTGCGAAATCCAGCCTGGAATTGTGGACAAAACCAAAGGAAATCTTTAGTTTTGGAGTCTGTGGGCTGAAAATGCAATCAAATGGTGGTCTGTGTCTAAAATGCTGAATAAATAGTGGGCCCTGGTATGAAAAACGTTGAAAACCTCTGCTCTAGACATGCCTAACTACAGTACACAGCACATTGACTCAGACAGTTGACCAGAGTACCCCCAGGGTATCCCTCTCTATACACTAAATTATTTTCACTCAATATCTGATCGAACACATCCCAGTACACATATTTTTTACATGCTATTATAGACGAAAATGTCCTAAAATGTTCAGATCTTTTTTAGATGAGCTATTTATTTATTTTATGTGGCTTTAACCTTGTTTTTTTTCCCCTTTTTTACCAAGGTTCATGTGCGCCGTGGTTGTTAATTGTTTTGCATCCATTACTTTCATAACAACCTAAAACATGAACCTTGGTTGAAAAGAAAAAAACTAAAGTTGTCCTTTAAGTGGTTAATAAGGTGTGCAGCAAACATCATAACTGTTTGGAGTAACGCTGTGACGTTATTAAAATTGTCTAGAAGAACTAATGGCCCTATCCATACGTTCCAAAAATGAAGCGATGTGGCTGCTGGCTGCTGTGTTGGCTACCACAACACCCCCCCCCCCCCCCCCCCCCCCCCCCCATCCCTACACACACACACAACCCACAACACACCAGTGACAGCATAAAGAATGTGCCTCCATGCTGAGGCGGGCCGGGGCCCCTGTTTGTCTACCCCCCCGCGCCTCAATGTGTAAGATTGATTCTGTTGCCACACTCTCATAGAATAATGTCACTTTAATCTTGTTTGGGGCGAAATTCGAAGTGGAGTGTGTCTACTTGTTTCCTGAGATTACTTCATCTTTCTTTCGGCAGCGGTGTGTGACTCTGCCGCCTGCTGTCCCCTTGGCACTGGATGTCCCATTACCCTTCACACGCCGCAACTTTCTGCTGTTTGCACAGCGCTGGCCACAGGACCCGACAGGAGGAGGCCAAGGCTCTGACTGCCTGCCTGCCGCAAAGAAAGAGAGAACCGAGCAACGACCACTGCGTCTAGATGTTCTTTACCACTGCTGGAAGAGAACCAACACCCGAGTACTGCTATTACTCAAGTACAATTCCGAAGGCGCTTCCATTTACTGGACTTGAGAGTAGCTTTGCCTCAGATTCTGGCAGCGCTTCTGCTACTGCCAGAATCTGACAGACACTGTGAGTTGTACTGAGCATGTTCCTCCTACGGATTTTAGATACTATAGTTGCTTTGCAGATTTACAGTAGAACCGTATAAAAATGTACATTAACCGTTTTAAGTCTCACTTCATCTATTCGAAAATAACCAATTTGCAAGTTCACATTCACAATGCAAAGTGGTGTGTTGTAGGAAAATGATACATTTTTTTTAACAATTTTACCACTGTTACTTATGTACTTGAATTGTATTTTGATGCCAATACTGTATTTCTACATTATGGTATTGCCATTTTTCCTCTGGTAAATAATCCCATTACTGTTTGTTAGTATGGGTCGACCGTTGCCAGTGGCACAGCACAACGTTCACACAGCAGGTTGAAATGGACTGCTCCACAAAGAATGTCTTCAAACATGGGTAATACACAGTCCATGTGCTCCTCTTTGGAGGCAAACACACAGACACATGTGTTTATTGATTTATTCATTATTGATTTTACCCATACTGCATGAATGCTGAACTTTTGTTACTTTGAGAATTACATACAGCTGCTGCAACAACTTCAACACAACCAGGAATTTTATTTTTTAGCGGTAAAAAGGATTAAGTTGGGTCATTAGCTGAAGTTAGGAGTTAGTAAATCCATATCTCTATACCTCTATCACTATACAACAGATAAATAAACTAGATGTGTACAACATGCGCCTAGGAAAATAGTTTAACTGTTTTTAGCCGTAGCAGAATTTGTTTTACCACATAAAATCCCTGATTTCCACTTGAGTGTTCCAAGTGTCTGTCAGTAAATTCATCAGTGATGCTCTACTAAGTTATAGTGATTCAAGTCAAATTTTACTCCGTATTATGTTTGAATACCTTTACAATAATTTGCAGTAAATAAATAAATAGACATGCTACAATTTAGCGAAACAAATTTATAAGCCAAGTATAATTGTTGTCTTGCCAATGTTGAATGTTGTTGTTGAATTATATTATAATTTAAATGTAGGTTAAGTGATCTTTTTAAAACAAAAACAATAAAAAGGTTATAATGAGTGTTTGTTCACTAGCAGGGATCTATCTGTCTCCTCAGCTCTTTAATAAATACAAAATACATTTGAGGTAGGTGACAGAATGTCAGGAAATCTGGAAAAACTATAGCCATTTACAGTTACAAATTACAGTTCAGCTTAAAATGTATAGAGTTCCAGTTCCAATCTTTGTCTGCTCATTGCTTCATGACATCACTTACAACTCCACTTGTTTAACTTGTAATAATTCCACTGAGTTCTCCTCATTATCCTGATTGGTACCCCCCACCTGAAAATGCATTTTCTGTTTAATAAAAAGCAGGAGAGGCGTAGTGGAGACTCCTTTTACTGAACAAAACACTATAGGGAGCTTTTAACAATACTTTAACCAAAGAAAAACACTTACCATACCTTTAATTTAATTCTATCACAATTCACTGTGAAATGTTTCTGTCCTGCATACATTACAGTACATAGATGAACTAAACATGCACATAGATGAAACATACATAAATATTAATTCACATGTATATGGAATATTTGGAAAGTTATGACAAATTTCCTTGTTTTTGTTTTTTACTTATATTATGTTATTTATTTAGGTGTGAAATATTTTGTGCTAAACCTGTTCACTTGTAGAAAACATTTGCTCTCTGCAAAATGCACTGCCATGAATCTGGTTAAAGCGGTTCATAAAAAATGTACCCAATTTCCAAATCTTTATTTATTAAACGTTCATACTCATATTTCCATTCATAGTTTACTACAGGGACAGAAACTGTGAATTTGTGTTTGTTGTGTTCTCTCCTGGATGTACAGAGACACATACATTGCATAGCTCTAGCTTTGTGCTGTTTGGAAAAGCAGTGTGTTTTCTTCTCTCTCTCCCTCTCTTTCCCTCTCTTTCCCTCTCTCTCTCTCTCTCTCTCTCTCTCTCTCTCTCTCTCTCTCCCCTAATAATCTATTCTGCTCAGCCAGCCGCGTACATTGACAAATGTTTCCAGCATTAGGTATTTATCCGCTGAGAGGTAATAGATGCAAGGCTTTAAAAAAAAGAAAAGAAAAGCCTGCTGCAAGACACAGCTAGCACAAGCAGTAGAAATATCACCCTCACTTCCTCACAACAGGAATACACTCTGTTTGCAATATCCAACGTCTTTACCAAAGACTGCAAGAGAGCTGCACAAATACAGTATATCCATTATACAATGTCTTGGCAAAAGACTGCAAGAGACCTGCACACAATATGAAGATATCCACTGCGATGTGGACAACGTTTTTTTTTTTTTTGCAATACAGTGAGTGTTTGTGTGTTATGTATCACTAATTTCAGAAAATAATTTCCCAGTTAAATGCTGCAAGTTAAGGTAGCAAGCAGTCTTACACATCAAAGGTCTTTGCACACCGGTAAGTTTTCAGAAATTCAGACTCACGTTGTTTCAATCACACTTGCACACTGCCACCACACATCGCATCCATATAAATATTTTTTTAGCACTACTCAATTATTTCGGAATCCTGAAACGCAACAATGACCTTGATTCTTAGCCTCAATATAAACATGGTGCATATGATACTTTTGAATTAAAAAGCAATGTGTTTTGTTAAAAGGTTAAAAGCTCTATATTTTGATCATCATTATAGACTGTATAGACAAAATTACAAAAGGGTTCTTCCCAAATCTCATTAATGATCCCCCCCAGCAGTGGTGCTTGTGTCTGCAGTCCCCTACTCTACACTACAGTTCTGAACCATGATGTGTGACCTGGTCAGACTCCATCTGGACTTTAGTCATCTGTCAGAGGCTGCTTGTAAGTTCTACAGCCAGCTTCACTGACTGGTACAACCCGCTACTGCCACAGACAGACCCACGTTCCCAAGGGAAGACAAACTACTGTATGCACCCAATGCACACAAAGTGTGGTGGACTGGAAACAAGAGCTACACTTTCTAACCACCTGCCCAGTATACCCAGACAGAGATACATACTGTACTTCCCACAGATCAAACGCACCCAAAGTGAGGCTGAAAACATGACAAGATGCGCTCCCATGCCTGTTGGGAGAAATACAACAATGTGTGAACACAGCCAATGGAAGGCAACCAGCCCAAGTAAGAATCTGTATCGAGCTGCTCCCTTTAAACACATTTAAATAGTCTGGGGAAGAATTTCCGACTGCAAAAGACAGTCTTGTTTCAAAAAGCTTTAAATCTTGTATATATAATCTGCGCCATATACTGTATAGTATAACAACGGAAAGTGACAAAGTTCTGTGTACACAATGTTGTATCCCCTCCAACTGTATATACTTTCTCCATTTTCAACAGTTTTTATGATATTTTGACACTTGCTTTGGAAGTGCCAATGTATGTTTTCTCATAAAAGCTTGTCAATAAAGCTCCTTTCCAATTAAAATTTAATCATGCGGTAAAACACCACACCTGTGTGAAGTGAGGCCCACTATTATACATCATCTCATTCCAGCCAATCAATTTGCGTCTTTACTTTTGTCTTTGTCAACATTTGTGTTCATGCATACCCTCAAGGGACAGAGTTCAAGCCTTTTAACACGATAAGTGCCCGTAACCACTAGCAACCATTAAATCAGTGCCCCCATGATCGTTTCCATCCTGACCATTATGAACCAACTATGGGAAACAAAGGGAGGTCATAATAGTTCCTACTGCGACTAACGATAGTGTCGATAGGGGATCAAAAGCGAACGCTCCGATTTTAGAGCTTTTGATTTAGATCAGGAGTAATTACCATCAGCTATAAAGCGGCCGACGGACCGGCCAATTTGCGGCAAGACTGTCGCAAACCAAGGGAGATCATACAGCAGCGTCCGTTCCGATTTGGATAACTTTCCGATTTGGATAACTTTCCGATTTGGATAACTTTTTGATTAGACTCCGTCTCTGAGCTCCACTGCGTTATACTGTTTATTGGGACATGATCAAATGGAATTCTCCGTTTATGCAGATTAAAGTGTTAACAGTCTTGCCTGTAGTGTACATTCTCATATCCTCTCTATCAGCCAGCTCCGGTTTATTTATCTATTTATTTGGTTACTTATTTGTTTGTTTGATTATTTATTTGTTTGTTCAGTTCTACTTTTTTCTTAACTGCTCTTTCTCCTTGTGATTTATACCGGTGCCGGTCGGGTCCAGGGGGGGCTAATGAAAGCTGTGACAGTGCATTAATGAGACTGTTTGTTTCAAGTCCTCTCTACTTCCACCTCCTCCTTCTCCTCTTCCTCCCTCCCTCCCTCCCTCCCTCCCTCACCCATTGCCCCCCCTCCATTCCGATTGGTTCTGTTCCGTCCTCCACTGTACAACACTACATCCAACTGGAAGCCTGTTTTATTTGCACGCTCATAATATTAGGTGACAATAATTAGATCCCAGAATGTGACGGCGGTATAGAACAAAAAAAGGTTTAGTGCAAAAGAGCATCCAAACAGTTTTCCATTCAGTGTGCTCTAAGACTCCAATAGAATGGCTAATGTAAACACTGTAAAATAGAGAGTTATCAAGGCTTTTATTGGGCAGTTATTACCGCGCATTGTGGCGTTACTGTGGTGGTACTGTCTGAGAAGGAGGGAATTAATAATGGAGAGAAGCGATGGGAAGGCATTACTAACGTTTGTTGCATGAGCAGGATGAAAACTGAGAGGTCATATGTAGTCTTTGTAGTTTTGTGAAAGCAGCACTTTGTATAGTTTCATATGCTTTGTGTTTGTTCTTCTATCCAGGGCTACGTCAAAGCACACAGGAAATCATTAACCACTTCAAATCAAACCCCCCAGAGCACAGGTGAGCTTGTACGTACAACATAAAAAACTGTTTATATCAGAACAATGATTCAGAATGGTGTAATTCGCTGCTCATACTTACTTACTTACTTACAGGGGGGTTGGGTTAAAGGAGAGAATTCTAATTACAGAAAGAGTTGACAATGGGAGGTATGTGTTGGGAGTTTTACCCTATAGCCTGACTGGGGTTAATGGATAACTGCGCTGAGAGACGTCTCTGTTCTTAGGGAAAGACAAAATGACCACAGGCAGCCAAAGAATTCGGCAGTCAGTAACTGTAGCCGTTTCCCATACATATATTATTATGGCAATAGTGGCACTGGTGATTGAATTTCTGACCTTTCGTTGAAATGGGAAAAGGAGTGGTGGGGGGTGGAGTGGCGTGGCGGTGAGGAGGACAGGGTGGCGCAGTGTGTGTGTGTGTGGGGGGGGGGGGCGGCATATTTCAATTTTTTGTTGTGTCATTTCGGTCTTAAAATAACTACGGGGATGAAAGATCATGACTTGATTCAATTACACCGCCGTGTAAAGGCTAAAGATTACTGTATCCTACACGGAACCTCGGTTGTTACACGCAGCCGAGATAAATATTCCAGGCTCTTTCCAGAAACTGGTCACACTGGAAATGCACGTTATTGTTTTCCCCTCCTTTAGGAGCAGTGCGTTTGGAGGCCTTTGCTGCTTTGCCTCATAATCTCGGGTTCACCGTCTGTGGGTGTTTTCAATGTCTTTTCGATATGGACGTGGTGGCGCAACACAAGGCTGAGTGAACATCAGCCCATAGGCAAGGGGACTTGATTATTGTGCGATACAGTAGCTCGGCATTCATGTGTACTAGTATGTGTAATGTATGTGTAATAATAATGTGACAATAAAGTGATTATTTACAGTGTTTATTGACCAGCAAAGTTCAATAAACACGTGTAGATTGCTCCGGATAAGAGTGTCTGCTAAACGCTGGTAATTTTAACAGAAAATTCGGATTTGATCTGTTTTGAATAGCACACTGTTTTCACACCGTTTCAGTTTCAGTCCTATTTAGTCATCTGAAATAGTTTAGTCATCCAGTCTTAGTCATGAGGCCTGTTATTCACAGTTTCACACTCTGGTTTCAGGTGATAAGCAGATACTCACCTTTCCGGTGGTTAGTAAAAACAGAGAGATGTGTTGGGATGAGCGGTGAGTCGCTTATTGCCGCGCCGTGCATGGCAGTGACGTTTTCGGTGGTCACCATATCACCTAGAGAAGAAAAGTATGAATGGGCCATAAGTCCACAAAATTAACACTGCCGCTAAAAGACTTGTTTGTCAATGGTAATAATAATAATATAACAACATCCTTTAACCATGTAAGCCTTAATTTCCGAAACAGCAGCAAAAGGTGAAAAGTGCCCAAATAAAATGCCCAAATCCAACCCCTTTTTAAGGTGGAAACGGTTTAAAAGGCTACAGGAGATGACAGCGGCGATATACAGGAGTGTCTGTCTGTATAAAGCTGCTGCGTGCGTTCATCATCATCATGACTCAAGACTCAAGAACTCAGACGTTCGGTTGAAGGTTTTTTTTTTTTTTCCTTCCCGTGGTGGCAGTCAGAGGCTGGCCAGCTCTGCCAATCAGTGGCTACAGTTCTCATTAAAAGCTGCTGACAGCTGTGGGAGAGAGAGAGTTCCCACTTTCATCTCGCTGGAGCTGCTGTCTGGCCCTCCAGCTAACCTCCTTGTCACCCTCTCTCTCCCTTCTCCTCGCCGCCGCCGCGCTGCAGAGCTGCCCTAGCTCTTTATTAAACCACGGTGCATCCCACAGTCTGGACCGGCCTGCCCCACGTAGACACGGAAACTTTTGGCTTGTTTCGTTCTCTTTGTTTTGCTTTTTGTTTTATCATGTAGAACAATTTGTTTGATAACCTTGAACTGTTTGAGAGCCCTGCAGTCTGCACTCCCACGCTGTTGAGACCACGCCAACATCACTGCATCAAACAACCTGTTTGATGCACTGTGTGGATTGTGTGCGCGTGCGTGTGTGCGCGCATGTGTGCCTATGTGTGTGTCACCGCGCGTGTGTGGTGTCACACGCATTTTTTTGTCATTGAACATGGAAAGCGTTATAAAGTTCCCCATATTTGGGTCAGCCATTTCTGCCTGGCTTACATAGCAATCTTGCTCATTGCGATCACAATAAACTATATATTTTGTAAATATTTTGTGTTATACTACTGTATAACACAAAATATAAATAAATAACAGGCCAATTTAACATAAGGTCTGTTGTAAGCCAAAGTAGGGTCAGTTGTACGCAAATAAAAATATGATAGCTAGATGTAAATATATTGAGTTGTCCTTGGGGTTGTGCAATTGTGCAGTATGTGAGAGCGTTTGTTATGCGACATTACCACAGCTGCTGCAGACTTCACCTGCTCATCCTCAACATTTCATGAAATAGGTTTAAGTTCATTGTTTAGATTTAGGTTAATCTATTTTTGTTGTTGTCGCATTTTGCTATAACCGCTGGTATTCATTACTGGAAACCATCACACACTCCCAGGATCAGGATTAGACGGAGGGAAAGAGAGAGGGTCCCAGTTGAGAGCAGAGGAGCCCACAGACAGGTTCACCTCCCTGGGTAGTACAGGCCTCTGCTGCCCCTTAGAGGCTGGACTAGAGACAACAGCATTAAAGAGTGAGTTTGATTTGGTTCCAGGGACTCTGCCAGAAGCAAATATTTGAGTTAAAAGCATTTGCTGTTAAATAATCCATATTCATACGAGATTGTTGCGAAATAGCAGTTTTACAAGCCGACATTAGATTCTACTTTCTGACACTATATTATTATTTTTTCTGAAACATCTCTGTTTCTGTGTCAGTGGTGCTCAAATATTTCATGCCAATGACGCCAAGAATTATCTGTCTCGGCTGCGGACCACATCTGAAAACCTGGTGTTCTATTATAGGCATCTGACAGCAGCAAAGATCTGAGTTAAAAATGTTTGCTCCGAAAGAATATATCCAAAGATCTGTGAAACATTTTCAGGATTTTTCAGAACAGCAGATCTACAAGCTTACAGTGTGTGGCGCGCTATGAGCTATTTTTCAACAACTAAAGTGCTTAAAACACCAAAAGGCATTCCCATGCAGAATGGGTTAAATAATGGTTGAAAAGTCCCAGGCAAAATGTCGGCCCTCTCAAATCTAGTTGAAAATGTTCTATCGACAAGCTCACAGTGCATTGAGGTATGACAGGTTATGAGCTCTAGATCAGGGGTTTTCAACCTTTTTCATCTCAGAGAACACCATTTATTCAGCATTTGAGCCACGGACCACCATTTGAGGATATTTTAGCCCCACAAGACACCAAATCTAAAGATTTATTTTGCTTTTGTCCACAGGCTGGTTTTGCGAAACAAAACAAGCAAAACATACATTCCAAAATGGCTAATTCGGAGGATGAATATTTTAACTCTTAAGAGTGTAAAAATGAAACCAAATGGACCCGCAAGGGTCCATTTGGTTTCATTTTTACGTTCTCAAGAGTTACATCTGGTTAACCAACTTAGCTGAGTACCACCTGGAACCCTCTCAAGGACCACTGGTGGTCCCCGGACCACTGGTTGAAAGCCCCTGCTCTAGATAGATCTGCTATTGCTGGGATGTTGGCACAAAAAGTTGTCAAACGGGAGGGAGCCACTTAGAGGAGTCACTGGCACAAATAATTCTTGAGTGGTGGGCCCAGCTGCATCCAAGCACATGTAAACGTTGACGCTTTGGTCATACGTTGAATGCATGTACCGGGTGTGGTGGCTGTGTGTGTGTGTGTGTGTGTGTGTGTGTGTGTGTGTGTGTGTGTGTGTGTGTGTGTGTGTGTGTGTGTGTGTGTGTGTGTGTGTGTGTGTGTGTGTGTGTGTGTGTGTGTGTGTGAAGAAGAAAGAGAAGCAGGTGTAATCCCATTAGCGCGGCAGAGTGCTGGCTTCGGGCAGTGTTGTGTCTCTATCAGGTCCAGAATGTCTTGTACTTACAGACTGGACAATTGTTCACTACAGCAAGCACTTCTCAAATCTTATAAAATGACCCCAACACCACCACCACAGTTTTGTGTGCATTATTAGGCCCCCACGGACCCCCAGAACAGATCTGTAGGGGTCTAATCTGATTCCATCATGTAGAGAACACATGGTGCATGTATCCTTCATGTATACTCGTTACAGAGATACAGAACTGTAAGGGTCCATTTGGTTTCATGAGTTACAGTTACTTTAGTAACTATTTTTTGTACTGAAGCAAAAGTACATAAATAGGACATAGATACAGTGCATAGATATAAAAAATAGAAATACTTTACATTGCATCAAAATGTACTTTATACCAGGAGAAAGCAAGCTTTTTGAGAGGTCTCTTTAAGTGCTTCATTTTCTTGATAGTTGTGTGCCATACCAACATTATAGGCCCATTTAATTATGACACTATGACCACATCAAAATTACATATTCATCTGACTTTTATTGTCCTATAGCGCACAGCAACATTTACGTTTTCTCTTCAGGGGTTGACACTAAGGTCTCGGAGGCACTTGCCCACCGGGCAAGTGCATGTCAGGTTCTACTTGCCCCCAGCTCATGGTCACTTGCCCCACAAAAAATATATTGCAAATTTTGCAGATGTGAGAACGTAAAAATGAAAAAATGAAACCAAATGGACCCGCAAGGGTCCATTTGGTTTCATTTTTTCATTTTTACACTCTCAAGAGTTAAAATTCATCATCTTAATTAGCCCAGGTCTACACAACTAGAGAATGTAGAAGATTAATGGTCATTTTGATGTGTTAATTTGCCTGTTTTGTTTCCCAAATCCAGCCTGGAATTGTGGATATCTATAAAGCAGGGAAAGACACAGAGGCAGAGTGCAATGACTGCCTTCAAGACAAATTTATCTTGTGTTGTGTTATAGTGGACTAAGTTGCACACTTGCCCGATCGGGCAACCAGGTAGCAGTCTTCACTTGCCCCACCATTTTTTTTACTTGCCCCGGGCAAGCGGGCAAGTGTTAGTGTCAAGCCCTGCTCTTCTTTAGAAATATTTTCTTTCGAGTATGGTTATTGGACTCAGGTACCACTATTTCCCCCAGACAGACGCATGCGAGTTTGAATGAATGCAGAATTATGTGCAAGATGTAATTTATTTAAAAGGAAAAAAACATTCATCAGTTTCTATCCCTGCTTTACACCACGGTGCATACGGCGCATTGTACAGTATCAGGTGAATTTATCTGCCTCCCTCTGATGGGATTAGGAATGGATGGAACACACTGCCCCCTAGACAGCAGATTGAGCACTGCACGAAACAAGCTCTGGAACAAGTGCAGACTTTCAGGCCCCTACAACTTCAACTTGTAGTTAAAACTCTCAAATTGATGTCGATGCTGATGTCAGTATACATCCACGACTCATTATGCAACGAAGACTAAGATGTCTAGCTGTCTGGTCTATAAAAAACACGCCTTACTCTTACAGGTGCTTTTAGTTCAGCTTCCTTATACTCATTCTCTTAAACACTACTACGGTAGGTGGACTAGTCCCCTGTTTAGTTCAGCCAGTCAACGTTCAGCCCCAGAATAGGGACGCCCAGGGTTCACTTTAAACTGTGGATTTTTACTGTTGCATTATTGTTGCATTGTATTATTTGGCTCTCTTTAAAGGTAATAGCGCCACCTTTAGTGTGTATAGGCACTAAACAGATTTGTTTAATAAAAACAGAATCTAACTCCACCTCACCTCCACTCTATTGGCTCATTATGAATCTGCTGGAGACTGCTGAGCTGTGATTGGCTAAAACGCTGCCTCACCCCACACGACCCCCCCTCTCCTTCACAAATTACCCCGCTTTTCCTGGTCCCAATGAATGTTTTGCTTTCATGATTTGTTCACAACAAAGTTCTGGACCATCTGCAGCACAAAGCAAGTGTCTGCGGGGAAACAGCTGCAGCATCAAAGTAGAAGCAACATAGAGGGGAAAAAAGGCACACACACACACGCACACACAGCCACCCACCCACCCACCCACCCGCGCACACGCGCACACACGCACGCACGCACGCACACACGCACACACGCACACACACACACACACACACACACACACACACACACACACACACACACACACACACACACACACACATTTTGATTTTTGGCTAAAAAGTTGCCTACCTTTAAGAGCACACAATTCAAACAAAAACATTTCTCACGAAAAGGAAGTGTATATGTTGTGACACTATAACCCAAGGTGTTAAGTTCCTTTTTGTGAGCATTAGTACATGCACTTAACCTCCTATCCCCCCCTCCATGCTGCCTTAAGGCTTGTTATAGCTAAAAAAGAAAAAAAAAAAAAAAAGAAAAAAAAAAAAAAGAAATATGCCCGTTGCTTTCCTCTCTCTCTCCCTCTCTCCAACGGCCCAGGCTCACCTGGAACTTGTCAGAGAGACAATGCAGCATAGGAAGTAGGAGATTGAGTTGCCCGGCTCCCCTCCTGCGCTGTGTTTATTTGCTGTGTCAAGGATTGAGAGATTACACCGTTCCTGGGCGGCGGGCGAAGGCAAGGAATCTGGTCAAGCATCTCCCCGGGCTACAAAACGTCACCCCGACGAGAGGAGAGGGGAAGATTATCGACACCTGCATTAAGAAGGAAAGTCCTGACTGGGGGTTCATTTGCTGCGATAAGCAGCCCTCATCAATCATTTCTTTTTTTTCTTTTTTTTTCTTCTATTTTGGAGGGGTGGGGGGCAGAGAGAGAGAGGGGGGGGGGGAGGGGGTGGGGGGAGAAGAGGCCATTTACAACCGAGTGGGGTTTTCATTTTGGTCTGTGGGTGATAAGAGAGCACCAGCGGTTGGACTGTACAGCACCAGGGCTTGACACTAACACTTGCCCGCTTGCCCGGGGCAAGTAAAAAAAATGGTGGGGCAAGTGAAGACTGCTACCTGGTTGCCCGATCGGGCAAGTGTGCAACTTAGTGCACTATAACACAACACAAGATATATTTGTCTTGAAGGCAGTCATTGCACTCTGCCTCTGTGTCTTTCCCTGCTTTCTAGCTGTCCACAATTCCAGGCTGGATTTGGGAAACAAAACAGGCAAATTAACATACACATCAAAATGACCTAATCTTCTACATTCTCTAGTTGTGTAGACCTGGGCTAATTAAGATGATGAATTTTAACTCTTGAGAGTGTAAAAATGAAACCAAATGGACCCGCAAGGGTCCATTTGGTTTCATTTTTACGTTCTCAAGAGTTACATCTGCAAAATTTACAATATATTTTTGGGGGGCAAGTGACCATGAGCTGAGGGCAAGTAGAACCTGACTTGCACTTGCCCGATGGGCAAGTGCCTCCAGGACCTTAGTGTCAACTCCTGAGCACTGTATGTCCATTCACTGTTCTTCTGACAGGGGCAATGCGGTACATTTAGAAAGCCTGGAGGCCGCTGCTGTTGCTACTTTTTTTTTTACAGTATTGCACATTAACTGTATGTATGATTAATTAATTATTCGCTAGAGGTGTTATTTATTTACTTCCACCCTATATTCCCAATTTTAGGTATGACATTTTATAGACGGACATTGTTTTGTTTTCATGTGCGCAAGCAGAGCGAGCACAAGCAGAGCGATTGTTGCTCGCGGTCGTCGATCACAGTCTTCTACCGTCCCACAAAGTACTGGGATTGGCTGGTTTAGGTGCTAACGTATTGGTGACATGCATAATTCATGTAATTATTGTTGTTAATGAACGTAATTAATGTCATGTGTATTATCTCCTGGGGGTGTCGGGATACTTGCTCTCTGGTCACTCGCTCTGGTCATGCACAAGTAGGCTATTGCCTACTTTGGTTGGCACTCTACTGAGTGCAGTTGTAGTTATATCAATACATTAAAAAATACCAGTTATATTAAATATAACTATAAATTTTATAATTATAAGCTTGTAGGCTTCTTTTGCAATTTGTCGTACAACAAAGTAGGGTTTAAGTGACAAAGACAACAAATATAGGCACGTAAAATATATCCCTCAAAATATGTCCGACATACAGTACAGTAGATTGAACTTAATGGAAATCATCACAACATAGTTAAAGGGGTACTTCACCCAAAAAAAAACTTTTGGTCATTTTATGGTCTACTCAGCCTCATGTGAACACACCAGACAGTTTATAAGTTACTCCTTTCAGTATTTAGATATTTGATGTTCATTAGTCTGCCATTAGTCTGCCAGACCCAAACCCATTATAACTTAAAACTCCATTTTAACCATGACAGATTATTCGAAAACAACCCATCTTTTTTCTGGTGACTTATATTGTCCTCCTAATACGTGAGAGGGCAGTGGAATTGCATCTACAGTTTTCATTTATTTTTAAAATATTGTTTTGTAAAATGTAGCCCCCTCCATATTTGGGAATGCCCACCCAAATGAATAAAACAATATTTTAAAAATAAATAAAAACTGTAAATGAAATTCCACAGCCCTCTCACGTATTAGGAGGACAATATCAGTCACCAGAAAAAAGATGGGTTGTTTTCGAATAATCTGTCATGGTTAAAATGGAGTTTTAAGTTATAATGGGTTTGGGTCTGGCAGACTAATGGCAGACTAATGAACATCAAATATCTAAATACTGAAAGGAGTAACTTATAAACTGTCTGGTGTGTTCACATGAGGCTGAGTAGACCATAAAATGACCAAAAGTTTTTTTTTGGGTGAAGTACCCCTTTAATATATTGAACCGAACGAAAGAGATCTAATGAAGGCATTCAGTCAGTAACCTATGACAATGTTTTTGCTTTCCTTCTTTCTTTTTTTTCCTCCAGCTCTTTTCTATTGAACGGCGAGAAAGAAGAAGAGTCACTCATAGCAATCATCAGTGGATGTAACACTAGCCCTCATGTGCTGTCAGGCAGCGCCTGTGTGATTGATCACCAGCAGATAAACATCTGATCAGACACAGAACAGGACAGGACACACATTGATTCATGTCAGCCACCATCCGTCCTGCCAGCATACACAACATCTATCTGTCAAAATACCACAACAAGGCAAAGCAGGAACTGTAGCGTCCTCAGCTGTGTGTGACTCACATGGGCCACAAACGCACCACCCCACCCCACCCACCCACCCACCCACCCACCCACCCACCCACACACACACACACACACACACACACACACACACACACACACACACACACACACACACACACACACACACACACACACACACACACACACACACACACACACACACACACACACACACACACACACACACACACACACACACACACACAGCTTTTCATATGCCTTATTGGTGACCGTTTCTTTGAGACGAAAGGAATAGAGATTTACACAACACAACCTGTTTAGTGTTTAGTGACAACTGCGATAACTTGTAGTGTAGGTAATGTGTGCATAATTCTGCGGTGGATTATGACTACTGCACATATATATTATTAATTTATACTTCCCAATGTATGAATGAATGGACCATTGTAAAGCGCTTTGAGCACTTGGAAAAGCGCTATAAAAATGCAATCCATTATTAAATGCAATCCATTATCTGTTGATAGCTTGTGAATGTGTTCTATTTCCACATGCAAAAAGCTCAAAAATAATAAGTAATGAGGCATGCTTTTGGCACATTACATTTTGGCAGAGTAATATCTTTACTTTTGCTGGAAAAGGTGTTACAGTAATATGTAATATTAGTTACTGCCCAGTGCCCAACCCTGTATGGCAGTAAGAATCGTGATATATTGAAATATCTATTTTTTTGCCCACCCCTAGAATTTACTATTAGTAAAAGCATTTTCTGACAGGAATAGAAAATAAAATCTAAACATTTGTCAGTAATTTTTAATGATGTATTTGCGTCTTTATTTTGTTCACTCGGCCAACCACCTTTTGGATAAGCTGCAATGTGACATTTTGAAGAGAGCGATAGTGAGACAATATATAAAAAGGATAAACAATGCATACCGTTGTACCAACAATGGACTACAAAGTGTAGAATAGCAATATATGAATTGAACAGAAAGCCATGAACAAAGACCCAGACAAAGGCGTTGAATACATTCCAGTCCACATCTATACTTTTGAGTGTCCGGTTTCTTTTCTCCCTCAAAATAAATATCTGGTTGTACGCGGCCTCCTAGCCTCCTAGCTGCCTGACAAGAAAAGAAGGGCGGGGAGGCAGGAGGAACACAGTGTCCCCCTGATAGGTGGAGGGTTTGGGCCAGGGTGCCTGCCCCGAGGCACCCCAAACAACAGCTAGAGGAAGGCAAAAAACTATACACTGCTATTGCTATGACTGTCTGTCTAGAGTGGTGGACAAAACTGGGTTTTGCAACCGGTGGTCCAGAGACCACTAGTGGCCCTCGAGAGCGTTCCAGGTGGTCCCCAGCTAAGTTGGTTAACCAGATGGAAAGTTGGTTGACCAGATGTAACTATTGAGAGTGTAAAAATGAAACCAAATAAAATATTCAGTATGTGAATTAGCCCAAATCTACATTTTTGATCTGTATATTTGCTTGAGTTGTTTTCCAAATCAAATTTTATGCTATACGTTTTAGTTATATGGTGCAAGTATAGTGTTTTAAGGCATTTTGTCTTATTAGTCAGGGATCATTTTAAGTAAAAAAGGCTCCTGCAATATATAAATAATGCTGGAACAGTACAGAAAAAAACAAACTACCTGTCTGACTACCTGCCTGCCTGTCTGTCTGAAGGTCATAGATAGTTGGCCTTGTGTCACATGTGGCACAAGACCAACAGGAGTTAAACGTTTTATCATGTAATTGTAAACGGCTTGCAGTTTAACACCAGGCTACCTCAGCCAGGCCGGGCCGGGTGACCCGTGTGAATAGATAGAGAAGTTTGTTGTTGTTTCTTTGTTATACAATTGGCCAATATTTCCATTTTTTTTTTCCCAAAATCCAATATCCGATATCCTGACATTGTCTAATTCCTAATTTCTAGGCCTGGAACTAACGATTACTTTCATAATCGATTCATTAGCCAATTATTTAATGGATCAATTACAATTGTTTAGCCATGACCTAAAAAAATATTTTTAGGTTATTTTATTCATGTTCCAACTAACAAAAAGAGATTTGTTAAAGAAAAAAAAAAAGATTAGTTGCTGATTAGGCTGCTATTCAAATAAAAGACAAACACAATTAATATCATTCTTGACATTATAATCATTGTTCTTTGCAGTTGCTATTGTGCATGTGCAACTATCATCAGATTGGAAGAGAGATGGATCACTGCTTTTTAGTTTAGTTACACTTAACACTGGAAAAACTATGGTTAAGTCAGAAGTTGGAGTGAATAGTTTCCAATCCGATTAAGCGATTGCTAAATTAGTTGACCACTAATTAAATAATCGATTACAAACACGGTATTTCCAATCCCGATATTTACGCTATGCAGTGGTGGAATTAAAATTACGCCTAATTGTATTATGATGACAAGCTGGGTGAATTTATACCCGGGTATGTAGGGTTCCAAATCAAAATAAATGTTATAATAAATTTCAGAGGATTTGAAAATAATTAAAACTGATAAATTAAAACCAATATTATGTTTTTATGGTAGTATCCCTAGTTTTTATTAGAGTGCCTCATGTTATAACTGCCAAGCCAGTTACAACAATAAAACTAATAAAATAAATGTATACCAAAGATACTGCACCACAAACGCAATACATAAACAGTTACAGTATGTACTTATGGATACTATATGCTATTTTCAATCAGTGGTCCGGGGACCACCAGTGGTCCTTGAGAAGATTCCAGGTGGTCCCTAAAGCTAAATGAGGGACAGTTGGTTAACCATATGTAACTCTTTGAGAGCGTTTTGATCTGTATGTTTGACTGTTTTGTTTCTGAAATCTAGCCTGGTACTGTGGACAAAAACAAAATAAATCTTGGGGTCTGTGGATGACATGGGGTCCATGTCATCAAATGGTGGTCCGTGGCTCAAATCAAATGCTGACTAAATAGTGGGCTCTGGTGTCAAAATGGTTGAAAACCACTGCTATATGGATCGTTTGCTGATGTAACTACCATTCACTCTCCACAGACTGTCCTCAAACCAATCCTTCCCTTATTGAACAGGTGCAAGATGCACACATCCTAAACAGCTCTGGGTTCCAATTAGGCCTGCAACTAACCATTATTTTCAAAATCATCGGCAGACTATTTAACCGGTTCATTGATTAATCGGATTATGAAGTTGTGTTCAACGTAGGTTCAGGAGAAGAGACCACCCACTGTTCATCCCATTCACACCGTCACTCTAATCTCATGACCACGTTCAGCCAATCTCTCCCGTTCCCCTTCTCCCGATCATGTCCAACCAATCACGTTAACTTCCCCACAGCTTAAATACACCTCCTCTCTCCCTCTTACCTGTTTGATACTGCTTCGCGCTGTCAACTCCCGTTCGTTACTGCTTCACGCCGTCAAATTCCCCCTCCCTCCTCCCCATCTATCCCCCTTCTTCCTCAGCCTTCCCGACTAACGTTCGTTCTCTTTTCTCCTAGGAGTCTCGAGGGGGGCATTGTCTGAGCCGAAGCGATCGAACGCTCCCGGGCCGAGCACGGCGGTCATCGCAACCGTAGGCTCCCGGCTGAGCACCAACGATCGTCAGGCTCCGAGACTCCGCCCCCACCCAAAGTCTCGCCCTCCTCGGTCTCCTCATACACGTACTTTCGTTCGCACAATAAATACTCTCAAACCTGAACAAGTTGGTGTGGTCTTTTACTAGTGAAATGACTATTATCGATTAGCCATCACCTTAAAGGGGGATTCCAACCATTTTCAAAATTTTCAAATGTGTACAAATGTGAACCAAATGGACCCTAGCGGGAACTCTTTTTTTATCATGTCATCTCTAAGGTGTATTAACAATAAAATGTTGTAAATGGGTGGAATTTGCTACAAAACTATGGTTAAGTGGGAAAATGGGTAAAAACTTCAGTGATTAGTTGACAATTGATTGATTACTAAAAATAGTTCACAACCAATAACTAATAATCGATTGGATTACAATTAATCGATTAATTGTGGCAGCACTGGTTACAACAATGCTGGATTTCCTTAAAAATAAAGAATTTCATGGGTGTGCCCACTGGCCTAATGATCCAGGCAGGCACATGGCACATGATATAGGACAGGCTCTCATCTGACGGTGAGTCCTGTTCATGACAACCTTTGCTGCACGTCTCTCCCTTTCTCTCTGCCTCTTTCCTGTCTATCTTCACTGGAAATATCAATAAAGGCACAAAAGCCAAAAACAAATGCCCGTAAACAGGGGTTGACCCTTGCGGGTCCATTTGGTTTCATTTTTACACTCTCAAGAGTTAAAATTCATCATCTTAATTAGCCCATAGTGGCCACAGACCCAGTGGTCCCTGACCCCAGCAAAATGATAGTTTGGAACCAAATGGACCTGGGAGAGAGATAGGTAGAGATAGCTAGAAAGCAGGGAAAGACACAGAGTCAGAGTCTAGACAAATATATCTTGTCTTGTGTTATAGCAGGGTTCCTACAGGTTTCTTAAAGTAAAATTTAAGTCTTTTTTAAGACCTTTAAAAGTCCATTTATATAAAACGTAATACCCAGGGTGGATGTAACATTTCCCAATTGGAGGGGCAGGAGAAAATGGTATGGGGGCGGCTTCATCACCCGTGTCGTTTCGCGCCACGGGTGATGAAGCCGCACCCATACCATTTTCAGTTACAGGACTTTTATTAGGCAAGTAAAGCATCAATAATAACATCAGTTGTTGTTGTTGAAGTCGCAACAGACACGCAGCATGCATAAAGCTAAAGGTCTGACTCAGAGTTTTCTGTTCTCTCGGTGCGTAACCAAGAAATCAGTTACTTGATGATTGATACATTTACGCCGCCGTTTTCTGGCTACGTTATTTAAACCAAACACGCGGTTGACAAATGACAATTTTGAGGAGCAAAGTGACACGTAGAAATTACAAACTGCGAAAAATTTAAGACCTAGATATAAAAATTCAAGACTTTTTAAGTCTTTTTAAGGTATTATTTTCAAATTCGTAAATTCAATGCTTTTAAGACTTTTTAAGATCCCGCGGGAACCCTGTATAGTGCACTTAGTTGCACACTTGCCCGATCGGGCAACCAGGTTGCTACCTGGTTGCCCGATCAGGCAAGTGTAATTTAGTGCACTATAACACTTGCCCCACCATTTTTTTTTACTTGCCCCGGGCAAACGGGCAAGTGTTAGTGTCAAGCCCTGGGCTCTCATCTGACAGTGAGTCCTGTTCATGACAACCTTTGCTGCACGTCTCTCCCTTTCTCTCTGCCTCTTTCCTGTCTATCTTCACTGGAAATATCAATAAAGGCACAAAAGCCAAAAACAAATGCCCGTAAATATCTCCATGTACGTTGACTTGTTTTTTTGTGTGTGTGTGTGCATTCGTTGAGCCATGGGCCGGACGCCACACCGACGGCATACTTAAGCCCAGAAAAAGAGAAGTAAAAAAGGAAAATGAAAAGTGAATGGTCAGTGCAACAAAAGGGGGCCAGCAGTTTTTTTTTTCTTCTTTTTTTGCACGGACAGGAAGAAAAGCATTAGCACCCTTTATGTGTATGGCAGGGGATTTCCGAGCGCCAACACTGTCAGTGTATTTTACCCTTAATTAAAACAGTCACAAGTTTCATTGGGCGGCGAATCAAAGGGTGGCTACGCCTGTGTGTGTGTGTGTGTGTGTGTGTGTGTGTGTGTGTGTGTGTGTGTGTGTGTGTGTGTGTGTGTGTGTGTGTGTGTGTGTGTGTGTGTGTGTGTGTGTGTGTGTGTGTGTGTGTGTGTGTGTGTGTGTGTGTGTGTGTGTGTAACTTGGGACTCAGGCCTCTCCGGTATGAAGGGGATTTAAGTGGCGTTTCCCATGGTCGGTCACTCAGAATTGGTCATTATTGCCTTGTCAGGAGATGAAAACACGGCGAATAAGAATTATTTAAATAGAAACATGACTATTTCCACTGGCCAGTTAAAAGTGGCAGCCAGTTCCTTCTCAGGCAGTTCAATCAATCGCATCATCAATCGGCGATAATGCAGCATAAAACGCTTATGCACCACAAGAATCTACTGTAGTTCCCTATTCTGGGGAGATGGTAGAAGTTGTAAGTAGACCATCTAGTTTTGTCCAAAGATATTGCAGGGGAGAAAAAGGGGTGGGGGGGGACTAGGATAGACTGCTGGTAGCCTGGCTAAAGCCAGACCGGATCAGCTATTGGCAAAAAAATACCTGTCAGCATATAGGTCTGGAATAGCTCAATTGTACACCCATTTCCTACTCCAGAGAACTGGGGTGGCCAATTAGGACACATTATTCAAATCTGTTTGCATACTATGTCCTGATTGGCCACCCCAATTCTTTGAAGTAGGAAACAGGCATACAATAGAGCTATTCCAGACCAATCTGCTGACAGGCAATTTTTTTTTGCCAACAGCTGATTTGGTCTGACTTTAGCCAGGCTAGACCACTGGGGGACCTGGAGCCAACAGTGGTTTAAGTGGTTATTGTACATGTACAACGAAAATACACAACACGCCTGTTAGCTATGTGCATTGAGGTGCTATTTGGGGGGGGGGGGTTGAAATGTTATTGTACGAAAAACAAATTGGCACGTTAAGCATCGCTCTCCATGCACAGCGAACCGGAGCGGTCTCTTCTCCAGTGACAGAACACAGTGTCTTCCAACGGAGCTGTGCATGTGCGTGTACGCACACGCGTGCACACACACGCACGCACGCACGCACGCAAGCACGCATGCGCACGCACGCACGCACGCACGCACGCACGCAGACAATGGAGGTACCAGCTAAGGGAAGGGAAACCGTTTGATCCACTTTGGCCAGTGTACGGGATGCCCTCTCTCTCTCTCTCTGACTTTCTGTCTCTCTCTCTCTCCCGCCGGCTTTGTCATGCTCGGACTCCGAGGTCAGGAGAGGACCCTATACCTAGCAGCCTAATGACCCAATACTTTCCACACCATTTCACCCCCTTGATGGGAACAGGGGCAAGCCTGCACCTTTTACCACAAACTTATCAATTATAGATCAGCCCCAATGGGCTAGGCTAATTAAAAATGCAACATAATTTTCTCACTCCCACCAAAAGGACAGGCCCCTCTTGTGTTTTTTTTTTTTTTTGGTCAGAGAGCCGGGGGTGGGATTCCCCGTCTCGTGTTCTCTCCAGGGGGTACGATAAAAAAAGGACTTATCCGTTACAGCACGGGCGTCAATTATGCACGAGGGACAAATAATGGGACAGAAATTACCGATCATAGCTCAGGCAACTCTAGACGGCTGGCCCAGGCGGGCTGATTGACAGAGGGGGTGCTCGCAGGTCGATGGGAGATAGGGTGACACCCGCGTTATTAGAGTCCGTTATTGGGGCAGGCGATCAGCTGACCGCTGCCGGGGTACACCCATCCTAGAGACAGACAGAGAGAAGGACTGGTACACCTAGTGCTGCAGCCCGCTGGCTCCCAAAGAGGAAAAAGTGACGTCAATCCATTGTTACGTTCTTGTATGCGAGTTGGCGGCGCTGATAGAGTAAGGTTCGGACAATAGCTATACGCACCGGCTGGACAGAAGAGAAGGTCATTCACATGCTGCCAAGAGGCCACAGGCTGGTCTATGCGGACGAGTACGGTTGCAACATGCGTGTGATCATCACTTTGTCCATTTGTTGAATAACCAAGAACTGTGGCTTTGTATGCATCTACAAAATAACATTTGTTTGAAAGGCACACTTCATCTTTTTGCAAAGACATGACGTTTGCAATATTCAGAGCACTTCCCTGGAGGTCTTCATGTGTGTATTATTAGGTTTTACTTTTAGCAGTGAGCCCCAGAGTCACTGATGTTACGGACACTGGGTTCACTTACTTCTGGGACTAGAATTACCATAATGCTTTGGTACACGTCGGATAGTGCTGTCTTACTGAGGCAACGTCCAGGTAGTGCAGGAGAGGCCAGTGTCCATGAGATCAGAGACAATGGGTTCACTGATAAAAATCTAAAATACTGAAAACCACATAATACACACATGGACACTTGGCTCAATTGGATTCCTGGAATATAATTCCCATAATGCTTTGGTACACTTGTGGATAGGGGGAAGGCTGTCTTAATAAGGCAACATGTAGGAAGCCAGTGAGCCCAGAGTCTGTGATATCAGAGACACTGTGCTCACTGGTAAAAAAAAAAACTAAAATATCTAAAAAACACAGTACACAAATTAAGATGTGTTCTAAATCTTCTAAACATCATTAATATATCTATTTTTACAGTGAATTGTCCCTTTTAATTCCCTACTTTCCTTTTTTAAATGGATCAAATCGATCTGTTTGATTCGCTGTGGCGCTCGGACAGACTAGCCCTGGTATAGGGCTTTCACACAGCCATGTGTGTCAAAAGGCTAATCATCAGAAACCGCCTGGTAACTAACCACGAGACGGCCGCATACATAAAAGAAATGGCTCTGATCTGTATGTGGTGCGGTGAAAGTTTAATGAGGCTGGCGGTCGAAGGAGTGTGTAGCTGCTGCTCTGCGGTCCTGGCGGGGATTGTATTGTCTGACAATCATTCCCACAGTAGAGTCACTTCCGCCCTTAATCCCTTGTACTGGCACTGCTCATATGTAAAGCTGTTCTATGGGTGGGGGGTATGGGATAGGTGGAAGACGCGCAGTTAGTCAGCCGCAGCACACACTGTTGCCTTTTGTTTTACTCCTGTCTACCACACCTGGCTGACTCCGTGAAGACAGATTACTGCCTGGATGAGAAGGTTTAGTGTTACCGGGAGGAATACTATATTATATTAATGTTTAGTGAGGATTCTCATATCGATGTTGTAATGGCAGGGGTGTGTCTGTCATTGTATAGGCAAGTCGACTGTAAGAAGGTGCCATGTCGTTAGTCCGAAGGTGCTTTATTCTGAAAATTACTAACCCTATCTCTAACCTGTACATAACCGCAAGCACGAGAGCAGAGCATGTTTGGATTAACAGGACTTCGGAGCTATGGCTAGTAGGGCATTAACCAAACACATTTTTTGCTAGTCGAATCGAATACTTTGGTAGTCGAATAATTGTCGACTAGTCTATAGTGATATATATATATTTGTTTTTTAGCCAATAAAACGTGTGATTCTGGACTTCCCATTGAAAAAATACATGCCTATTACACTACTGTAACTTTATGACATGAAAAATGAGCAATCAACCTACAATTACTACCAACACCACAGCACACATCCACAATGCCTGCTGCAGAAAATTGAAAAATATATATAAAAAATTATCATTACCGAATAACGAATAGTGAATTAATAGTCGAATAGTGTTTTGCTAGTCGAATAATCGACTAGTCGAATACTTAGTTAATGCCCTAATGGCTAGTCTCCATAGTCTGTAAAAGGGTGTGTGTGTGTGTGTGTGTGTGTGTGTGTGTGTGTGTGTGTGTGTGTGTGTGTGTGTGTGTGTGTGTGTGTGTGTGTGTGTGTGCGCGCGCGCGCATGTCCATCCAATTGTCCATCACGTTGCGATGGGTTTTGAGCGTTTGTGCGTTTTTGTGGGTGTGCGTGGGTTCTTAGCTAATGTTAAAAGGTTCAGAATGACTGTCAAATTACTGTTATTAGAGCACAATCCAGAAGGATTGTGTGTGTATGACAAGTTGTCAATGTAGATTGGCTAATTGAACTGTCTGCTCAACTGCTATTGGCTGTTCAACTGCTATTCAAAAACTGTTACAAAACCTGGAGCCCAAGTGTTTTTCTACCCAAACCGGCCGAAAGCAACCAACAGCCATACTGTAATTCTAGCACAGTTTCTGTCCTCGGGGCCCATGCAGACCTCTCCTCAGCTCCTAGATAGGACACAAACACACTGCTGTAGTGTTTGCTCTGTACATGTACTGATAGGGAAGGATGAAGACAGCAGACTGAGGCTCTGTTGTTGTCAAGTCTCTGTGTCAGCATGATGGAGGGTCTCGCTGACAGATTCTGTGATTTTCACTGACCCCTTTGTTTTCAAACAACACACAGGAAGAGTGTGCATGGTACACCACGTGCACACGCGGGTGGGCACACACACACACACACACACACACACACACACACACACACACACACACACACACACACACACACACACACACACACACACACACAGGAAGAGCAAGTGGGGGGGACAATAGTTCAGGCATCATGCCCCCAGGGGCTGTTCACCTGTGTGCACGCATGTGTGCGTGATTGCCTGTGTGTGCTTGTGTGTGTTTAGAAATACTTTTGGGTTACAATTTCTAACAAATTCAGCTGCTGGGTTTGGGGTTGTTGCATTTCGGGATTCGGAAGGTTATGTTTGGAGTCGCTTGAGGGTTGATGGTTAGGGTTATAGATGTGGCTGCACATTTTCCACCTATAAGTTCATAACTAGTCCTCACTATACGTAGATCAGTTGACGTTGGGCCAGAATGGATGGGCATATGGGGTGGACGGGTAGTTCTTTGGGGGTCAGGGGTGAATTTGGTTACGGGCAGTTCCGGAGATGTAGGTGAAGTTGTGAACTACAGGCACACACAGAGAGAGAGGCAGAGATATTGTGAGATGGCAACATTTCTACGGGCGCCTGTAAAGCTCTTCTAAGAGGGTAGCTGTAACAGACCTTAAAATAACATTCCAACCTTTAAAAACTAAAATTATTGCAAGAACGGCCTCTACTATTTCTGCATAATAACTTTTCCAGGGATAACATTGTTGTTATCATTTCTAGTTTCGCAAGCTGCTTCACCTCAGTGTGCTAAATGTAATGTCTCACAAAGAATGTTTTACAGATTGCAAGCAGTTTTTTCTTTTTCCAAATGTTTTGCAAATAGCAGATGACTACTAGCATTGCAAACCTTTAAATGGTCCATTTTTCAGAACAAGATAAAGTGCTTCAGGTGATTCTTAGGCCATATTAACCACATTTAATGGGGGACCTAGGGTGGTCCATGGCCCTAACAAAAACAATACCCATAACTTCCTTATATGGTTCTCCATTCATTTGTGTCCTCCCGTGCAATGCATTGGAACGGCGCATGCATTCTGGTTGTCGACGGACGGCGCAGGGGTTCGTGTAATTGTACCATGTGACCGGGCCGGGCCTGCTGGATTATCAAGTACGGTGACAACATGTTTTGTGTGTCATTATTTGCGGATTAGTGCTGGCCTGTACCCCCTTTGATGTGCAGATCATGCATGCTTCCGTCCTGTTTTAAACACACTGGCATAAACCCTCTATTCTCAGTCAAACTGTACACAATCCTACCCCACGGGATACATACATCACTGGTTAAAACTCAACCGTGGCTTTAATTCCCGCTGCGGTTAGTGTTTGGGGTAAGGTACTGTATAAGGTGTTGGCTGTGGGTCTCTTAGTACGTTGGAAAACAAACACATGCCTTATCTACAGAATATAATCTCACAATACAAATTGGGCAACAATCTGTCCATTAATTAAATTGGATATCAAGGCAATTGGGCCAAGACACCCTGCTGAGAGTTGCTTAGGCTAGGCCTGTCCAACTGCGATCCAATGTAGCTCTGGTCCATAGCTCCATTGATCTCTGATTCTGCCTCGATTCTCGAGCGCTGTGAAAGACAACGCAATCTCTCGGCTGGACCTCTGACCAGCCTCTCTTCTTTTCTTAGTGGCTCAGAGTGTTTCCACTTAGGGAAGTAAGCTTTCTAATCACACAATCGCTGTTTGTTTTGGTGAGCAGGTAAAACGTTCCTTATTTCTCCACTCCAGAAGAGAGGCTGGACAGAGGTCCAATCCGAGAGGTTATATTGTCTTTCAGAGAGCAGTGGGGCTATGGACCAGAGCTAGATCCGATGGCTCGCAAAAACCCCAACTCACCCAGCCCCAACATGCAATGGCGAAATTGAACTTCTGTTTGCGAAGTCAGAAGAATTATATACATTTACAGAAGCCGTTTTTATTTAGTTGTTGTGTGCAATTGTAATTTCACAACGTACTATTTACTGTGAGATAGGACTGATTATATCATATCCACGCCTGCGGTTTGCATCCCTAATGATTGCTCTACTACAGCAGTCATTGCTTCTCAAATTGGGGTGCTTGGGGTGAGGGGTTCCAGGGGGTCCCCAACAGTTAATACAGCATCACATTTTAACTACTTTATCCATTTAAGTATTGGCTGTTCAAAGATAGCAGATGTTCGAACTCCCAGCACGTCACTTACAGTATCATTGTGCTTCGTGCTGCGTGCCGTGTGCTTAAAACTCTCAAAAATATTGGGAAGAAATGTTTAATGTTTTAACAGAAATATTCTCTTTCCTGGCAGCAAAACATTTTAGAAGGGGGTCGGTCCGCAGCTGTACATATCAATGTGAGGGTCCAATTGGGCACAAATGTTTAAGAGGCACTATAGGTATACTAAACACTCGCTATACGCTTGCTTGCACACCGCACAGCCGTACACACACACCCCACGCACGTGCACACGCACGCACATGCGCGCGCACATGCGCATACATTCTGGCAGCAGTGCTGCCAGAATATGTACAGTACTGTGAATACTTTTCAAGGTTAAAAAGTGAGGGGCGATCATCATGTGATCATTCATCATCTGCTACTAGCCAATCACAATTTGCCCTCACTCTGCCGTCTTCACTTTTCTACCCTCACTGTCTTCCAATATGTATTTTCCTCATCCAATCAGATCATCACTAGAGTGATCAGCCACTCACACAAACCATTGTTTGTTTAATCAAACCCCAAAGCTGGGTATGGGGAGGGCTAGCGCCCCTCAAATGTCACACTTGTGGCCTGGACGGTTAACTCAACTATCAGGGCATCTACTACAGGCTGCCAAGCCAGCTGGACACTCCCCATTTCTCTCTACCTTTCCTGTCAGCTTACTGTAAGTATAAAGGTAATAAAGCCCTAAAAAAAAGCTCCAATCACAAATTTTAACAAACATTAACATCCATAGACTTTGATGGCATGAATTACATAGCAACAAACATACAATATGGGTTTCCCACAAAATATATACTAGTGTTGTATTCTGTCTGCTAAATATCATAGCGGTCTTCTACCATAGTAGTGTGGTTAACAACATTTGCTTTCTGCAACAACCAAAGACAACATTCTCTGCCACGTGCATGTGCACGCTCTCTCTCTCTCTCTCTCTCTCTCTCACACACTCACACACTCACACACACACACACACACACACACACACACACACACACACACACACACACACACACACACACACACACACACACACACACCACACTGTAAACAAAAGGCCTACTCACATTTTTGTCCATAGCTGGACTCTTGCAGCCATCTTCCAAAGGATTCCAGCAAGATTATTCAGGGATTGATGATCTAGTGAAGAATAAGGGTTGTTGTTGTAAAGGCAATTTCAGAGATTCATATCTGCTAATTGTGACTAAATATGACAATAAACTTTATAGGCACGTTGTAGGCCTATATTTATTTTTCTTTTCTTTTTTTCAAGCCACTGCCTGTGCAGGTGCTTGACATAATATTGGTGACATGTAATAGCTTAGTTTTAGTGAATCATGCATGTGATTAATCATCTGTCATCACGCTGATGTCAGGGAAACCTTTTTGAAGTTATGCAGTCAGTACAAGATGAAACTTTATCACTACACCAGAGAAACATTTTGAGGTTCAAGGTTGTGCACAATGTGCAGTCAGTCAGTGCAGGATGAAACTTTTCCACAAGTTGCATTCTTCACCTCCTACATGTAATAACAGTGTTTTTGTTTCCATCTTGTGGTCAGAATGTGCAATTGCAGTTAATCGCTGCACTGAAGACACTGAACCTAAAGTGAAGTCTCCCGGTTAAAAAAAATACCTCAAACAAGTTGTACATAAAAGCGGAATTCCACCCTTTTCCAAGATTTTTTCGGGGAGCAGACAAATGGAACCAAATGAACCATAATGGGTCCATTCGGTATTTCGGTTCCATTTGTACGCTCTCCTAAAAGAAAAATCATGAACACGGTGAATCACCATGTTAATGATTTTCACCATTTCCCCCCCTTTATAAGAAACACAGAAGAGGGAACTTTTTTTTTATCATGTGCACACAACATCTCTACAAGGTCCTGTATATTAATGACATAGTGGGAGGAAATAGGTGGAATTCCTCTTGCAACATGTTTGAAGTGTGTGTAACTTTACTAGACGCATTTCCCGCTTTCAGTAGGAAATAATGTAGTTTATTTATTTACTTTGTCAAGACATGTCTTCGACTTACAGCAATGACTGTATGACTGAAAGGCTACTACAGTATAGTAGTGATTTTACAATATACCTAACGACAAAACACACGTAACATTACAGCCACTTCATCTATTCTGTACCCTCCCTGCTGCTGGCAACAACCAAAAGTTTTAGGCCTACCTGGTCTTCATGTTTACATGCAGTGTAGAGGACTCCCCAAGCGTCAGGTGCTGGCAATATGGCAGCCCTAGAGTGTGACCATACAGTAAATGCATGCATTAGGTGAGAGTCTCTTCAGTCTGCCCTGACAGCCGTCATTTAACACACTTCTTTTGTCAAGCAAAACAGACCCAAAGAGCCCACCTGTCTTCAATGGCAATTTGTCCATACACCAGCCAAGAAGCTGGAGGTGTCACTTTCTCAGACTAGGCTGGCAGACAACTTCTACTGCATGCTCAATGAGCTAAACACTGTATGCAGTTATGAAATAGCCGTCATTTGAAGCATGGGTATATATGAACATAGAACCGAAGTGTAATTATGAATGTTGATTAGCTAGGCTGGATTCAAGAACATCTTCGTCTGCTGTTTGCGTCTCAAACTTAATTATCTGTTCTTATTCTTTTCTTCTTCTTCTTTCCCTCTCTGCACAGAAAGAATATGGTTGTGTTATGCAGCTTAGTTCAAATGCTCAATGCATGCACATAGTTCTACACGCGTGATTATTCTAAATGTGCAAAGTAAACCTTTCTGTTTTACTCTACGGACAGAAGGCAGGCCTACTCTCTGCTCTCTACTGGGCCAACGGAAGTTACCTTTTGCTGGCGTTTTGTTTCTGGCGAAACTATATTAATTTAAAATATATACGGTATGTTATTATTTATATTCACAAAGCAATATGTGTGTTGTAGAGCATAGTTTTAATTTTAATATCCAAAATGTTGTTTTGTTTTTGTTTGTTTGTTTTCCCCTAATGGGAGTAGTTACGCAAACTCCGTTCACTTCATGGGACCAGTCCAATGGCGGCTCTTATAGTTACAAGTACTGGACCGGAAGTAGGTATTAGACTAATTCAATTCGCCCAGCTTTAATTATCTTAAATCGCCTTTCGTTAATTTGGACTACCTAATAATAGTACAAGATAGACATTACAGAGATTTTAGGCATGCATATATATCTAAAATAGCTCCTATTTACCCCGCCCACGTTGAATACAATGTATTTACAACTTCCTTTGTCCCTATACAGGCTGCTTGAACAGCAGCTCAGGTTTTTGACCCATCAATGTCGCAACTCCTACTAGACGGCTCTGCTCAGTCTAGGCTAGAGGATACTCTTGTTCTGAAAGGATCGGCCAGCAGAATTGTGTCTTTTTCCTGCTGCCAGAACCCAGCAGGCTGCTAGTTGTTAGCCGTAGGTGTGCTAATGTAAATGTTATTGTTTACAGAGCTGCTGCAGATGCGGAGTGCCTGACACATATATATATAGCTCAGTTCTACAGTAATGAACGAATGATGCTCATGCGTGCGCGTGTGTGTGAATGAATGTGGTGTGTGCATGTTTGTTTGGTGGAGATAGAAGGTTATTTATTTCACAGAGAATAACCTTATACATTGCCTGCTGTTGTTTCTGCTCGATGCCGCTACTGGCTGCTCCTCACTGGATGAGAAGATCTGCTGCAGATGCGACGTCTTCTGCGTTTTAACCTCCAGGTTTTGGGTTAAAAGCAACGGTCACACATACAAGGTATCTATGTCGTTTCTTTAATCACACATTAAAGCCGTTATATCTAGTCTATTATGAATAGGCTAGATATTAAGCCGTTTTTACGAATCTTGAGATTATTAGATGACTACAGTAATGGGCAGAAATGGCACATGCAATGCAATATTATTTCATTATTTGATGTGATGAAATGAAATGAACAAGGTAGCTGCCATTGTAAACAAGTGTAAGCTTGTTTCAACTCACAGCTATCATTGTTGTGTTCAGTTCCAGTTTTCATCCAAGTTGTGTTTGAATCTACAAGCTGTTAATAAACAAATTCACTCAATCAAATCAATAATTTAAATGATGGAATGGAAGATGTAATGTCAGTCAGTTATAATGATGAGATCAAGATAGTGAATTGTAATATCCCCTGCTATTGTATAGTGTCCTTTATATGAGAGAAAATAATTTAGGGCGGTATTGTTTTGATTGTTATCCTCAACCCAACAAGACTCTTATACTGTAATTAAAAAATACACAACATGAGCATGTCTGTGTGAAATGCCAACATGAGCACGTCTGTGTGAAATGCCTTTGTCACATTTAAATATTTAGGTGAGTTATAGTGCATTTAAGTAAGAGTTAAATAACCTCACAACTATGTCTGTTGTAATGTAAAGTGAAAAGTCACTCAGCAATCAGCTGACCTGTATATACAGCAGTATTGTGAACAGAATGACTTGAATTTGATGTGTTTCTCCTCAGTTTGGACACTATGGACCTTCACAAGATCATCCACGATGCCCTGCATGAATTCATCCAGACCTTCATTCCAGACGCTGATCTCAGGTCAGCCCTAAACTACAGTAGTAGTATATAGGGCTGGGAATCGATCCGAATTCCCTAGATCGATTCGATTTCGATTCACAAGGTCACGATTCGATTCGATCCACGATTCGATCCGATTCGATTCGATATCGATCTATTTACAGACATAATGGAAATAAATACTGTCCAATAGACAAGACGGCCCCATGTGTTGAAACTAAAGATTTCCTTTGCTTCTGTGACCACGACCATTAATCTTCTAGTTGTGTAGATTTGGACTAATTCGCATGTGGATATTTTAACTTTTGAGTGTAAAAATGAAACCAAATGGACCCGCAAGGGTCCATTTGGTTTCATTTTTACGTTCTCAATTTGGTTAAACAACTTAGCTGGGGACCATCTGGAACCCTCTCAGGGACCACTGGTGGTCCCTGGACCACCTGTTGAAAACCCCTGATTAATGAATACACAGTGAGACAGAATTAGTAATAGAGGGAGACGAATGATGCTGTAACATTTTACACAAGCATTAATACTGCAACATACAGTATATTAGTGCAGTGGTTTTCAACCTTTTTGACACCAGGGACCACCATTTATTCAGCATTTGAGCCACAGACCACCATTTGATTTTCAGCCACAAAGACCTAAAACTAAAGAATTCTTTTGGTTTTGTTCACAATTCCAGGCTGGATTTTGCAAACTAAACAGTGTAAACTTCTTAATTAAATAGTGCTAATTCAGATGGTGATTATTTTTTTAGAATGTAAAAATGAAACCAAATGGACCCTTGCGGGTCCATCTGGTTTCATTTTCACACTCTCAAGAGTTACATCTAGTGAAATTTCCATCATTTAGCCTGGGGACCACCTGGAACCCTCTCAAGGACCACTGGTGGTCCCCGGACCACCTGTTGAAAACCCCTCTACCCCCTCCACCTCTACGTTGTAAAATAAATATTATACTGCCGTATTCGCGCGGCATAATTCACCTAGTTTTCACTCTCACTTATAGGCTAATGCTCTGTGAGCTTGTAGATTGTATAATTATCGCGCAGCGCACAGCTGTTAAAATTGCATCATACAGTAGCCTATACGCAGGATGCCGAGAGTGGGACTTAGCTCCGTGTGAGAGAACATTATAAACTTGGCTAAAAAGGCACAAATACTCCTGTCCAGATGGGAGATGACAATGGATTTGCTCCGCAGCAAGACGGCCTCGCGTCTGTGTTATATGTTTGGAGAACGTCGTGTGTCGGATGAAAACTCATTCGGTGAGAGACTGAGACTGAATGAATTGAATCGTGTGTGCGCACGGCTGCGTGTGCGTAAATCTTGCACTGAGACTGACCGTTCTAATGTGAAAGTAATGGGAAAGTAAAAGTCTTTGGAGCGGAGCGTGCGATCAAAGTTTTTTTTTTTTTTTTGCCCGGATCTAACATTTCACAATTGGGGGGGCTTTATGAGGCAGCGTCATTATAGCGTCCTTATATTAAGAGCGTTTGGGGGGGCATTCCCCCCCTGGCCCCAGCTGTATAGCCGGCTCTGCAAACACGAGCCTAAAAGAAAGCAAGATAGAAGGCGATCACGCACTCTTTCCTCTCCCTCGACCATCGCTGCGCGTGATGGATATAGTTGATAAAATACTGCAAAAGGTACACAGTAACAGCCTAATTTAACATCGATTCTCTCAGAACACATGCACAGGGCGATCGCTGCGTTACAAGTGATCTTGTCGAGCAGTGTTTGTGCTGTAACGCACGCACGTAAAAGAAAATAGTGCCAGCCGCCTGGAGAAGGTCGATCCACACATTTTTGAATCGATATCATGTTTTTGAGCGTGGATCGATATCGAATCGCTGGATCGATTTTTTGAACCCAGCCCTAGTAGTATACTACAGTACTTACGATATCACGTGAATCCGCCCCACCCTTATCACACTTTCACTTTTGGTTTTGGTCATGTATGTTGGCCAGCCAGCCTGACAAAATCTGTGATCTAATATCCCCTGTTGTGTAACAGCTTTTCCCCTGCTTTTCAAAAGTGAATGCCTCTGTGAATGACTCTTACAAAGTGCTTTTTGGGGTTGGAGTTTCAAATAAGGTAACATTTTGGGGGATTATGGCAGGGGTGGATCTAGGCTCACCAGCCTAGAAATAGGGTGGTGAGGGTTTTCTTTTTCATTTTTTTTTATCAGCCATGTTTGCTTGGCTGTGGAATCTGTTATGTGATGATGACTAATACAACTTTGTTTCCTTGTTGCGTTCAGGTTCAAGGAAGGCATAGTAATGTTTCTCCCTGTCAAGTCACTAGTAGTTCACTTAAAATTTACATATTTAGGCATTTAATCATGAAACATACAAAAGCAACATTTTAGATTTTAGCAGTGGCTATTCAAACATACCAGTAAGACGCTGCACATGTTCGCCTCACATATACAGTACACTGCATATTTGTCACACAGACATTTCTGCCTGGTTTGCATAGTCAGACCTACAAACGCATTGCAAGGCCTTGTGAGCTTGTAGCCAAACTAAATTGAATGCCTCAACTCCTGCAAAGTGCTCGTCAAGGTCGTGGGGGGGCCCAGTTTATTTGTTTGTTTGTTTTTGTCAGTGAAGGCCTGAAATGGTCGAACCAACACAGTCTTATTCTACTCTTCCCCCTCCATCTACCACCACAGTGCCCTGGATGATGTTCTCCTGTCCTACATCACCGGGGTTCTGGAGGACCTGGGCTCCCAGGAGAGTGTGGAGGAGAACTTTGACGTGGAGGTGTTTGCTGAGATGCTGGAGGCCTACATACCCGGCTTCGCTGAAATCGACAGGTAAATTAGAGAGGAAGAATACTTTGGCTCTCGACTGTTTTCAGCAGCTGTAACAGATGTAGTGATGCAAAACAAGATGTTTATGAAATAGTTTCGTTGAAACATTTTAATCCATTTAAGACCCGAGGCCAATTTTGCAAAATGCCTTCTAAATCTGTGGTTCTCATACTTAAAAGATTTTTCAAAATACTTCACTAGTAGCTCTGGGTAGGAGCATCTGTCTGACGATCGCATTAATTATTGTTGCATTAATTTAAGCATTTGTTGTTTTGTACTACAGTGTCAAAGTCTGTGAGATGATGTTTAGCCTGGCATCCAAGCTAGCCACTGCTCGAAGCTCAGGTGAGTTGCTGTTAACTAGCTTGCTGTATACAGTATGTAAGATCACCCTGGTAATCGATTCATGTCCCAGTGAATCTTAGACTTGAATTTTGACTAAGATTTTTTTTTTCATGGTTTGTCTGTTTGTTTTCAGTAACATGAATCTGTCCAGATCTTTAATAAACCAAAAATAGATATTTAAAAAAATCCACCTGTCAGTTTTTCTCAATCTGGATTTGACCTGACCTCAGTCTGAAATGTCATTTGGTTTCACTTGGTTTCACTTTATTCTTGAATTGCAGGGGAGAAAAATAAGATGGTATTTTTTTTTAGGTGGTGAATTTATACGTAGTGTTCCAATCCAGTTTGAGTTTGTCTGCTCATTTTTCTGTTTACTCACAACCCAACTTCACTGGTATCCTCAGTGAAATTGATATCCTGGCCCATGAACAAACACAATATAGCAATGATCAGAGCATCGACCTACTGTATTTAACACTCATCGTAATAAAAACATGTCAGTCGCTATTTGACTGGATATCTCCTCTGGTCTAGAGTGTAAAGTAAGAGTTTGTATTTGTTTCTGACAGAGAATGACATGAACAAGGAAAGAACTGAAGACATCATCCCACTTCAGCATGCAGCTCTGTCTACTGGCCCTGGTCCGGGAAAAGACATTACTCTGCAGACAGAGGGCGCCAGTGCCAAGGTATTACAATCTAACCAACATATCAGTGGATGGGTTTTCCTTCTGTCTTAATTTGTTATTGAGCTCTTTCAGTATACAAAATGTGTTTGTGGCAAGCTCACAAACACATGGCAATTTATTGTGGTTAATTTCAATAGTTAATTATATAAAAAAAAACACAAACGTCAATGCATATGATGTATTCTTTTATAGCCTTGAACCAATAAATGACACAAATAATGGTAGTTCGTGATCTGTGCAGCTTGCTCCATTCACTGTGCTTATTTATGTTCCTTCTGGTGTGAAATTTTAGCTCCCATGAAAGTGTCATGGTGCAGCTCAGTCATGTGACCATGGAATTTCCTTGTAGAGAGCTTCCTTGGACCAGAATAAGAAGAGTTGTGTTGTTGATTTTTTTTTTTTCAGGTCCCAGCCTCAGAGTGGGAGCAGCAGGAGCAGCACCTGTTAGAGATGTTTCCTAAGTGCAGCATGTCGGAGGCTCGCAGCGCGCTGTCCATCGCCAGGGGAGACATGGAGGAGGCCGTGCGCCTCATCATCGAAGGGGACATCCAGCTCAAACCTTCTCCTCTGAACGTGAGTGAAGAGGAGAAGCTCTCAAACAGTTACATCTGGTTAACCAACTGTCCATCATTTAGCCTGGGGGCCACTGGTTGAAAACCACTGTCATAGGAGGAAAAATGATAACCTGGCTTCCCACCCTCATTACAAGCATTACAAGCTTGTATATGAGTCTGGAGTTGCGGGCAGGGTTCTGATTTGCTAGCGATGGGATTTTACTTTCCAGGGATGGTATTTCAACCCCTATTGGTTATAATCTAACCAATTAGAGCAGTGCACTGCTGATTGCCACGTAGGCAACACAGGCGCCGGTAGTATGCAGTGTCTGTAGTTCCCAGTACACGGTGCCCTGTTAGCTAGCCTAGCTTCGAAAAACTATAAACTGGGTCTATGCTGATTTTCGTCATTTGTTTTTATGTGGAAACGTGCTCTGATTGGCTCGCCAGGGTTCGTGGCGAGCCAGATCCACTTCTGATTCGGCGAAGCCAGAAGACTCTGGGCCCAAGGTAGAAAAATGAGGGTTTTATCTCTGGCGCCTGTCAATCAATTTCGCCCCAACTCACCACCCAAAAAGCACCAAATTTTCTGCCAGGAGCTTTTCACTATTTTTGGCAGTAAGGGGGTCTGAAAAAAAGCTAAATATAGCGACAAATGCACCAAGTTGGCAACACTGGGGACCTTCACTTTCACTCATTGAGTGAACAGCTCACATTCACTGAGTTGTTGTGTCCTAAATAAGTGTCATTTTTCTGTTGGATGACAAAGCCCTGTTCTGTCTGTCCTGTTGTGCCCAGGTGAACCACGGGAAGGATGTGTCACCGGTCGCGGACCAGAAGCTGAAGGAGAGCATCCTACAGAAGTAGGTCCCGCTTGTGTTTATTTTGACAGCAAGTCTTTGAGAAGAAAATGTAAATTTGGTTTATTCTATCTGTGACTAATGTTTTATGTTTCTCCAGGTATATGCACGTAGACAGGGAAGAGGACAAGAAAACTCACCGGCCTGTCGCTCCCAAAGATGTAAGTCCTCGTGTTGTTCCGCCATAAGTTACAAATGCCGATTCTGTTCTTCTCTACGAAATGCCTTATTTGTTTCTATTGCTTGTACAGCCTCCAAAGAAGCTGGTCCGTTACCACGGTAACCAGGTGGTGACCACCAAAGGAGAGCGCTACCAGCTGGTCAAGAAAGAGGAGAGCGACGAGGTGAAGAAGACGTACGTCAGCCTGAAGCCTGCAAGAAAGTACAGATTCCACTGACCAAATGAAGACAGTGGACCCTCCCCCAGTACCTCCCAACAGGGTCCATTTGGTTCTGTCAGTGCATCCATAGAAACCCAACTTTGAGGACCACCATGGCACTAACTAACACCGTTCTCAAACTTTTATCTTTTTTTGTGCCAGGGAACAACCTCCATTCCAGATTTGAGTTGTTTAAACTGCTTAAATGTGCCCAATGCCCTTTTCCCGGACGTTTTTGAAAATACAGTGGCTATTTTCAAATGGAAAATGGGTTGGGGGTATGGAGGTTTAACAAATGTTTGATGACCCCTTCAAGTAAGAGCAGCTGTGTTTTTGTTTGTTTTTTGTTTTTTAGATTTTACCATTTGTATTTGCTTAAGTTGTTTTACCTATGATTATCTGCCTTGTTTGAAGACTTATCTTTTTTATATTGGCAACACTCTTTATTTTCCTTGGGAACTGTTGCCATACATCTTTTGGTGGGGATGTCAAAGCTTGTTAACCTGCGTAATATTTACTACTTTTAAACATCTCAGCAGGTCTGAAGAAGCAGTGACAGTGTAGTTTATTCCCCAGAGTTGTTGTTCCAATGTTCTTGTTTTTCCCCCTTTTGTGATATTTTTCTTTGTATTGACAATAAGCTAAAGCAGGCAATCCAGCCCTCTCCAAATGTGTCGTCTAATCCCAAGTTTTCTGGAAGACTTTTTTTTTATTATTTAATTTATTTTTCTTTTTTACAACCGTGTCACATGGTGAGAACATAAGCAGGCTAGGGGCCATTTCACTCTTCTCATATTTGTGGATTGTGTAATGCCCCTTATTGTAAATTAACACGTAGTTCCTGTGGTCTGTAGGAACAGTCTACACTTCGAAACCGGCTCCACGTGCATACTTTTTCATTGCTGTAAATTGGCTAGATTTCCGTGCATCACTATTTAGAGGTAATGTTGAAGAGGTTAATCTTGAGAATAGAGCAACACACACTTCAATCAAATGGCGTCCTCTTTATTTTTGATATAAATGTCTAGATTTGCAATGTTTCTAGATGCTTGTTCGGTGTCCTAGATTTGGAAGGAACCTTTTAAGAGCCTGTTTACAGAAAGACCACAAGCACGGTCCTGTAAGTTTTAATTTATTTGCTCCTATTCTCTACTTAATTTGTTTTGCTTGTGATGTGCTTGTCAACTGTATTTGGAAATGTTTGAATATTTTTTTTATTGCATATTAGGATACATTGGTTAAAGGAGTATGTAGTTGGTCTCAGAACAATGACTTGATTACACCCCATGAATCCTTGAATTCATGGAGATTTTGTTTTGCCGCAATTTGATTATTTTCACTACTTCTGTTTTGTCCTCCATACATTGGAGTCGAGTGACCTCTAATCCTTTTATTTTGGAAGGCATTACTGTATGTACAGAATCTGCTTCCTCTAGTGTGTAACACTAATTGTTGAAAATGTGCAAGTTAAACCTGCCTCAATGTCATCTTTATTGTAAATATAATGGTATTATTGTAGTGCACAATCATACCTAGTTGTGTTACGTAGTTGTGTTCAAATTACAATTGTTTTGAAACTAATTTGGTGTGTTGTTAATACAGTTTATAGTAAATAAAGTCTAATTTTTTTACATGACTAATTATGACATTGATTCACTTAATTCTGCATTGTCAGTATGTTTTAAAACATTTTTTTGTTCGAAGGTTAAATCACTATATTCCGATAGCTATAGAATGACGCAGGGGTATAGAATGCACCCCTGCATGGTGCATGGTTTGAACACTATCCAATCAGAAACTTGGCTACGTAACTGATGACATCAGGGAAATGCAAGTCAAGCAGGCTCTGGCCAGACTGATTTGTGAAGTGACATTTCAGCTGTGTGGAATGTAGTGAATCAGGGTGTATCCCAGGTAGGGTTCCTTACTTCCTTGATGTGAAGAAATGTGGGAACCCCTGGTTTAAACAACTTAAGAAGCAAGCCCAATCAAGGTTTACATGTGCACTTTAGAAACAATGCCCAAAAAACCCATCAGCAAATTTCTGCAAGTGACTATAGGAGGAAAAAAATCAAGACATGTCAACACTGCCTGAACAGAAGGCAAGCACACACACATGGAGCACCAGTATTTTGGCGGGGAAATTTGTCAATACTGATTGGATAAGGCGTAGAAAACGGAATACCACAATATAGAGCCTTTTAACAAATAAATCACTTAAATCAAAATACATCACACTTGTATTAAGTGGGGCATCGGGATGTCTTACGTTATAACTTGTTACCCTAAACATACATTAAAGTCCATACACTTGGCTGGCAAGTCAGAAATACATCTGGCGGCCATTTGTTTAATTAGGCTCTAAATACCGTAGACATCAGACCTGGATCCCACATGACGTGAATTTGGAAAGCCAAAGTGCAACAGCACTTGGACATTTCACCCACAGTAGCCATTTAGTAGTGTATCGGAACTCCACAAACTTTATTCAGAACTGGGAGAGGGAGAGAGAGCATATTACGGTGCCAAAACAACAAACAAGACATTCATGAACCATGAATGAGAAATTTCATAACCTGAAAATAAAAATGTGCTTTCAGCAAACTAGCAAAGTGCCATGCCGTTGTGGGACGAGGCACGCATGGTAAACAAGATAATGGCCCGTATTCTAAACGGGGTCTTGCGTACGACAAACGTGTAGCACATGCGCACACATGTCCATAGGCCGCAAATGAAGCCTGTCTAATTGTTCATTGGCTCCTTGTGCAGCGAATCCCAAACCATGTCCTTTTTTGGGAAACGCCGTGGCTCACGCAGCATATAGTCTCTCAAGATAGTTTGCTCTTGCCAAGTGTCTCAATGCATTCTGGGAATACCTGAGGAATAACAGCGGAGGCGCCGTTTCCCGAACATTTGCGGCCAAAATAGATAGATCACCAACATTGTATAAGGCCTTCATATGAATAAATGTAGAAGCAATCCATTCCTACACACACACACACACACACACACACACACACACACACACACACACACACACACACACACACACACACACACACACACACACACACACACACACACACACACACACGGACACACACGGACACACACCTGTTCACATGTGGCTGTATTAAATATAAGCGGTGGGTTTAATCATTTCATTCAAATAATGTTTAATTAAATTAACTTTACTCAATATCGTCCGCAATTTTCACTTATTCTTCATTTGAATATCCCTGACAGTCCTTTTAGGGAAATTCGTTTTATGTATAATTATAAATTATGACAGACAGAATTATAGCAGATTCACCAGCTCACAGTGCAATTGCGTCGCATTGTAAGCTCGTAAGAGTTTGGACTTCATTCATTTGGACTGGGCTGCAGCGGGACACACAAGTGAGTAGTCAGTGAGTAGTCGTGTCAAGATTAAACTAAAATAATTTATTAAGCTACGACAGTGGTTTCAACCTTGTCAGGGCCTACTATTTAACCAGCATTTGAGCCAAGGACCACCATTTGAGGACATTTTCACCCCACAGACCCCAAACCTTTTTTTGGTTCTGTCCACAATTCCAGGCTGCATGGATTCTCGCAAATGAACATTAAACTCCTACATTCTCAATTGGGTGGCGCTAATTCAGATGATATAAATATTTTAACTCTTGAGAGCAGAAACGTGAAACCAAATATGTTATGTTGAAAAGAAATGTTCCATGTTTTTTTTGCTTTATGTAGCGAACATTTATCCCAAGTCTGTGAAATGTTATGAAGCCCAGTGGAGAACACGCCAATGATAACCCAGACGGAGCGCTTATATCGCAGGATATGAATGCATCGCTGCCAAAATACTATCATGACAACCCTCAAGAAAACACTGGTCCGGGAGATTGACGGTGGGATCTAAAAGATCCACTCATCCCGAGGAGTATTTACATCCATTTGTCGCCCGTTATAAATCTTTCTTTTCTCACCGACCGGCGCATTCAACAGGCCCTCCTCTGCTATGTAGCCTACAGGTATGATTAATAAACGTAATTGCTATAGTCAGTTTTCTGCCCGTACGTGTTAATCCATTAAAAAGACAGAAAAAGCCGTTCTTCTTTTTTGCACAGGCCTATAACATTCGTCTGCGCCCCAGTGTAAAAGAGAGAAAAAAGAGACGCATTTTTTGGGGGAAGAAGGGAAAAAAACAGACCCGGACTCATCAAGCCTGGCAAGGGGGGGGCTGGAAGATTGCCAGGTGGGGCAACTCCAAGGTTTTTCACACCAAGGAGCCGGAATTATCCTCATTTGATGAGATATGTCAGAAACGTCATAAGAGAAGAGATTTGATCCCGGTAACCTTTGATTTGAGGAGAAAGACACACGTTTGGATGTGCACTGCCCTCCCCTGTCCCATGTATATCCGGCCCTGGATTTGACCAGAAACTCCGCCACTGCAGAGCCAGCGGCATGGCCGTGCGGTAACACGGGCATCGACAAGCGATGCAGCGTGAATTCCTTCGCCTAGAAGTTTTCATCGCAAATGAAATGCAATTATAAATCCTTCTGTGAGAATTAACGGAGGAGGAGGGTGAGGACGGCGAACTGACCACGAATGCCCCGTCGTTCTAGGTATATTTGCTTCTAAATTAATATTTCGATCAAGATAACCGTGCCGTTTTTCTTGTGTTAAGGCACATGTTTGTTTTATTCAACGAAATAAACAAAGTCGTGTTTTGTTGTTCAGTTTTTAAATAAGTGTTTTTGTCTTTTATTGTAAAAAAAATAACAATTCGTTTACATTTTTTAATTGTGTAGATTCAAAGTATTTTGTGCTTTGTTGTTCAGTAAAAAAAAGAAAAAAAAAAGAAAAGAAAACTTAAAGGCTTAAAGGCTTGCCGCTATAGGCCTATTTTTTGCCCGCGGGGGGCAACTAACGGCACATTTATTCATATTAATTTCAACTATAGAAATCCTTAGTCGGGGACAGGCCTAGTATGTAACAATCCTGACTGTACACGGGAGGTTTGCAATCTCAAGCGATGACAGAATCACCACTTTGAATTCAATTGTTGTAGGCTGAGTAGGCTATGGTAGAATGAAATCTTTATTTTGATAATGTGACTACTAGTGCTGTTGTGTGTTGGGATAAACAGGCGGCTGTTCTGAACATGCAATTCCACCTCTCAAATTATTCGTTGGTTTCTCACTGAACGCCATGAAGAGGAAGAGTTTGATATTGATGCAAAGACAAAACATTGCATAGTGTTGCATACTGATCCGGATTCATTTGAAGGGATTGGATGAAGGAATTGGACGATACGTTTTTTCCTTGTTACTAAAAGCGGCGCCGCCCGCTATTTTTTAATTGCAAACCCAAATGTATTTTACACATGGCAACTGCTGCCTATGGATCTATAAACTGTATAACATTGCATATGCATATGAACAACAGCAAAGTAATTTTATTTGATGTTGGATAACAATCAGATTAGGCTACAGTAGCAAATGAAAACAAATGTAAACAAATGAAATAACAAATCAACCTAATTAATTCACTTGCAAATAACAGTCAAATGGCTGTCAGAACATCCACATTATACCTTCAAGTCCTATCTATAATTATAAGCATAATTGCAATGCTATATATTTTACTGTGTAGTTTATACCTTTTTTAAAAAAAACAAATGTATAAAGTCATGCAGGGCGAAGGCCCCAAAGCCTGTAGGCCTCATGCAGGCTTTTCGGCCTGTATAGGCCTCTAATCCAAATTTAGCAGGCCCGGGCCTAGAGGTAGTCTTTGCGTCACGGCAGATCCTTGCTCGGGAGGTCTTTGTTCTTCACCACTACGCATGTGCTACACGGTGTCCCTTACGCAAGACCCCGTTTAGAATACGGGCCAATGTCATAACAAAATGAGAGATGGATTCAAAACCCAGAGAACCCACAGAAGAAGTATTGCTTTTGTATGACAGTAATAAAATGAAAATTCCTGATCTTTAGTGTATTGTTTTGAAAATACTAAATATTTGCCAATCTAGAAACAAGCGTCCATTCTTCGTAGTTGACCACATTATCTGGTATCGACAGACTAACGGATTCATCTAGGGTTGTAAATAGTCAAGCTTATAGATCGGCTACTTTCAGCACACAGAAGGGTATACATTTCACAGCCTCTAAACACTGATATGCTTTCCTGTACACAATATTTTGGCACATTCAGCACATTACAGGCAATAAATCTATCCTATCAGTGTTAATGTCCTTCATCATTTATTCACGAACCATTAAAAGAACACTCCAATGACACGGTGGCCAGCTTTCAAATGTTTCTCACACCTTGATATCCTAAATAACTGCAGTGTGTAACTATCACACGTGTCTTTTTTTAATAAGTCGTTTTTAAGGATAAGCACAAACAAATTTTCAAACCATTCTTCAGATGGAATTCTTGTTAGTATTTTAGTGGTGGATCTGGGACATACATCACACTTGTATTAAGTGGGGCATCGGGATGTCTTACGTTATAACTTGTTACCCTAAACATACATTAAAGTCCATACACTTGCCTGGCAAGTCAGAAATACATCTGGCGGCCATTTGTTTAATTAGGCTCTAAATACCGTAGACATCAGACCTGGATGCCACATGACGTGAATTTGGAAAGCCAAAGTGCAACAGCACTTGGACATTTCACCCACAGTAGCCATTTAGTAGTGTATCGGAACTCCACAAACTTTATTCAGAACTGGGAGAGGGAGAGAGCATATTACGGTGCCAAAACAACAAACAAGACATTCATGAACCATGAATGAGAAATTTCATAACCTGAAAATAAAAATGTGCTTTCAGCAAACTAGCAAAGTGCCATGCCGTTGTGGCAAGATAATGTCAGAACAAATGAGAGATGGATTCAAAACCCAGAGAACCCACAGAAGAAGTATTGCTTTTGTATGACAGTAATAAAATGAAAATTCCTGATCTTTAGTGTATTGTTTTGAAAATACTAAATATTTGCCAATCTAGAAACAAGCGTCCATTCTTCGTAGTTGACCACATTATCTGGTATCGACAGACTAACGGATTCATCTAGGGTTGTAAATAGTCAAGCTTATATAGATCGGCTACTTTCAGCACACAGAAGGGTATACATTTCACAGCCTCTAAACACTGATATGCTTTCCTGTACACAATATTTTGGCACATTCAGCACATTACAGGCAATAAATCTATCCTATCAGTGTTAATGTCCTTCATCATTTATTCACGAACCATTAAAAGAACACTCCAATGACACGGAGGCCAGCTTTCAAATGTTTCTCACACCTTGATATCCTAAATAACTGCAGTGTGTAACTATCACACGTGTCTTTTTTGTGTATACATAATAAGTCGTTTTTAAGGATAAGCACAAACAAATTTTCAAACCCTTCTTCAGATGGAATTCTTGTTAGTATTTTAGTGGTGGATCTGGGACAGCCGTTATTTTGTCAAGCGTCTCATCAGCACACATAATTACGCCGAGAATTTGGAAGAAAGAGTAAAGAGGTAGTTAAGCTTTCAGCAAGGAGTAGAACTTTCATATTCGTAGAATGAAGGCGTAGAACAGATAACAGATTTGCAAAATGGGAATAGCGGCTGACATGTGCCTCTTATGTTGTTGTGGGAGAAAACACAAAATATGCCACCTTGAATATGTTTCTCATTTGAATGCGTGTACTCTAATGTGAAAATGTAGTACAGGAATCTCAAGATATTTGTCAATTAGCAAAGGCTCAGCACTTGCCACTCATGATACTTCAAACCAACAACAAAAATGCCACTCTGTTAATGCTATATGGCTTTAGTTTGGATTCACATACAGTATTTACTATTTAACATTGACTTAATCACCATTAAACCCAGGTCGGTGCTCTATGCCCTGCCGGGGACTCACTCTGCATTGCGAGCTTGAGGAACTGCCAGTTTTGCCAAAAGCTCTCCCCAGAAGAGGGAGAATGAAGTAGACCAAATGGCTCTACTCATACGACCCCAAAAACACGACCAAAGATGCCTGATGTTAGCCTCATGGTCATGGAACTTTGGTGCAAGACAGTTTTAGGATCATTTTCTGCTCTGAGATGCTTGATAAATCCAGGCCCAGATAACAGTAAGCAGAACCCTGACATGATTACACCATGAACCATGACAGGTTCCCAACCTTTTCTTTTTTTTGTTTCCCTCGGAGGACACCCTATACATTTGAGAAACGTTGACCCCCGTGCGAACACACACAATATACTTTGTATGATGGATATAGACAATTCTGAAAACATGTCACGACATGCATTCTTAAAACCTGGAACAAAACAGCATTGAATATTGTGGACTACATAATGTTATGCTCAAAAGTCTCGGAACTCGAACCTGCAACACGCCAGATTACCGGCATACGTAGGTGTCTGAACTGCTCAGCCGCACCCTCAGGCCACATCACACTGTTCTACTGTATATTATTGCAAATGGAACATTTGCCAGTCATTTGTCGGCAAATACAGCCAGATATACACTAAACATATTTTATTTTGAAATTATATTCTCTACAGTATACGGTAGGTACTGTATATATTATATACATTATTATGTCACATGCATTGTCTGTGTTGCTGCCTAGTCATGCTGTGACCTTTTGCAGCCCTGCCAAGCGTGTCCGGGGCCTGAGGTTGCCACTGTAACCACTGTAAAACACACTACGATTGTTGATAAACACGCCTGTTGCAATCGATTATATACTTCTGTATATGAGCCACACTGCTAGAGTCCGGACAGTAGAGGGTTTACTGTAAGTAGTTAATACATTGTCTGACACTCAGTCTGAATTTTCATTTCGTTTCACTTTCTTATTCAGTCTGAAAGCCCTCCCCACCACAGCAGTTTATGTGTTGGGTGTTGTCAAAGGTTCATCCGACCATGCCAACCAGAATATTGGGAAAGCAGACTACTACTAGTAGCATGTGAACAACAAAAGTAGTAAAATATGGTATATGGATGATGTTTATAAAAACCCAAAGCTTCTTTAAGGAAACTATTTATCATAGGACAATTTAATAGCCAGATTGATAACGTTCGCGATTCACCACAGTGGGGGTGTCAAACAACACTGCAGTTGTTTGACACTGTTGAGTGACAGGGCTGTTGGCCAATCACCTGCTCTAGTTGGATTTTCAACTACTGACAACACCAGAGGCAGTGTCATCAGACCTGAATCGCAGGAGGGGGGAAAAAAATCAAGGGAGTATTTTTTTAAGTTGGTGATTCAGGAGTCAGGACTGGAGCCAGAAAAGTTAATAAATACACTAGCATAGTGTATGTATTAACTACTTAAACCCTCAACTGTCCGGACTTGTTCTGAAACTGTCAAACAATACTTGTTCTGCTCCGCTTTCCTTTTACACACTTTGGGCTGCCCATTGTTTCTGGTGCCTAACCCCTAATCCCTAAATGTCTACCACGTTTTTTAAAGTGGTGCAACCACTTCTTTAAGCAGCTATGTTTGTGTCTCTGCCTGGGTTCAGAGTGTGGAAGTAGCATATTCTCACCACCGGGTCTCAAAGTTGCACCACTTACTTCGCACAGGTGCGATTTCATTGATTTACTATTTTGAAAAGCATCTTTAAATAGCTAAAATAGTCAATCTACAAGCTCACAACATGTCGACATAGAGTGACTATTTTGAAGTATTTTAACACTAGAAAGACTGAGAGGTAATTTTGACAGTTTTTTTTTAAATATATATATATTTTTTAAAGACGTTCATCTTTGCCCATGAAGCTTTCAGAAGGTTCTCCTTCCATGACCATCATCATCCATCATCATTCTATCATCACAGAAATGTTGATCGTCTGAAAAAAAAATCTAAATATGAATTTAAGCAAATGCTAATTCTGGCCACTTTTTTCAGTCTTTCTAGTGTTACAATGTTTTTCTTTGAAATAGTAAAAAGAAGAGCACAGAAGTAAAAGCAACAGCAAAAATATATCTGTATGCCTGTATGTCTTTGACCAGAAATACTGTAGCTGCTCTAGAAGCTCACAACGCCAGATATTTCTGGCAAATGTTTCCCCCTCTCCCCAGAATACAGGGTTTTGTGGTTCAAGTGTTAAAGGGAAGTTAAGCTGTATGAAATACTTTCCATTAATATAGTGTTGGTAATTGATTGCCATGGTAGGAGTTCTGCTCTGGTCTTGGTGAATATTAAGTACTGTATATATTAATGTCATATACGTTAACTTAAAAAAAATCTGAACTATCCCTTTAACATTTCTTTTTTTCATGGGCACCCCTTTAAAAGAAAATATTTTCACTGATATAACCGGCATGATCAGAGAAATCACATCAATTGCAGCTAAAATGTTTCCTGTAAGGATAATTTAATCGTTGCACCTTTCTTACTGTACCATTGGTAGTCAAACACATTTGTATTACTTTCAAAAAAATAAAAAATAAAAATAAAAAATGTGGGCGCACACACAAACATCCAAGAATATCCTTTTAGAATATAAATCAAACAACAGCATAAGGATAAAACAAATCATTCAACTCAAATAAATTAATTATAGGTCATCAGATTCCTTCCGCATTCAATTCAAGGAAGAAATGTTTGTTAATAATAATCACTCCCAAAACCGTGTCATTAGCAGACCTATTTGTGAACAGTGAGGTTATGTGAATTCATATTCACAAGATTAAAAGCATATATATATTTTTGTCCTATAGGTTTGCAACACGTGAATCACTTACAAATGTGAGAGGAAGCACTTCAAACGGATATCAGCTCTGAGGCTGACAATACAGGATAGTTATAGTCTATCAAACTCTGATGGGTGTTATTAGAACTTGCCGCGACCTTGTCACGGCCAGTTTCTTACTGGTCGCGGCTACTTTCTTACTGGTCGCTGTAGTGACCCACTAGTGAAACCAGGCATGTTGAGTACACAAAGGTTTTTATGTTAGAATTGTTGAGTAGCGGTCCCCAGCATGTAGGAACGGCCGGATGAGTAATTTTCATAATTGGCATAATGTCACCATACCATTAACATCTCTTCATGCTTTATGTAGCATGTGATATGTCTAACTAGGGACTTTCCATGGTGCTAAATCCATCCATTCCAAGCATTAGTTTTTCTCAGTTATTGGGCTAAAAACGGCAATACCAGTTATCAAAAATGTGCCTGTCAGCACATTGGGGCAAGTGCTATGGCCGTTTTCATCCAATGGTTTTTTGTTTGTTTGTTTTTTCAAAACTAATGCTTGGAATGGATTCAGCATCAAGAAAACCTCCTAGTTAGACATATCATATATGATGAAATATTGACTTTTTTGTCTTCTATAAGTTGTTATGGTATGGTCACATATTATGCCAAATGCTGCCATTTCAAAGATAAAACCTCAGTGTACTCAACATGTCCAGGTCCAGGCTCTATGGGCTGGCAAGTAGACTATAGTTGCTTGTGGACCTGCACCTGGTCGTGACTACTTGCTTATGGACGTTATAGGTTGCCAAAGCATAACCACAAGCACGGAGCAGTGCTGATACCAACCCTTACGCCAAAACATAACCGCCAACACAGAGCGGTGCATGTTCGCCAAGCCAGCCACAACTAGTAAACAACTGGTTGAGACCACCTGATCCCTGACCAAATGTGACCAGAAGCTACTGTATAGATCGACACGACCAGAAAGACTGGTCGTGACTAGTAAGCAAGTTGCGACCAGGTCATTTTTCGCTAGTAGATTTCACTCTACCTGATGTTTTCTTATTTACCCACCACAACTTCCACTGGCCAAAGGGTTCAGACATAAATAAGGCTATATACTCAGTGGTGAAAAGTAGCTCAGTACATTTACTTACAGTAAGTACTGCACTTGAGTACAATTGTAGTCTACACAAATCGATTGTTGGCGAACATTATGAACCGATTGAACAGGAAGGGGGGTTTCAAGTGATTTGCAAAAGTAGCATTTTATACGTTTTACGCATATTTTTATTTCGTGATTATTCGCGAAATATTTTCGGCACAGTGACCGCGACGTATCGACGTCATATATCGTCCCATATCCCTAAAGTACATGATGCTTCAGATGTCAGGAAACCATGACCATTTGGTAACGCTAACATGCTCGGAGGTTTGGACGCTGAATAACGGACTACAATACAACGAAGTGAACAGTAGTTCTCAGACATCTCAATAAAACATGTTTTGTTTTAGACTACTGAAGATGAGCCGACACTGACATAAGAGCCAAATCAGAAAAAAACACTTCTTGAAAGCAGGGGTGCGGCGGCTCCAAGTCAAAATGTCTTTTCCGGCAGCAGCAGCAGCAGCAGCGGTCGGATTTGCAATGAAAACAGCTCAGACCGCCAAAGGAGAGTACTCAGTTGCACCGTCTCCGCTTAGTGCCATGCAAAAAAACAACAAAAAAAACAGGGTAGCTCCCAAAATCTGAGAATGCAGCGCTCACGCACACACATGCGCACGCACACACAACGAAAACACAACTTTAGCGGACATTTTCAGCAGCAGTGTGGTAGCGTTTAACCGGTTTGGGATTCTAGCTGAAGCCCTGGTCATATCGCCCTCGGATCATCATGTTGAGTAAAGGCCCCACCTGAAAGAGACGGAAGGATTCATGAATTATAAATCCAGTCTAAAAACGTTTTTCTGAAAAGTGTGTACGTTACTATGCAATGGCAGTGCTGTTTAATAAACCGACAGACATTAGACAGAGCTGCGGTACAGAAGACTTCCTTTTCTGGAGTCGTTTCACATGAGACACTAGACTGTCTTTCCAGAGTCGTTTCACATATTAACTACACTGTGTCTTTCCTTGGTACTAAATCAGGTACGCCATAAATATTCCCAGTAATTGGGCCACAGAGAGGGTCAGTATACCGCTGGGAGTCCTAAACGGACGTCCTGAATGTGGAGCAGCTTCACAGCGTGGTGTGATGATGATGATCCAGAGACTGCAGTGGCTGGCAGGCCAGTGATTTGCTACTATACTGTGTGTTCCACTTCTGGAAGCAAAGACACTGACTCTGTACTTATTGAATTAACCCATTACTAATGATGCTCCAATATCTCTCTTTTTTGTTTGTTTTTTGGACCCAGTATAGGTATTAGTTTTACTTTTTAGTAGGGCTGTTAAGTTATTAAAGACTTCAATCATATTAATAACAGCTTCAAAATTAATTTAATCATGAATAATCACCATTCAAACTATTTTCAAAATATGCTATGTTTGACTGTACAGGGTTTGAACATTTAAAAAATAAAAACAATCTGAGGCTCTGGTTACAAGGAGACACACAGGTATACAGTATGTCTCTCGAAAAACTGTGCTCCACCAATTTTTTTCAATGAGAAAATGCTCAGTGAGTTGAGTCAGTGTGCACTCAAGTTAATACTTAATAGTGTTAAAAATGTAATCAGATTGATCACGAAATGAATTAATGCCATTGACTTGCCTTACTTTTTAGTACTCGCCGATATCAAGTAATGGTAACTTTAAAACAACTTTTGCTTTATTGTTAAGCAACTTATTTTACTCCCCCATTTTCCCCCCTTTCATTTCATTGTTCGGTCTTGTATTTGGAAATAACTGTTAAAAAATAAAGCAGACATTATAGCCCATTTGGATAATTTGATTTCTAAAGTGATAAAATAATAATTAAAATTAATAAAGTAAATGCATGCTGAGGGTGCTTTGGTACTGGGTGGGAGACCTGGCACCTTTACCAAGTACAAGTGCATGGATACTGCATCTCGACTCGATACTAGATACCAGTACAACTTCTATCCATAACTAACTACACAGTCAGTGAAACAACCGACAAAAGAACTGGAAAAGAAAGGAAAGAAAGAACATGTTGTATTTTTACTTCATGTGCATCTCCCAACGCCTCTCCCAGCATCTTCTCGATGTTCCTCATGATGGCCACCTTCTGATGAGCTCGGAGAGGGTACTCTATCCTCTTGGGCGTGGGTGCACCCTGAACACACATGGCAGTGTACACATGTTTACAACAAGACAAAAGGCTATGCCTCTTAAAAGGCAGGTAACCACTTAAGACCTCAGAAAAGGGGTGCTAGGGCTCATGTGGTTATGGCCAAGATAATTCAAAGGAGTTTTATTTACAACGTAGTTGACCATCGTATGCATTATATCAACATAATGAAACTGTTACATAGCTGAATGTGATTTAACGATCAAAGTGCATAACGTACAACAAAACTTTTTTCTAGAGAAAGAACTGTTTTCACACCTTGTACCAGAAGTTTACAGTGATGGTCACTCCACCGTTCAGCAGGGACTCAATGTGATGCCACCTGACAAAGAAAACAGAGAAATGATATACTCTGTCCATGCTACAATGAATATGAGAGTAGCCAATCTACATTCTATGAACAATACAGGCAGAGAAGATTTGGGGGTCAAATCCAGAAGTAAGCTTGTCTACAGTAGGACTTTAGTAACCATTATAAAATGGGCAGCTCAAATCACAAAGACTGGTTGATAGGTGTAGTATAATATAATACAATGACCATGTATTTCTACTTTGTGCATGCTTCATAACTTTGCAAATAGGGAACTGTTAGTCAAAACCAAAGACCAGCAAGTTTACTCTTGCAGAGTGCATTAAATATTCATTACAATCTCCCAGGTATATTGTGAGATAGTTTGTATTGTGAAATTGCAAATGTAGTTTAAGGACCACTTGACCAGTTTTCAACGTACCTTCATATAATAGGTCCTCACTAATGTACATGATAAAACCAATTTTTTTTTCCTACTCAGTCTGTGTCTCACAGGAGGGCTGTGAGCAGCTCAGAAACCTGTCTTCCAAATACATCATCATTTGACAGATTTTTTAACAATATGTTTTGAAAATAAATATTTATACTTTTATTATCAGGAGAACGATGGCTAACATTTTTGCAACTTTTCAGGAATAGAAAGCCTGCAGTTTCTATTAGCTTGAATTCCCCATTGATGACGTCACTAGAAGACGGATTTCTGAACTGTCCACAGCCTTCCTGTGAGACACAGAGCGGGTAGAAAGAAAATAGTGGTATTTTACCATTTACATTAGTGAGGACGTATTATATGATGATATCTTGAAAAGTGGTGAAGTGGTCCTTTATTTTTTTTTGTAGTAAATATACTGGAGGTAGTGTTGTTTTTGGCAGGCATTTTTTAGATTTAGTCAGCCTTAGTTTTGGTCTAGTTTTAGTCGACGGGAAGTCAAATAGGTTTTAATCAGTCTGTGGAAAATCTAAAAACCTTTAGTCTTGTGTTAGTAAAAGAAAATAATGAAAACACTATTTAAGCTACTTTAATGAAGTCAGAGTATGATAACAAGGCACAGTATATTTAAGGTGCAGTTGGTGTTCTGATGTTAGACCTGGTTGCTTATTTTTTTCCCTCACAAAAGCAACAACAGTGTTGTTTTTTGCAGGTATTTTTAGTCTTTTGGAAGAAAGGCTTGTTCACACATTTGTCACATTTTAGCCATTTCTATTCATGACAGTTTTAGTCTAGTTTCAGTCAACATCCCGAAAAGGCTATTTTAGCTTGTCAGTTTTAATCTTGGTCCTGAAAAAAAGAGGTTCTGACAAAGTAATTTCAGTTATAGTCAGGAGTGACAAAAACAACAGTGAATGGAGGCAAAAAAAAAAGGAAACCAGACTGTGCTGTCTGACTGCCCGACTTGAGTATGTTGTCACCAATCATGGCTTGAATGGCACCCAACGTGTGTGCAGCAGGGTAGAGCACAGGTGAAGCTGACAGAAGAAAAGGTGACAGAAGAGCGAGACACAGCAGCAGGTGGAGGCAGGTAAAGCACTCCACAAACTGCTGGACCTCACGTCTCCCTCCACTGAGCGACAACGGGGGGGCGTGATGTGTGCTGGCTGGAGAATCCATTAAAACCCACAACCACTTCGCTCAGTCCGCCGCCAAACTACAAAGCCATGCGGCGAAGCATGCTGGGTAAGGCAGACAGGACAGGATTGGGTTGAGCGACTCTGTGGCTCATCAGACACCAGTAGTCCAGTACTCACACACTGCAGCACCACCGGTACGTTCAGACACCACACTTAGCCTCATTATAGCACAACGCGGCAATTCAAGACAAGATCTAGGCCAGTGGTTCTCAAGGTTTCCGTTTCAAGGATAGCGAGTTTGTTATGCATTAAGCTTGTCAAACCCATAACTGTGAGGGTGGTCGCTCTCAGAGTTATACACAGGCTGGTATGTGTCCATTTGGTTTCCAACTATCAATCATTTAGGTGGGGGTCCCTCAAACATCCCTGGATCCCATTTTGAGTACCACCAAGGTAGTCATTACAGAGGGAGCATTCAAATATGCTCAGTAAATCCACTACATTAACGGTTGTTAAAGGTAATAGAGGCAACTTTTTAGCCAAGAATCAAAATAGCTATATATTTTTTGCCGTTTCCCCTCTATATTGCTTCTACTTTGATGCTGCAGCTGTTTCCCTGCCAACAGACACTTGCTTTTTAGCCAATTACAGCACAGCAGTCTCCAGCAGTGGAGGTAAGGTGGAGTTAGATTGTGTTTTTATGTGTACAAACACATTGTTTGTACACACTACAGTTGCCTATATTACCTTTAACATTTTTAGCAGATCGCTTTGACTTCAAGCAACCCTTGCCTTGCCAATGCACTCAGAAGACAGATTACAGCACAAATATATATATTCATGCAATGAATGTGAAATCCAACCTATGTGGAAGGCAGGGTACCGGGATTGCACTTCACTAGGGCTGTGTGAATGCATCATAATGTACTTATTATTGTACTTATTATATTGTCAAGTGAGTGAGTTAATGTCTGAATCTCTGAATCTATGTTTAGGCCTCAGTGCTTACAGGTGAAAACATGTCATGTCATTTGTGAAAAATGCGAATACTACGGTACGTATTGTCTTTATATGCTGAAGGCTAAAAGTCAGCCCTGAACCATAAAAATATTCTCATGTTTTGTACCAGTGCTGACAATTCTCATTCGGGTAGCATATGCGTATCTTTAGCTAAGTTTATAGGCTAACAAAAGGATGTTCATCTGTGAAAATGACAATTCCACTTACCAGTACATTGGGATATAAAGTACGTCTCCTGGACCAACAACAGCCTCATAGCCAACTATATTTTTAAAATTGGGAAACTTCTCATAATCGGGATTATCGAAATCCACCTGGAAACACAAAAAAATAGATATAGGAGAAAAGTAATTCAAGCAACTCTTCATATTTTTGTCTTTGATCGTTTTTCTTGTTCTCGTTGCTTTCGGTTTCAATCATGTTGTTGTGTGATTGGCCAAGCGTCCAATCACACACACCTAATACATTAAAAAGCATTGGAAAGCAGCCTCACCTGGCTCTGTCGGTCACATGGGTGATGGACAGGAAAGGGATAAAGACACTCAAACTGATCCGGAGGGAACAGGATGCACCTCTTGTGACCCTTGACCTGGGCAAAGAAGTTCTGCTGCTCGTCGTAATGCGCCGGCGTTACGTTTCCTGTAGCAGGAGAAGACATTTTGATGTGAAAAGGTTGTAAATGTGGCCTGGGCCGACTTAGTGGTCCCGGCATCTTGGCTGGTAATTCAGCATGACAGTATGTTGCGGGTACGAGTCCCGTCCCATAAACTTTGCTGAGTGTCTTCACCCCGTTAGAGCAATGTGGGTCAGAGCCGGACCGACATCCCTTGTGACGACAACACAGACTATTTAAGCTGACAAGACATCCAGTCCCAGTGCTGTGGAGATTTAGCCTGGCTCTGTCTTGAATCAGCACCTTAAAAAATACTAGCTTGTTTTTTTCCTCTGATTCAAGGACTGGCTTTGCTGATTAACGAAACAAAATGACAATTCAAACTGAGGTCAGGCTACTGGAGTTTCAAAATAAGGTTAAATCAGCACGATAGTTGCTATTGGCTCACACTGCGACCACCGAGTTAATAAACGGATAGTAGTGGCCCATAGTTCTCTTAACTCAGTCCTCACTAACAGCGCTTTTGACTTATTACATGTAAAGTGCATCCTCGCCAAGTATACCTTTAACGCCTTTTTAGAGCACCTTTGATGATATACAGTACATAATAACGTTGCACCATTAATGTTGATGTCGATCCACAGCGCCACGTTTGTTTTGGTTTTCCCTTCAGCTACAATGCATTGAAGAAAAGGAAAACGGAAGAATTTCTTGTCTGTTTTGGGGTTAATACAGCTAAGATGCCAGTAGATCAACATAGCATCCACGTTTAGTGGCTCAACAGCAACTGACGACTATGATCATGCGTGTAAAATATGAATGTTTCTAAACACTCTGATGAGGACTGATGTTTGGGGGCATCGGAGACGTCAGTCTACTTCTACTATCTAATAAATTGGTAGTGAATGTTGGCCTGAGCTGAACTATCGTTAGCGCCACCTAGCGATGAAAAACCTAATAAACAGACTGTAGTGGCCCACAGTTCTCTTACCCTCCATGCCGATGAGCAGCAGATTAGACGTCAGCTGTCCCCAGTTCCTCTTGGCCTGCTGCTTATTGATCCAGTTCCAGTTGAAACCTAGGAAATCCACCACGATCTTCCTCCCAACCGTGTCATTCAGCGTCTGCTGCAGGTAAACCCTGATGGAATGGCAAAGAGAAAGGAAAAACGTCATCTAAAGATGGACAAGATCAGACTTCCTGTGTTTTTGTTATAGGTGTATATTTCTATGTCTCGGATGGAATGCTTTATCATGGTGTCATAGTAACCGTTTCTGTATTACCTGTGCTTTCGTTTGAAATGTACTCATTCTGAATGCTCTTACATTATAGGCCTGACAGCACGTTGCATGTTCGAGTCCCGTTCATGGCGACTTTTGCTGCGTGTCTCTCCCCTTCTCTCTGTCCCTCTTTCCTGTCCATCTTCACAATAATATGCAAAAGAACAAACCCTCTCCTTGCCTGTCAGTTGTGTTGATTCTGATAATCTTCAACCACCTTTAACTCACCAGTCCACTATGCTTTCTCTACCTGTGTGTGTGTGTGTGTGTGTGTGTGTGTGTGTGTGTGTGTGTGTGTGTGTGTGTGTGTGTGTGTGTGTGTGTGTGTGTGTGTGTGTGTGTGTGTGTGTGTGTGTGTGTGTGTGTTGGACTCACACAGTAGTATTTTAAGTAGGTTTTCCCTCTGTTTTTGCTGCGTGAGCTGAGTCCCTGAACATTCCCTTTTCTTGTGTTCCTTTCTGAACTTGAAGGCACACATAATATACAGTAATTTAATAATAATAATTATAATTTGCTCCGACCAGAAGACATTTCCAAACAAGTTACAGCTTAACATATTAAAAAGGCATGCCCAATAAGAGATTTTCTTTCTATTCCTGCAGCCATAGAGTCAGAGTTATGACATTGAGGGGGCAGAAAAACAGCCTGGTCACGTGGGCCTGGTCATGTGGTTTGTGTACTCACACAATACATGGAAGTAAATTATATTGGCTGAACCTCATCTCATGTACAGTACACATGCCAGATTTAGCCCATTTCAATCCACAGTCCCACACCCAGCTGCTATGGTTCTTTTTGCTTATGATCCTTGATGACTATGTATTTTGTTGCATTACTATGAGTTGTTCTCGCATTGGACTAAGAGCATCTGCTAAATGCCTAAACTGTAACTTGTAAATGTAAAATCACTACAATAGCATCAAAACAAATGCAAGAGAATGCACTTGACTGTGTGCCTTCTGTGACCCACGGTGGTGCAACCTAACTCTGCATCCCTGGGTAGGTTCCAAAACCCTACTTTGGAGCTCAGACCATTTCCTGCGTCCAAGTTTACTCGAACTCATCAACTCCTCTGGGACTTCTGCTGCCTGCCTGCCGCATTACACCCGACCATGATAAGCTGGAAAGTCCTGTTGGAACTACAGGCAACTTCAAATCTACCTCAGAGTCATCAGGCGTCAAACCATGTCTGTGGATTAAATACTTTAAATAAGACCTGTGCCTGCTGCTCTACTGTCTTTTTGGGGAGCTAGGTATTGATCTGCAAGTCCATTACTAAGAAGACATCTATCCTGTCTCCATCCTGTAGGATCCCTGTGGGGTTGGTTATGATGATGATACTAAAGTGCACCCTGAGGACTGCTTATGGGGCTTTTAACACCATACACACACACTGCCAAGGATCATAATAATAACCAGTAAGACGCCCTGAGGGTGTGTGTACTGTGCACGCATCCATCTGGGGCGATGGCAGACTGCTGGCACTTTAGCATGGCAAGTCAGATCAACATATGGAATGAATTCTGTACAGGACATACATGGAGCATGTACATGGTAAATGGTGTATTGATAATGTGCCTTTATATAGTGCATTGTGTGTGTAAGAAACCATGCAAGGCACAACCAGCGCACCGATTTGGGATTCAATTTGGGGTTCAGTGTCTTGCCCAAGGACACTTTGATATGTACGTAGGTGATGAGGGGCTGGGATTCAGACAGTTGACACTTCTATCACTGGACAACCAGCTCTACTTCCTGAGCCACAACTGCGTCTTGAGTGTACAGGGTTTGATGAGTTCAGATAAACATAATATGGATTGTCAGTACTCCATGTATGGAGATCTAAAGTTGGTGATGGGGCAGTGTCTTGAGTGTACAATGAATTTTACAAACACATACAAGTACTTCCATCTCTAACCCTAGAACACTTAACTTCAAAGGTTAACGTTACACCACCACTTAAACACGGGTACATTTTACCCAATGTAAACTATTTAATAAAACTATTTCTCATCCCAATATATCGAAACGCACGGTGCTTATTATTTTTAAAATTATTCCTTAAAGAGAGGAATTATGTTGGGAACTTCTCATTTGGCCCAAATATTCCTTATAGACTGCTCCAGTAAAGAAGAAAATGAAAAAGATAAGAAAGGCAACATTGCAGAAATATAACGGTCACCCATGCTCAGTGGGTTAAAAAGATTTTTGAATCACTGGGACAACGTGAACTTGACACTTTAAACTTTTTAGCAGTGAGTTCACATAACATCCCATAGAAACAACGGCTATCTCTTCTGAACACTCAAATGACTACCAACAGTGCATCCTGAGAGTAATTCTCTAATGTAAAGCAGAGAACAGATGAGATCCTTCTTCCAAAGTTTGTGGCCTATATTATGCAGAGTGAATTTAACAAATTAATAATGAGAGCACCACTAGAGGAGGAGCTAATTGAAACGATTGACATTAATTACAGGATTACACACGCCCATCTCTTCAGAGACGGCAGGGCTTGTGGCTGCATGCATGCTTGCTGTCCCCGGAGCGGCATGGCCAGAAGACTTTATCCCTGTGCATTTCAGAGGAAACCAGAACAATGAGCCCTACATTTTCACTCTAGCCTGGGTTCACATATCACAGTCGCACGCGCCAGAGCCGTTAATGGTGCATCCCCATAAGACATCACCTCTCACCTAAAGTCTCTCTTATATGAATAAAATAAACAAATGCTTCCGTTGTGCAGTCTGTCTAGTCTAGGCCAGGAGTTTGCACACAATGTCGGCCTTGCACGCTCACCACGAAGAATGCAGTTCTTGCAGTTCTTTTTTTATAAAGCAAAATAAAACGGATCCTCCGTAATAAATATGGTAAGGCTGAGTGAAATCAGTAGAGCAACGCTTTCATATAATAGGGCTGCAACTAACGATCATTTTCATAATCGACTAATTGGCCGATTATTTAAATGATTAATCGATTCATTGGATATTGACACTTATTTAGTTATCTATCACCTTAAAATATTACATTCATTTCTCGTAGACATAACATTAAAGCCTGCTCGTTTACATACATAACCAGTAGATGCAGCAGTGGCGGCTGGTGACTTTTTCTTTAGGGGGGGGCGCTATTAAAAAAAAAACATAATAATAATAATGATGATAATAATGATGATAATATAATAATATCATCATATTCAATGGAAGCAAAACAATGAGTTGGTGTGAATGGATGCTGTCAGCCAATCTTTACCAGCTCTTTGAAAAGGTCCTGGGCCTCCTGGGTAGGCTACTGGTGTAGGATACTCTCTATCTCTGTCCTTGGATTTTTGTGTGATGATTACATTTATCTGGTTCCAGCTCTTTAGTTTTAAAAAAAAAACCTGCAGTGTTTTGCTTTCAATTGGTGTTTTCTGCATTGCTTTATAGTTATCTTATAATATCTTTGTCTTGTTATTCCATTATCAAAATTAATTCAACTACTGTATATTCCACCCTTTACCTGGCTGTGTCTCTTCATTCATGTCTGTGGTGGAGTTGTGTTCAACTCTATGTAAAACTGTGTTGTGTGCTGCCCTCAAGTGGTTTGGTCGCGCACATTTTGCGACCGGGATCGCTCCTACCGCTTGCATTGAAGTCAATAGGACCGCAATGCATTGCCCTTCAGTGCAGAGCTCAATGCCTAAAGACGAATGCGAACCAACACGTGAGACTCAGTAACCTATCAGCAACGTTGTACAACGTAAACAACTTTTGACATTTCATGGCAGTATATTACAACTTTTAATCACTTTGTGGTTAGAGTGGGCTTTAGTTACTTATATTATATACAATTTGCCATGATGGACTGCTTATTTAAAGAAAATGACAAGCTGCAGATTTCATTTCTCCGTCATTCATGAGGTAGGCTATTGCATGGTGGTGCGGCGCACATGCGCCCCTATTCACCGGCCGCCACTGAGATGCAGGTGCAGCTTTTGCAACAAGGGTTAAAAATGGCCTAAAGCGTGTCCACTTTGCACTTGTGGCGGAGAGGATGTAAAATTGTGTTCTTTAGGCATTGAACATGGGAACGTATGAATAAGAACTGAATTGCTGTTTGGTTACAGGTTTTGTAATCACAATTTGCACAGGACAGATAGGACAAACTTGTGGTTATATCATACAGGCTTAATCCCTGCATACTGTGGTTACCACCCTCAATCAAAAGAGACCCCGCAAATCCACCCTGGGGCCTAACAGACAATGTCGCTATGACACAGCAAGTGTCCCTGCACTAGCAGTGCAGGGACACTTTCTGTACTGTACATGAGATGAGCTCTGAGAAAGCGCTCGACTGTGACGTACACTATGCGTCTGACTCACACTCGGTTCGTACAGGTCAATATGACCTCACTGCCCCAGAATGATGGTTGCTCGGGCAATGAGTGTGTGTGGACATTTTATTGTCAAATAGATCACAGACGAATGAAATGCATAGCCTAGAAGCCTGCTCTGGCAAGACCAATTTTCCGTTACTGGTATATTAGGTGCAGTGTGTGATGTTTTCTTAAAGAAAATAAGGGTTAATAAATAGCTCTGTGTTCTGATAGTAATCACAGGTTGATAGCCTAATGTTTGTTCAGTAACAGGAAGTCTCCCTGCCTCTCCAGCTCTTTAGCAAACAGGTATTTAATGGCTGGCATTTACCCAGCCTGCATTTTCAGTTTGGGAATCCAATTCTATCCAGTCAGAATTTGAAGTGAGAACTCATTCAGGAAACAGGATAAACAAGTGGTGATGTGACGAAGTGATGCCACAAAGAAGTGAACAAACACAATTGGAACAATGAAAAATATATAGAGTACTCAATCCTCATGAAAATAATTGTTAAGCCGGCTGAAAATTCATTTTCCATTTATTAAACGGCTGGAGGCACATGAAGACAGACACTTCATGAATATAATTACCCTCTCACTGACAGCTTTTTTATCATTGCTGGAAAAGAAGTCGGGCTGTTAAGGAGGGTGGTGGTTATATGTCATGCGCGCCTACACCAGCATAGCGGTTAGAGTATGATATGGATAGTTCACAGATAAGGTGGTTCATGTAGTTCAAGTTGTTTATTTGAACCTTACAGGTGAGCATGACATGAGGGTATGATTGATTGTAACAGATGTCAGATGATTTTAATGCTGGACAAAATAGCAAAATAAATTGGAAATCAGAATACAAATAAATTAACTAACTCGAACACAACATAGTATACACTTAGAACCTTCAAAGGGGGCATATCGAACCTTACACAATAATGCATCTGTGTCAGGCTCAGGTTGTTTGAGTGCTACCAGCACCTCCAGTAAGGCAAAGGTTTGACTGTGCCCTCTGAGCAGTCTATATAGCCCCAGGTGTGCCAGTTGGTGGCCCCACCCACCAAAATAACTAACCAGGCAATCGTCCTATCACCACTCAGTCCCAAGAACTCCCACCATGGGACTCTGGGAATCAATTAAAACAGTTGAAACCACTACATTAATGGAAAGTATTTCATACAACTTCAAAAAATCTGGACTATCCCTTTAAGTGCAGTTGAATAAGCTAACAATGTGGGAATCTCCTTTCCTTACCTGATGTGTCAACTCTCTGAATTAATCTGACATGCTATCACAACGTGCTCTCTCACCTGCACCATCGCACGTTACGCTTGTGTGCGTGCTTGTGTGCATGTGTTGTGCATGAGTCTGCTTGTGCTCGTTTGTGGTCAGGCCAAGTCAGGTCAGAAAGCTAAGCACTTACCCAGATGATAAATGCTTTAGACATCCCCCACAGCTTCCCGTCATTAAATTTCAAAACGGAAAACACTTTCTGCTTCCAAGCACACCTGTAGCACGTGGCCTAGCCTTACACGTCTTTTCTCTATAATGCACCCATTTACCGGTATTATTATTGTGCTTAAACCTATTGTGTCCCATATTTTGAAATCTGGTTTAATATTTTAAAACAATGCCCCACTTCCTCGTACAAGAGTTCTGCGGAAATGGCTGATCTAATCATGTGCCAATATTCCAATAAGACGTTTGAAGGGGAAAAGTGCATCTTTGACTTTTGTAAATATTCAACCAATGACATAGCAATTAATAAGTGCATGTGACTAAATCTTAACCAGGTTCTTTTTTTTCCATCCATATCCTGAGAAGTAACCACTTTGGGTTTACTAATGTGCTAAACCAAAATATACATTACCTCTCGTCTCCGTCCATTTCCTCAGTCGTACGCATCTTCTCCACAAACTCTGAGAACTTCATTTCCATCCGCTCTGACTTGGGGACAAAATCCCCGAAGTTTGCCATCTTTTTTTCGTCGTAGTAGAGGAACTTGTGGTTTTGAGCGATGTACACAGAGAAGTCTCCATTCCCGATGTTCTCCTGCAGGTAGGGGATGTCCCACTTCAGGGCCGGATACACAAGGTTTGTGTCCGTTAAAACCACTGGTTCCTGTAGAGACACAAAGGCGTTAAATCCACAGGTTCATGGAGAGTGATAACGAAAACATTGACTGAAGAAGGAAAACTAACAAGTGAACTGATACCTGGTACTCCACCATTAAGCACCAATGATTATGTAAGGGATAACACCCGACGAACAAGTGTTTCCTAACAACTGGTACACAACAAGGCTGATTTTATTCATCTGCAGTTGTGCAGCTACGTTTGTCCACGCAAGGAGGTCTGTTGTTGAGCGGAGCAGTCCGCTGTTGTAACATTACATACGGTATGTGACCGCTCATGTGACCAGAACGCTGGCTTCTGATTGGAGCATTCATTCAAACCATGTATTAAATATATCAGTACTTCCCAGCGACTCAATCTTTCCCAGAGCTTTCTCCCGGATAGGCTTGGTTTTGAGGTTATCAATCTGTGAGGTTATGGTCAAGGTTTGAGTTACGCATAGTTTCCGTGAGGTTAACGATACCGTTAGTTAGGTTTAGGCCCTTTAACCCTTAACCAGGTAGAAAGCTCCAGGAAAGAGGTAGTGCCAGTTCACAACATTCTCTTTACCAACGTGAAAACACAGAACTGCTGATGTGTGGACAGCATGCATTTTGAGACCACATCTATCGTTTGAATGATCTGTCTGCTGCTTGTTCGTCATGGTCGAGTCAAGTCATCTAACTTATTAATCAAAGGAGATCATTACAATATTTCAGAATAGCTAATCTGTAAGCTAGCACGTCATGTTGTGAGCGCAGAAATCTGAGGAAAATAGCTGATCTACAAAATATGAGATCTTGTAGATCACCTACAACCCACGTTTGATGTCTGTCTACAGAGGAGATGTGCATGCATTAAAATGCATGCGCATTCCGCCCAGATTTGGCAGTACTTCGGCCAGTCCCACAACTTCCGCTGATAGACAGCGTAGGTCTAGCCCAGCGTGCAAAGGCAAAGTGATTGTAACATTGTTCATCGTCATTTAATGCAATCACATAGGACTTCTCTGTCTAAATGCATGGGTTGTCAAGGACAGAAAGTATTTTATGCCGCTCACTCAGTAGGCGTTCCTGCATAACATCTGGGTATGATGATGAATGTGTGCATAGTACCCCCACAATTACTGTGCAGGAATACAACAACAACAAAAAAACAGAACGTCTCTATGAATTCAAGACTTCATGGGGTGAATAGAAAATTAGCTCTTTTTGCTTTGCTACCCCCTGGAGCATAATAGCCTACGTCCTTTTTAACGGTCATCATCATTTGATGAGTTTATGAAATCATCACAAACCGATTTTTCTTTTTCTTTTTAATATTATTATAATATCTCCATATGTTCTGTTCATTACAGTTTATTATGCATGATTCAATTGTTTCATTGCTCAACAGTTTGTTTGGAAACACATTTCCATAGGCTACTAAAGGATGCTGAAACCCAAGAAAGTTCTGTTTTCACTGGGGTGATAGGATCCCTTTCCTTCTCCGCCTGTACCAAACTCTAAAATGTCATAACCATAAGGCATGCATGCGTTTCATTTCTCTGTTTCCCTTCCAGGGGAATAAAACTGAAACTGATGACACTAAAAGCCTGTGGAGGGAGTGAAACAACAGGTCACGTACACCGTTTTTTATTATGATTTCACAAATATTATTTCAACAACACCACCATGAGTCATGGTCCCTGAGTGCTAGTAGACCTACTAGGCCTACTGTAGGCACATGTGCTACGTGACTGAATGAACGTGCTCTACACTGGCAGCTCTCCCTCTCTGCCTAATTTGTGCTACTCCACGCCACCGTGTCGGGGTAAAGTAAACGATCTACAAGCTCACAACACGTCGCGGCGCTACGAGTTGTGAGCTTGTAGTGCGGCATTTTTTCCGACGCACGACACTGGATATATCCGAGCCCTAGAGTATAGACAGAGTTACGCAAACTCCGTTCACTTCATGGGGTCAGTCCAATGGCGGCACTTCTACATAGACTTCTGCTGAGAATGGGGACAACAAAAAGGGGACAACATCCTGGAGCCGAAGGAGGTAGAAATGCGTTGGACTCAGGCAACAGCCCAGTTTTAATTGTCTTGACTTTTAATTCGTTTTGTAGTAGGAGCTAGACTTTAGTTGTTACTGTACAATACAGTAAAAAATAGTCAGTTCCACACACGCCTGAAATTGAAATAGCTCTTGTTTGCGCCGCCCGAGTTGAAAACAATGTATTTCCAACTCCAGTTGGTACACATGCTCATCAGCGATTGAGCGCTCAGTTTCTCACCCCTTAATGTCGAAACTCTTCTACTAGACGGCTCTTGGATATCATTATGACTATAATTTATGACTCGGGTTTCCCCAATCCCCATAGCCTGGAGAGACGGTCTCGTAGACGCCCTGTGACTGTTCAGGCTTGTCGTCGCCTGGGGCAACCGTGTACGGTCCACTCGTTCGTCTGACCATAACACACACACACACACACACACACACACACACACACACACACACACACACACACACACACACACACACACACACACACACACACACACACACACACACATTACATGACATGGCTACATTGTCTCCATCCCTGCCGGAGGAGGATGAGGAGGCGACACGCAGTTATAAAGTAACACGAGAAGCGTCACAATGTTGCAAACAAGCCCAACATCCACACAACAACAACACCACCGCCGTCGTGTACGACTGGAGTGCTTCTTTGTTTCGCATCACTTGGCGGATTGGATTTGAAACATTATAACGACGTGCCGTTTCACAGCGGCGGTCGACCCGGTCAGACCCTCTGTGTGTGTGTGTGGGGGGGGGGGGGGGGGGTGTTCCTTCTACTGTATACCATAGATACAGATGAGTAAACCTGGGATCGAGGCTACCATGGACAGTAGTAGAGGCTAGAGCATGCTCACACAATTCACACAAGCAAGGTAGGCACAGCGGTACAAAGTGTAAGAAATAAATTAAACAGAGAAATGAACAACACGTGCTTGTTTAGTTATGTTATGCAGCTCGAAAGACTGGCTGATCCTCCAGGCTATGGAAATAACTAATCATCTCTCAGGTTGCCAGGGATACGGTGTCACTTTCAAGTGCAGGCTGCAGACAGAGTTGCCTGCTGCCTGCATACAAAAAATTATCACATATCCTCACATACTTGCAAAAGCATGGTTGCAGAAGTTAAAGCTCACAACATACAATTCGTGGGATTGTATCACTGGTAGTCACAGGGAGTTCCTGTGACTACCTGACATAATATTTTCAGATGGGATCCTGCTATGGGATTTGGAGTTCTTGACATTAAAAACAAAAAGAGAATAGGCAAAAATAAAATAAAATTAAATAGATAAAGGGCATGTGGGCTCTGCTCTGACCATCTGGCTTAGCTTCAGTGTCGATGCATTGAAATAGGGTGCTGTATGTTTCCATTCGCAGTTTAGTCTGTAATTGGGTTATTGGCTGTGGCTGATAGTGGATATATGACTTTTAAGATGGACCAGAGGAAGAAAGACTTGCATAGTTTGCATACCATTGCACTTTACAGTGCACTTCCAATATTGACCCCCTCTATATGGTGTCATCTGGACATCTGATTAGAAATCTCGATCTTAAAGGACCACTTGTCAATGTATCTTCATATAATAGGTCCTCACTAATGTACATGATAAAATACCACTATTTTTTTCTACTCAGTCTGTGTCTCACAGGAGGGCTGTGGGCAGTTCAGAAACTTCTTCCAATGACATCATCATTCTGCAGATTATTTTTTAAAAATGTGTTTTTGAAAAGATATTTATATTTTTATTATCGGGAGAACGATGGCTGCCATTTTTGCATTGCGACTTTTCAAGAATAGAAAGCCTGCAGTTTCTATTAGCTTAGATTCCACCATTGATGATGTCATTGGAAGAGGTTTCTGAACTGCCCACAGCCCTCCTGTGAGACACAAATAGAGTAGAAAAAAGTGGTATTTTATTATGTACATTAATAACGACCTATTATATGAATATACGTTGAAAAGTGGTGAAGTGGTCCTTTAATGTAGTTGGATGTAGTCGTCTTATTGTTGTCGTTTGTTGCGGTATTGTTTCTACGGTTAAGATCTTAAGGAAAGTCAGGGTACAACCCCTCAATGTATTCTCTAGAAATAAAATAAAAAAGGCTGAAACACCAACTGTGCACAGCATGTTTATTTTTTATTTCATTTTTTTAAATGGCCATTTCCAGGATAGCAGTATAAGACCTACTTTGCTCAAAAACGGGTCAATAAATATGGCACAGACCTCTGATGAATTCATGTGAAATTCATGAGAATGACTGTGGTAAAAAAAATAAAATAAAAAACAGTGGGCTATGCATGTTTATCCATGGAGATGTTGATGGGCAGAAATAGACCCTGATGCCTTGGGAAAATATGATCTTTCACTCTCAGCATTAACTGAATAACGAACTCATTACAAAGGATCAAACTATATTTGACTCCTCTAGACCAGGGGTTTTCAACAGGTGGTCCGGGGACCACCTGTGGTCCTTGAGAGGGTTCCAGGTGGTCCCCAGTCTAAATGATGGAATGTTGGTTAACCAGATGTAACTCTTGAGAATGTAAAAATGAAACCAAATGGACCCTTGCGGGTCCATTTGGTTTCATTTTCACACTCTCAAGAGTTAAAATATTCATTATCTGAATTAGCACCACTTAATTAGCACCACTTAAAGTTTACACTGTTTTGTTGGCAAAATACAGCCTGGAATTGTGGACAAAACCAGAAGAATTCTTTAATTTTAGGTCTTTGGTGTGAAATTGTAATCGAATGGTGGTCCGTGGCTCAAATGCTGAATAAATGGTGGGCCCTGGAGTCAAAAAGGTTGAAAACCTCTGCTCTAGACTGATCATAACTCATCTGCCTTATCCGTCTGTAACTTTCCAGGATTAGCATGTAAACCAGTCAGGGGAAAACGGTTCTTAGTCTGGTCCATGCCAGCCCAGTCCAGGATATCTCTAGTTGAATATCCAATTAGTTCTTTAAACTTCTTGGTCCAAAATCCATTAAACTCCATTGGATGTGTAGGACAACCCCACAGTGACCAATCAACCTTCAGCTTTATGTATGCATACGTGGGAATTTTAATGTCTATTATTTACTTTGAGAAGGAGGGTGTAGTGACACTCAAAATCAGAATGGATGGTAAGTTTGATGTAACCTCAAGACTCACCCAAGTCTGTATTCACTTCACTTCACCTTGAACAGAGTATGTTGATGACGAATGAAAATGCCAAATGACTGTAAGCTGATGCTCTATATAAAATGCATATTCACCAATGAGAGCATAACCTGATAGCATCATTCTAGCTCTGGACTGTATTGCATAACACTGTATCTGAATGGCCCATCCAAATGCTGTCCCTCTCAAACAAAACAAAATACATGAAAACAAATAACTTGATAACTGTGGCAATCGCTCTGCCTGCAAAGGCCATATAGAGCTTGGTGCAGGACGGAGCTGCTGACCTAAATAAGAGAAGGGATGTACAAGTTAGGCTCCTTATGCTGTTAACTTGTAGATCAGTTATTTTAGGCAAGTGACAATTAGGGCAGGAGGACCTCATATCCATATCAAAGAAGAATCTCACAGTAACATCTGTGCTCTTTGGATCAATTATTTCATTTATATGAAATAATAATACATCATTTATATGTAAACTATTTATTCACCTCAAGCACCTGTTATGTGGGGCCCCAAGGGGTCCTTGAGGGGATCCCCAGCTAAAAGGTTGATGGTTAGATTTAGGAAAGAAATTGTCACCCTAGCCTGACATGTTAAACTGTTAAGTGACACCAAGGTGATAGAATAAGCACATCCACTCTAGCCCAGGTGATGGACATAAGGCAGTAAGCAAGTAGCACTCGTAAGTGAAAACTAAGCTCCTCTGGTTTATTAATTCAACGTTAAGATCACCAGAATCTTCTTCAGGATTCCTGAAGAAGATCCTAGTCATCGAAAACATTCTCTGGTTTATTAATTCAACGTTAAGATCACCAGAATCTTCTTCAGGATTCCTGAAGAAGATCCTAGTCATCAAAAACGTTGAATTAATAAACCAGAGGAGCTGCGATTTCACTTAACAGTGTTGCAGACTCTAATTCTTTCTCAAACTGAGTGAACAAATTGAAAATAAATGGACCAATGTGGTTAGATTTTACACTTGAGTTAAATTAAAACATTGTACATATATCGTACATTTTTGCTTATTCACTTCACATTGAAATATAAATAGCCTACATGGTGATGATGACTAATGAAATGCTAAATTACTGTAGGTAACCCGACACTCCTCCAAATATATAAATGGACTGTAAACAGACAGCATGCTACTTTTATTTACACACATTTCAAATGTGAGCCAGTATACTTTGCTGCTAATTGTCCCCCCCAAAAAATGTCAAAATATTTGTGACATTTAATGTTTCAAAAAACGTTTATAGACTGTATGTATACATTATAGCAAAGCAATGCCACATAAACTCTGGTCCATAGAAGTAGGGCAGAATCATAGAAGCTATACACTACCAGAGCTAACCAGACCCTCCAAATCTAACCATTTTCAGTGGTTTTACTATATTTACAATTGCTTTGGCAGTGTAAAACGTAAGTTTTCAAAAGCCAATAAAGTCCCTATTTGAATTGGCATGTCTGCATTCTGATCTTGACGAGATAATCCCTGAACAGCAGCATTCACTCTTGCTCTTGGACTCGCACTGTTTACATACACAGATGGCCAGTACTGTTTTGTTTCATTTAATAAACTGACTGGTGATGATTTATACATTTTTACCTCGTTGTTGATGAGCATCTCGGCCCGGGGGTCCGTGTGCGACAGCCTGGGGATGGCTTTGGTCTGGAACGGGTACTGTCTCAGCTGGGACTGGCTCCAGCCCAGGCTCTGGGGCTGGGACTGGAGACCTGCTGCTGCTGCTGCTGCTGCTGCCTCATCCTCCTCGGCTCCGAAAGCAGCCCCGGCCGCGGCCGAACCACCGGGATCAGCCTCCTGCACCACGGACGCAGTAGCCATGAGGACTGAGTACAGGAGGAGGAGGCCGCGGCTAATAACCAACGATCAGATCCCGTTTTTAAATTGGATTATGTGGGGAAATTAACTCATTAAAACTGTTCAACAGCAAGGCATAGCCTGCCCGTTCTTCTCTCTCCCTCTCTCTCTGTCTCTCTCTGTGCCTCTCCTGCAGATACGTTTCTAAGCACTGTCTGAGAGAATCTATGTTCCCAAGGCGTAAACACACCGTCACGCACACACTTGAACGCACACACACTGTACACAAACCAGAAGCATCTAGTAGAAGAATTGCGAGATTGAGGGTCAGAAACTGAGCATTCGAGATGCTGTTCGTGTAGCCTGAATAAGGACAAACTGGATTTGGCAATACATTGTTTTCAACAAATAACAAAGTGCATGTGTGTAACCTGCATCTGTTTCATATCAGTGTAGACCAAGTGACCTGACCATTACTAAAATTTTTAGTAATAGTAGGCTTAGGCTACTATTACTAAAAAAAAATACTAAAACAAATGAATGGCTTTCATGTCTCTGTTTGTTGTCCCCATTTTACGCAGAAGAGTCGCCATTGGAGTGGCCCTATGAAGTGAACGGAGTTGGCGCAACTCTATAGTCTAGGCTCTACTGTACACACAAACAGCGTTGACAGGCTACAAAACTAAACGACACACACAAAAAGACTGGACGACTATGGAGACTGTGATTTACACTGACCCCTGCTGGGCTGACGGGCTAAGTGTCAGATAGTGTAGTGTAGATATTACACTTTCAAAAAACACCCCAGACAGTTTATGTTACTCAATTCAGTATTTAGATATTTGATGTTCATTTTAGCGTATCTGCCTCCTTCCTATACAAACCTCCATTTTAACCATGACAGATTATTCATATACAAAACTCAATTTTAACTATGACAGATTATTCGGAAGTATCAATCTTTTTCTGGTGACTGATATTGTCCTCCTAATAGGTGAGAGGGCCATGGAATTTCATTTACAGTTTTCATTTATTTTTAAAATATTGTTTTGGAAAATGTAGCCGCCTGGCTTCATATTTGGGCATGCCCACCCAAATTAATAAAACAATATTCTAAAAATAAATTAAAACTGTAAATGAAATTCCACGGCATTCTCACGCTTTAGGGGGACAATCAGTCACCAGAAAAAAAGGATTGGTTGTTTTCGAATAATTTGTCATGGTTAAAATGGAGTTTTAAGTTATAATGGGTTTGTATAGGAAGGAGGCAGATACGCTAAAATGAACATCAAATATCTAAATAGCCTACTGAAAGGACTAACTTATAAACTGGGGTGTTCACATGAGACTGAGTAGACCATAAAATTACCTTGGAATATCCCTAATACTTCTGTTATGGTCGAGAAAGACATTTTTCATCTCTACAGGCAGATGGAGCCACTGTACCACATTTGTTGGAGCCTTTCACCTGCAATCAGCCATCCAATGCTATGATTCAGTAGTGGGAACAGTAGGCTACTCCATAGAGTTTTACTTTAGTTAAGTAAAAGTATCAATACAGCAATATTGAACTACTCTGAGTAAAAGTCCGGAATTCAAAATGTGCTTGAGTAAAGTAGAAACGTATTGGCATAAAAATGTACCCCTACTAAAAGTAAAACTAGGCTACTTGTTATGTTCCATTTCAAGTTTTCAAATCTTTCAAGTAAAGTACCAACACCTCACTTGTAGGCTACTTGTACAGCAGCTAACAATACTTCACAGTGCAGTGTATTAGTGTAGGCCTATTCAATATATCGATATTCCCATAATCAAACACCAGGAGGATATTGTATCAATCGAGGCTGCTATATCAATACAGCAATAAATGGCATGAATTATCCGAGTCTGCACTGGGCACATGTTATCAAAGCCCCCTTGCAAGGTTTAATATAAAAAAGTAAAATGTATTTAAAAAATGTTGCACAAATACAATTAAAAAATTCTCAGGCTCACGGGGATCTTTAAGTTAAATTTTAAAAATAGTGTCAATCATACATTTAATGTATGATCGACACTTATCGATATACAGTACAGTAATCAATACAGTATACAGTAATCGCATTGTGGCTACCATGAAATTGTAGTCCAATAGACTACAATCATGTCCTTTATTCATGTTTTACTGCAGATTGGAAAGTCCCCACCCAGGGCATTATTATTAGGTATTAGCATGTGACTGTTTACCTCAGGCTGTTGACATTTCTAGTCTGACTAATAAAGTATTCAATCAGTCATTATTAACAATCAATTTGTGGGCGTTGTTAAACATAGCAATGTTTAAGATTAAAATGTTAACTCTTTCGTATAGCTGAGCCATCAGCTGTATTTGAACTGGGGGCGGCGTCGGTGTCATGGGTGTCAGAGCAGTTGAAACAAATTCAAATACTGTGGAAATCCTGAGCAAATATTTGAATGTGGTGGTCAGGTCACAGTAGCATTACAGTAGGTTATTGATCCCCTGCAGGAGAACCCCCTGTACACATCACAGGGTGTACTGTAGTGCACATTGCTCTGTGTGCTAGCTGTGACCAGACTCCCACATTGATGTGTATGTGACCATGTAGGCTACCTTTTTTACATTTTCCCAAAAATATAGCAGATTCCATAATCATGTATGTATGTACAGTATGTCCACATAAGAGATCCACTACAAGGATTTACAGTACAAGGTGTGCTGTACCCCAATTATTGAACCCACACAGACACCCTGCAGGCGTCAGCGCCTTCACCATATTTCACAGCTACCAATAATATAGAAATGGCTGCAGCCATTTAGTAACTTTTTGGCCTCTTAGTTACAACCAAACAAAACAACATCAACAAAACTAAACCACCATCCACCCATGGAGACCCCCAAGACCTCTGACAATTGTACCCTGGGTTACAGACCCCCGGAGGGGTCCCTCAATGATGCCCACAGTGTTTCAATCCCTGGTTACAGACCCCTGGAGAGGTCTGGTGCACATGGAGTGCGTCCTCCTGTATACAGACCACTGAGCTGAGCTGATGCTATAGCCTTTCTCTCCCCATTCTCTCCACAGATATCCACAGCCAGGGGACCCAGGGGACCCCCGGGATGTCCCCCCACCCCCCCCACCGTGTCAGGAAGGCTTAAACATCTCTATCCGGCTGATACCACACATCACTGCTCTCTTCTTACAGACAGATGCAGAGCATTGTAGAAAAAATACACAGTATATCAGTATATGAGATACGGCTGTTGGGAATAATTAATGGAATTCATTCATTTTGTTGATATAGTTAACAAATTTTAATGCAAATAAATGTGCACACTGACAATAAATCGGGTTTTACGGAGACGTATAGCTGTGCGTGTCCCTGTAACCAGAGCCATAGGGTATAGCTCGAGAGATCTACCAGCATTGGGGGCTTGTAGATCACCTATTTGGTAATTATTAAAACCATACATGCCATATTAAAACATGGTATATTTTGGAAATACTTTGAATGGTGATTAATCATGATTAAATTAATTTTGTTAGCTATGATGGATCTGATTAAAAGTTTTTATCATTCAAGAGCCCTAATATGAAATGCTTCCAGGAGATAGTGTAGACTAGGGGGTTTTCAACTGATTGTGAACCACTACCACTCAACATGGGGTGACCACTTTTGGGCTCTGAAGATTACTTAAAGGTGGATAGTGGCCCTTGAAGATTGCTTGAAGATTAAATCACTTTGTGTGCCATAGCTAAGAAAAGAAAATCCATCCAACCTTCCATATTACTGCTAAACTAAACGTTAACTGATAACATTTATGATAGAGCAAACACATGCTTGTAAATGACTATAGATTTCTTGATAATGACACTTTCTAATACAGCTGCTTGATTCAGTGATGACTCCTTTATCTGCATAAGCATCTTGACAAAGGTGTTGTCACTGAGTCAGACAGCTGAGGGCCATATCATAACACTTTTCTTTCTTGACATTCTAATTATCATTTTTAGAGGAATCTCTTGACCTCAGACTTCCCAGTGACTGACTTACACACCCGTGAATCATTATCCTAGGTCACACCAGGTCAGTTAATGCACTGCTTCTCAAGTAGTGGTCAGTGAGCTGGAATTGGAGTTTAATACATTTGGAAATGTAAAATGGGACACTTGATACCTTTACTTACCACAAGTTCAGATTTTCCTTTTGAATGAATCAAATGGAGTGAAATGTTTGCGACAGAAACATGCAACCGTACTTTGTACTTCATAGTTCCTGCATGCAGTGTGCTGGAGGTAACACTGGAGGATTTGATGGTGCATGAGGCCTAGGCAGTGGTTCCCATGGGCAGGCAGGGGGATCTTCAGGTGGTCTCTGTCACCTCCAGAGTGACCCCCGGACCCTCGGGGTGTTGTGTGTCCCGAAGCTTTAAGCCATAAATCCTATTAGGCGAGGCAGGCCTGTTCTACAACACTGTTTCCCAAACAGTCAGACACATTTTTATGTGTCCCTTTATTCATTATTTCCTGCAAAAAATGTTTTTCAAAATACATTACACCAAAAAGCAGAAACTTTTTTTTTACAGTATTTCACAAAGAAATGAAAGAAAAATCTGAAAAAAACTCCATGAATTAGAAAACATAAAAAATAGCCCATCTACAAGCTCACAGCACAGTGAGAAACAAAAAGAAAAATCTGCTATTTTCACTAGTTTAGGTATCTAATCTCTCTTTTAAGTCATAGGCTAAAATGTGTGCGAATAGCCACTGTTGCTACACTGATAGGATTGTCAGAAATGTCCACACTTTTCAGTTTTCACTTTGTGCATACTTTGTTTTGCAACAATTATTTCAGTGTGTTTATTCTTTTAAATGAAATGTAGTAAAAGTAGCAGATCTACAAGCAGTAATGTCAAGATTGTCAATCTGCTAGGCCTACTTCGGATGCTTTTGTGACGCTGTATAATGATCAAGTAGAACATTAATTTGGGCATAAGAGGCAACAACATTAGATATCTGTATTCAACAGCAGTTCTAAGTTTAGTATTGTTATGTATTGTATATTATGGAGCACCACAAGCTTATCCCAGTTGTGTCCTTGAAAATAAAGGACCTACATAACCCCCTTTTCAAACAAAATAAGTTTGCTTTGCTAAATCTTCCACCTGAATAGCACCCCTCCCACTTCAGAGCAGGAAGTCTTTTTGCAGTTCCAGGTCCAAACCATCTGATTCCAACCCTAAGACTTGAACCAATTACTTTTGTTCAAAATTACACAGTGGGGGAAAAAATAACAGAACCCCCAAGTAACTGTGAGGTTCCCTGGTGGTCCCACTTTAAGAAACACAGCTGACAACCTTTACACAACTTTGTTATGGAAATGGGTGTCTCGGTCAGTAGAGCTCTTGCCCTTGTGTCACAAGTTCACAGGTTCGATCCTGGGCACAGGCTCAAACTCAGCATAGTAAGTAGTAAGAGTACAGTAAGTATACAGTAGGTAGTCTACTGGTAGGTGTGGCACTCAGCATCTATATCCCAGGGGTCTATAGTCAGTGCATTGAGTGTAACGAGTATACAAACAATAAACCACTAGCTACCAAACTATTTAAGCAGTGTTACATTTTGACTCTCATTCTGTACAGTGTCTGTCTGTAAGTGAAACATGCAGTACCAGAAGGGGTTAGAACCATAGAAGAATAGAAGAAGAACCACACTGTACAGCTTATCGGTGAGGGTAGAGGTATCAGATCCTGGTGATTTTGTCTCACCACTCTTTGAGGTTGAGGTTGTTGTTGTGGAGTGGCTCTGAAGCACTGTTCCAGATTACTTTGCATGAGTTTACCTGGCTGCTACCCCAGTGACAAGACTAGACACCAAGAACTTCGGCACTCCTGGCACTCCTGTGATCCTTGTGACACTCAAACTGTACAGATGCCTCTAAAACAACTGCTCCAAGTAAATGCATTTTTAAGGGCTTCTGGCTTCTGCAATCTGTGCAGGTGTGTTTCCCTTTTCTACTCAACGTGGTGCAGGTGTGCACTGATGATGTCACATAGACACACTGGCCTCCAAGCAAATACAGTGTGCCTTTATCACCTGCGTGACATAACCCTGGCAATGCTGGGCAACTAGTAAAAACATGGATTATGGATGGCAGGAACCACGAGAATACCTCACGTGACCATCCTGTGATGTCAGTAATTTACAATGTTTTGTTTAAAACATGTTTTATGATGGTGCGTCATTTATAAAACATACCGCTTTTTGATGGTATGAAGTTGGTATAGTGTGCGGCTGTGCGCACATGCACACACACACACACACACACACACACACACACACACACACACACACACGACACACACACACACACACACACACACACACACACACACACACACGGCAGTGGCTCAGGGGTAGAGTCACCGGATGTCAACCGCAAGGTTCGAACCCTCCCCCAGAGATGTGTCTGATGGAAATTTTAATATTTCAGAAATTTGATTGTGAATGATCTCACATATGTCACCCAAATGATTGAAAAAATGTGTCACATATTGTCACGTAATTTGGAGTACATTTTCTGTGATTACATTTTGTGATTTTAACAGTTTGGCTTTGGCTTTAAGCCAAATCCTTATTTGGCTATCGAAGTATATTACCATCCTTTCGGAGATCTTTCTATTTCCTCCTTAAGGTTAAATCTGAACCCCATAATGGTCCCCTAATATTGTTGAGCTAGTCCTTCCCTATTGTCACCCATATGTGGATATTATTATTAAAAGACACTTAACCCCTAATTGCTCCCAATGTGCTGGTCAGTATCTTGCATGGTTTCTTCTACCATGTGTGTGTAAAAGGGTAAATGGGATCTACAATCTACAGTATGTAAAGCGCCTTGGATTGGAAGGCACTATATAAATCCACCATTTACCACACACAGGACATGACACTCAATGTGTACACAGCACACACAGATCACATGCATGGCACTTTGACTCAATGTATGTACACACACACACACACGCGCACACACACACACACACACACACACACACACACACACACACACACACACACACACACACACACACACACACACACACACACACACACACACACACACACTTATCTTAATTTTTAGATCCGTCTATGTGGCCATGCCAAAAAAATAAATCAGATATCTTCTGAGGACATGTCATGACACATGACATGTTTGAAAATCACCGACCTACATTACAGCAGTGAGACAGCCGTGAGAGAAAGTCCTGCCCTTTGGCAGTCTAATCTTCACCCCTCATCCCTCTCTCTCTCTCCAGCAACCTGGCCTTCATGCTTCAGTACAAACTGGACCTGGCAGCCACAGTACCCCCCACCCTGACCCCCACCGGGTTTCACATGGAGGGGAGACGGAAGTCAGACCTCTCGGTCGGAGGTCGCGTCACTCTCTGAGCGAGGTAGAGGGGGCGGAGGTAGGGGTCTGGTTGTTCTGTTGGTTGTTCCAGAGTCATCCGACAGCTCTCATGATGTTTGAGGTTTTACACATAACTGTGACTCAGTGCAGGTGTGCCTGTAGGCTATGTATATTCATGCATAGTTAACATCCCTCGGTAGTCGGTGTGTGTGTGTGTGTGTGTGTGTGTGTGTGTGTGTGTGTGTGTGTGTGTGTGTGTGTGTGTGTGCGTGCGCGTGTGTGTGTGTGTGTGTGTGTGTGTGTGTGTGTGTGTGTGTGTGTGTGTGTGTGTGTGTGTGTGTGTGTGTGTGTGTGTGTATGTAGGGAAAACGTGCAAGTGTGAAGGCCACTGTACATTTACGTCCGTTTGCCTATCTATTTATGGGTGTGTGCATAGGAAAATCCAAGGCAATATGTTTTACATACTGTACAAACTGGTGTTTCTTCTTGTTTTCATATCAACACCAGGGGTAGAGTGGCCTGGATTATAACCAAAGTGTATTGTAAACTCTCATTTCAACTAATCTGGGGGGTGGGGGGTGTAGAAAGTTCCTTTCGTTTTTTTCCTCTGCTCTTGATAAAATATTTTTCTGTTCATGATAAAATATAATCGATCCTGGCAGGGTGTACATCAGCATACATACAGTATGTGTCACAGGCGTGTCTGTGTTTCTGGATTTTAAATGGTCCAAAACGTGAACACGTCACGAGAGAGAGAGAGAGAGAGAGAGAGAGAGAGAGAGAGAGAGAGAGAGAGAGAGAGAGAGAGAGAGAGAGAGAGAGAGAGAGGCATGCATCTCTGAGTGACACACAAGTGCTGTATCAGCAGTAGCGCTGCTGGAACAGCAGGTTCTGTCCTGCTGTGGTGAGATAGTGCTACTATAGGGGCGTATTGGCCATGTGCTCCACTGTATGTATGGTCACTGTACTGACACTGTACTGTGATACAGACAGACAGACAGACAGACAGACAGACAGACAGACAGACAGACAGACAGACAGACAGACAGACAGACAGACAGACAGACAGACAGACAGTGGTGGCTGGTGGTATAGTGGAGCGCAGAAGAGACCATTGTTGTGTTTATCTGGACATTGATTGTGCACAGTTAAAAGGGAATTCCACCCATTTTCAACATTTTACTATGTCATGAACATACCTTAGAGATGTTGTGTGGATATGATTAAAAAAAAAGTTCTCATTCTGTGTTTCCCAGAAGGGCTGAAAAATCTTTACCATGGTGAAACACAACTTGATGACATCATCAAGTTGAGTTGATTTTTCTTTTAGGACCTTTCTTTCTGATCCACTGGTTTAGTTCACATGTGTACACTCTCGGGAAAAAAATGAAAATGGGTGGAATTCCCCTTTAATTGCTCAATGTCAAATATGTGTAATTACCGGTACTTTAAAGTGTGTACAAACACTGTTGTAAGCAGATTTGTTTAAAAACAGAATCTAACTCCACCTCACCTCACCTCTTGGCCCCTTATGAATCTGCTGGAGACTCCTGCCCTGTGATTGGCTAAAACGCTGCCACAACCCCCCCTCAGAAATTAGCACCGCTTTTCAGCCCCACGAATGTATTGTTTTTCATGATGTGTTGACAACAACAAATTTCGCCTGCAGAACAAAGCAAGTGTCTGTCTGCAGGGAAACAGTTGCAGCATCAAAGTAGAAGCAACATAGAGTAAAGGCAAAAAAGGCAGAAAAAAAATATATATACAGTAGCTATAGTGTATATATCTTTTTTGACTTTTGGCTAAAAAGTTGCTTCTATTACCTTTATTACCTTAAATCCATCCATCCATCCACCCACCCATATATCCATCCATCCATCCATCCATCCATCCATCCATCCATCCATCCATCCATCCATCCATCCACCCATATATCCATCCATCCATCCATCCACCCATATATCCATCCATCCATCCATCCATCCACCCATATATCCATCCATCCATCCATCCATCCATCCATCCATCCATCCATCCACTCATATATCCATCCATCCATCCATCCATCCACCCATATATCCATCCATCCATCCATACATACATCCATACATCCATACATCCATCCATCCACTTATCCAGACACTTATCCGGACACTTATCCGGACTCGGGGGGCAACAGTTCCACCACAGAGCTCCAGACTCCCACCTCCACCCCCCCAATCCCAACAACAGTGTTTAGATTTGTTATTTTTGCTGACCGTTTGCCTTGGAATAGGGACGCTAAGGTTTGAGTGGTGTAAGAATAATACAAAAAAATCTTGATGATTTATTTCACCTCTTTAAGTGCAGCAGTGCACATTCTGCCAGTCCTTCACACAGCAGAACTCTGGGCCCAGGCAGAACCCTCCACCAAGCCCTGCAGCTATCGCTATGGGGTCACCTCAGGAAGGGGGACTTTTGATTATGATCATTATTTGATGAATAAGATGTCAACAAGGTGTTTCCCTGACACTTTATTAAGTGAAAAGGAGGAAGGTGAAGAAATGACCCCCTTCCCCACCCTGGCATTCTCAATGGGGTCGCTAATCTCCTCTTTCATGTGCCATCTCATGTGGAGGGCCCCGCGTTGCTTTGGGGCGGCCATGTGCCGCCGCCGCCGCCGCCGCTTTCTGTGGCCTACGGCCCTCATGCACTTCTCACTCGCAGGTGGGGCGGCGGTGGATATCCTGGCTGGCACGCAAGTCGTTTGTTTATAAAAAAATCCCCACTTGTTTTGGGCACAATACTTGAACTAACTTCTATTGAGGGAACAGTGTGAATCTGTGCGAGGCCTTTTCCCAAAGTCCCTTTGGAAAAGGCGACGGCCCATTGAGAAGCCGAGAGGAGAGGGGGATTACCTTCCCCTGCGACAGCGGTGCATTTCCGAGGGAGCTGATTAGCTTCGGCATTCATTGTTAAATCGAGCAAAGGAAGGCTCTAGTGGAGTGAAAGGATCCAAATAGGTGGGCCCCGAAATAAAACAGCCGCAGGAAGCCCCCTTGCTCAAGGCAACCCCGAAAGTTTTCCCAACACTTCTAACCCCCCCCCCTCCCCACTCCTGGCTGGGGAGGGGGGGGGGGGTGCGTGAAAAAGGAGATTAGCATACAAAATTAGAGGCGGGATGATTTTTTTTTTCTTTAAGGGGGCAACTTGCCTCATGCCCTACATACACCCCACCACCACCCCCGGGCACCCATGCACCCACCCCCTACCCTGTCTGGACAAAGTTAATTAAACTAGTATTAAACAGTAAAGAAACTTCCAAGCGCTAGGGAGGAGGGGTGGGGGGGGCTTGGGGTGGTGGTGGAGGGAGGGGGGGGGGGTCTTTGAGGATTACAAAGATGAGGGAGAGAAAAGGAGGTATTTGAAGAGGCGAAATTGAGAAAGGCACGATGGAAGGAAGGCAGACGAAAAGATTTCTCTCTCTCTCTCGTGTTACTTTGCCCCGAGGGGGAATCCCCCCGTCCCTAATGGGATCAATGCTGTGTCTGTATTGTTTACCCAGTCCCCGTCGGCGATTACTGCCTCCAAGAATGTGTTGGAGGAGCATGTGTTTTAAAAACGTTTTCATTCCGAGATGTACTGTACATGCGTTTAGAGGCCTCAGACCACCATAACTCTGCGAGAGTACAAACGGAACCAAATGGACCCGTGCTAGGGGTGTAGCGATACATTTTAACAGCGAGTCGATACGTATCACGATACATGGTTGACGATACGATACATGGACGGTATTGGGTCATACTGGCGATACGATTCAATGATTTGAAATCAATAAACTGAGGGTCCCCAGACCCCACTTTGAGAACCACTGTGTTAAAGGATGATCTAGCTCTTCGTATGTAAAAAAAAAAAAAAAAAAAAAAAAAAATAAAAAGAAAGAAAAAATGCTCTTCTCTTACGGCCGGAGGACAGATGACATCAAACACGCTTATTGTTCACAGAAATTTGTTTTATAGAAAAGGAAAAACTAAAGCAACAAACAACTAAGAAACAACTGTGCAATAAATTAACAATATACAGTACAAAGTGCTTCATTTTGTATATACAATTAAATACATCCATGGGGCCAAGATAGTCAGGGTTCAGGGGTTCCAGAGAACTAGACATGAATGAATAAAAAACAGGTACAGACTGACAGTCATGCTAAACCGTTGGTTGTCTTTTTTTTTACTGTATATCAAGGAAGGTCCATTATTTATTTATTTGGCATTTGAGTCCATTGAGGCAACTTTTTAGCCATAGCTATATAGTTATATTTTTTTGTCTTATCCCTTCTATGTTGCTTCTACTTTGATGCTGCAGCTGTTTCCATGCAGACACTTGCTTCGTCCTGCAGACAGTCCAGAACTTTGTTGTTGTCAACAAATCATGACAACAAAACATTCGTCAGCCTCGGGAAAGGCGGTGATAATTTGTGAGGGGGAGGGGGGTTGTGTGGAGTGAGGCCTTTTAGCCAATCACAGCACAGCAGTCTCATAATGAGTCAATAAAGTGGAGGTGAGGTGGAGTTAGATTCTGTTTTTAAACAAATCTGTTTACAAATAGTGTTTGTCCACACTAAAGTTGGCTCTATTACCTTTAACCTCTCAGACCCAAAACGTACGTATATATTTTTGTTGATTTCATTGATTTCATAAATACAACAATTCCACGTATTGATGATGTGGTAGAATTATTCCACAGTCTCTAATACACTCTCAAGAGATCTACAAAGGGTCCATTTCACAACTCTTTCCAACATTTAGCTGGGGACCAGCCGGAACCCCCTCTAGATCCACTGGTTTGTCCATGGACCAATGGCTGAGAACTACTGCTAAACGGAATAATGTACTGAAAAGTAATTTTATAAATCGATGATGCCAAATGATCTTCAGCCAATGTATTTATCGTACTGCATGAGAATAAATAAAATGTGTTGTGGAGAAATCAAAGTTTGATAAATAGCCTTTCAAATGTTCAAATTACCTTTTCAAAATATTATTGTAACAAGTACAAAAATATAGTTTTAAATATATTCAGACCAGTATTCTGAAAGATAACAAAACTGTATGTATAATGTAGTGTTACGCACGGCACGACGCCCTGCCATTCATATGCAAAACTGCAGAGATCTAGTTAAGACACATTTGAAAATGAATGTTTGTTCAAAAGGAAAAAGTCGGACAACAAGGCCCATGCCAAGGCACAGGACAATAAAAGTGAAGTGGAGTCTACATGCGGGTGATGATGTCTGATGATCATGATGATAATGGAAGCTTTAGTGCTTCTTCCTCAGTCTGAGGGACTTCTTGCGGCTGCCGGAGCTCTCGTTCCTTCCCTTCTGGCTGCCTCTCTTCACACAGAAGTACTTGGTCACCGTCTTGCTGCACTGCTCGCACTTCACCGCGCAGCACCAGTGGAACTTGCAGTTGCAGCTGGACACCATCTCAGCCTTGCGCTCCTCCACCGCCAGGCCGCACTCCCCGCACAGCCGCTTGCAGCTGCGCTTCTCCCACTTGCTCAGGCTCTTGCCCCTCTTGAGGCACTCGCGGCCCTCGGTGCCGGGCAGGCCCAGAGTCCGGTTCTCCAGGCAGTAGTCGGGCGAGTCCTCCAGGTGGACCAGCTCCTTGCGGGAGATGAGGCTGAAGGTCTCGGCGACGGCCCCCCGGCTGGCCGCGCTGTTGCCCGCCCCACGGAGCAGGTCCACCTTCAGCGCCCGCTGGTACTTCTCCTTCAGGTAGTTGCCCACCTCCCGGAACTCCGGGAGCTGCAGCCAGCAGGTCTGCGTGGTGCAGCTCCCCGACACGCCGTGGCACTTACACGTCCTCTGCATGGTCCCCTTCACGGCCTGGAGGGAGGTGGGAGGAGGAACAGACAGGGGGGGTGGGGGAGGGGTATGTGAAGATTTGTTTAATTCTGGTATATTTAGCCGTTGGCAGTTCATATCTTTTGAAGACCATCACATTTTCCACAGAAAATGATCTCCGTCCTGCCAGGCGATGTACCGGCTAGCCCCACAATCTGCTGGCCGGCCCCGCGATCTAATGGCCAGCCCTGCGATCCACCGGCCTCAGAATCTAGTGGTCGTCCCCACGATCTACCGCCAAGCCTCACAATCTACTGGCCTGCGTCACAATCTACCAGCCAGCCTCACAACCTACTGGCCGTCTCCACGATCTACCGGCCAGCCTCACAATCTACTGGCCGTCCCTACGATCTACCGGCCAGGCTCACAATCTACTGGCCGTCCCTACGATCTACCGGCCAGGCTCACAATCTACTGGCCGTCCCTGCGATCTACTGGCCAGTCTCACAATCTACTGGCCTGCGTCACAATCTACCGGCCAGTCTTACAATCTACTGGCCATCCCCATGATCTACCGGCCAGCCTCACAATCTACTGGCCGTCCCTGCGATCTACTGGCCAGTCTCACAATCTACTGGCCTGCGTCACAATCTACCGGCCAGTCTTACAATCTACTGGCCATCCCCATGATCTACCGGCCAGCCTCACAATCTACTGGCCGTCCCTGCGATCTACTGGCCAGCCTCACAATCTACTTGCCATCCCTGTGATCTACTGGCCAGCCTCACAATTTACCAGCCAGTCCCTTGAAGCAACAGACGGCCCAGCCGGTACTTTTGGATGACGCTCCTGCTGCCGAAAGCCCACAAGAGAGATGCTTTGTCCGTTGATTGACGTGTTGTCAAATCCACTAATTGCGTGCTCAGGGTGTTCCACTTATAGCCTGAAAGGATGAATACGTTTAAAGAGAGAAAAATATGGGGTTCAAGGTTTACATTCCTGAATTCCTTTGCCAGCTATTGTTGCATCCACGTCGTTTCCGTGACTTTGCCCGACACAAAACAGCTGTCAGTTGAAAAGGAGCACTTCTTTTCCGGGCGAGAGCCGGGCTGAACTTTATGTTGAGATGAGGCTGAATCAAAGTTTCACATTGAGTGCTATTGTCTCCCGGAAGAAAAAGGGAGTATTTATTTAGCATGTCCATTATCAACATGTTTTCTACTGGGAGAAGACCCAATGGAGAGTCCCACTGAGTGGACAAATGTAAAAAGGTCTCTTTCTCTCCCCATTTTTTCTGTTACAATGATGCTCCAGGTGCCGCGTCCTGGAGCCCAACAGGAGGGCACACAGGCTGGGTAAACAAAGAGCACTTCAGCTGCACGCCTGTGGTCCCCTCAGACTCCTCCAGGGCCAAACAAAGATCCAACATAAATGTGGGATCCGTATTGTAAGAATAAAACTAAACACTTTGTTTAAAAAAAAAAGTAGAATTTGAAGAACACTGCATAATACAGAACACTGTGCAATGTCTGGCTCCACAGGAGCTCTAATTAAGCTCGCACCAGTGATCCTGAGATTCTCAAGTTGAAGTATTGTCATAAAGGGCATTCATGGTCGGTAAATAGGCCCTTCTGGTACACCGAACACACTGTTGTTATTGCTGGACGAGTGGCACCTCACTTATTGGGAGGTGAAAGGGACACTTGGGTGGCATACTCAGTAATTCTGAGCAGGGGGGAAAAATGATTCAAAAGGTACTTTACATTGTGGATTCAGCCGGAGGGCCAAGAGAGAGACAGATTTGCAAATTATACTCAGCCAGGCTCCCACCTTGAACCACAACAGAGCTTATGGTCACTTCCACTGGTAGGACTCTACAGGTATTGAACTGTGAAGTGGTTAAGGATCAGCTCTAAAACTATTCTGAAATTCAGCAATGTATGAGCTGCATTCTGCCAATCAGGCCCAGTGCCTATAAGTGCCTATATGCTGGTTTGTCCAATGCCCGATCTTAAATTCCCTAATTTACATGGAGGTGCGTAGTGCGTAGTAGTTGTTGAAGACGAAGAGTGACGACCCAGTGCATCTGTGTGTGTGTGTGTGTGTGTGTGTGTGTGTGTGTGTGTGTGTGTGTGTGTGTGTGTGTGTGTGTGTGTGTGTGTGCGCGCGCACGCATGCGTGTGTGTGTTCAGGGTCTCAAAGGCCCCAAGTACACGTTGTATACCTTGCGTCCAGCTTCATTGTTGTGGAGGTTCATGGCTGCCCGCGCGTCCTGCCCGGTCTCCAAAGCGTCCACAAATTGCTTGGAGATCACCTCGCCGAAGCCCACGTTGTCACTGCAGCCTCCCCACAGCCACCCCTGACCACCTGGACAAATGGAAAATAATCAACCATGAAAAAACACGTGGATACCACGTATTGATGATGTGGTAGAATTAGTAGTCATGAGAAGGATGTGAATCAATGTGTGTGAGTGTATTATGGATCAACCCCAATACCAGCTACCCTACTCCTTGTCCTTGTCCATATATTTATTATACTACAGTGGACTATTCAGCAGTATAAATTACATGTATATTTACAGTACATTTGACATGCCTTCTCATGTGACTAAAATACAAATAAAGTTATATTTTATTAAAATTAAGGAACTTGAAAATAACAAGTTAATGGCGTTTAATTAATTTTGTTGATTCATCTGATTAAACATTTGAACGCAATTAAGGCATGTGCACACTGACTCAACCCACTGAGCAATTTTCATTGAAACAAATCGGTAGAGCAGGGTTTCACGGAGACAGTACTGTATACTGTAGCTGTGTGTCTCCATGTAACCAGAGCCATAGAGTATACTGTAGCTCGAGGGATCTACAAGCATTGGGAGCTTATAGATGATAAATATTTTAAAAAGATAAACAGATCATTTTCCCCAGATTCATTTTTCAAATGTTCAAATCCTGTACAGGAAAACATGGCATATTTTGGACATAGTTGGTGGTGAATGGTGATTAATCATGATTAAATTAATCTTGAAGCTGTGATTAATCTGATGAAATGTTTTAATTATTTCAATTTCAATCAATTTAAGGAAGGGGAGGGGGAGGCTTATATACTGTAGGCCTATGCTTGTGTTCTCTGTATGTAGAAAAGTATATGAAATGTAAAAAAAAAAGTAAAAATTTAAAAAATGTAAAAATACGACAAAGAAAAGAAAGCATGTTGTGGCTCTTCTCACCTCGCTGGCCATTCCTGGTGTCATCACAGCCACAGTTGTCAAAGTCTCCCAGACTACAGTTTCTGGTCAGGGTGTACATCACCCCGGCTGAGCTGATGGCATGCACAAACGCTGTTTCCCGGTTCGCTGGAACACAGACACAAAACTTTTATTCAACCGGTAAATAAAATAAAATAAAATAAAATACATTGAGACTAAGTATTGTCCTTTTTTGCAATGTTGTACACTGTTGCCATCCAACAGTGGCAATTGTTGCCATCCAAGAGTGGGGTTTTAAATCCATGCATTAAAATGAAAAAAAAAAAAAAAAAGAAGTATGAGTCACTAAATATCCAAATTCTACTGTAACTGTATAGGGTTAACTGTATACAACCAAATAAATGTAATAAAACCGAATAAATATGCCAACAATAATGTATGTTACATATTTGGGGTATATGTAATGTGTATACAGGTACCCCATATTCCTACTTTCCATATGAAAATACACACACACATGCTTCATGCCTAGTGATATTTGTAGTTCATATCCTTGCCATGTCATGCAAAGGACCCCCAAATTGACATAAATTTGACCTCCGTTTGAAAGGACACGAGAGAGTGTGTTGTTCTTCAAAACGGTTCTAAAATGATTTCTCTACTAAATCTGGGACCTGCATGTTGTGACAAGACTCCAACAGGAGAACTGGCTCTGATGTTGTGAAGTGGATTAATGCGTTTGTTCTATGAAGCCATCAAGGCCACAGTGACTATCCCTGAAAAGATGAAGCAAAATGAATGTAATCCTTGCTAAACAAACATGTCACTACTTAATCCTGGCACTCCCCCCTTCTCTCTGGGGATGAAACAGAATAATACAGTAGTACAGTAGTTTTAAAAGTTACATATTCCATGTTATGTACTGTATGTAGTGAAAGGCAAAGAAAGCAGTACAATAGTGAACATTTAGAAAAATAAAATGATATCAACCAACATAAACATGTTGGTTGATATAGCAGTCTACATAAAACCTGTGTGAAGTGTCAGTGTGTTGAGCCTGTGGCCAGTCTAGCTCTATAGCGCCAGAAGGACGAAAAATTTGCAACACAGAAACCTGTTTCTCTGTAGAATGATGTTACCATGCTGTAGGTGTGTGTCACAGTTGCATAGAGTGGTCCTAATGGGCAAAACAGGTATCTGAACTGTGCCTTAATTAATAATTCTTTTTATTTATACTGTACATTAAGGGCAGGATATTTAGCCTAGAACCTTGGCAGGGCCTTTATGAGTAGTCTGTGTAAGTGGAGTGCTGATTTAGCTCGACCCTGGAAACCTTACAGTATATTCTGATTCCTGTAATCTGATGAGCATGTACTGTATGTATGATGACAAGCCAGCTAATGATGACAATTTCTGAAAGCCAGACTCCCCCAAAAAAAGAAAAAATCTGAAGAAAAACGCAGTCAAGCTGTGTGTCTCACCGCTGCGCAGGCTGCTGTGTGTGGACAGCTGCAGGGCTCTCTCTGGGCAGTTCCACCGGTCCCAGGCGAACTGGTGCTTGCACTCCTCGATGCCGCTCTGTGCCCCCGCTGCCACGCTGCTGGAGTAGATCAGGTACGCCTGGCGCCCGCACCACAGAGGAGGAAGGTTGTTAGGATCAGTGCTGCATGCCTTTAACCAGAGGTCATCACCACCATGGCTTGTGGTGGCCATTTTTGTAAACGGACATACAAGATGTGTGGACAATAATATTACCATGCAGAAACAATATTACCAGGGGTCACAAAAGTGACCCCTGTCAATTACACAGTACAAGCTGAAAAAGACAGACTTTACAGCGTTCCAAATGTTCTAACAACTTTTTTTCCTGCAAATAATGATCATACTGCAGTGTCATGTAAAAGCATCCAAAGTAGCAGACATGTAATCTGTCGTTCCGCTCCTTTTGCTATTTCAGAATTTGAGTCCCGGAAAATACCGTATTGTCCCGAATATAAGACGCCCCTGGTTATAAGACGACCCCTATTATTCCAGACTCATTTGTATAAATTGAACATTGAATGTCAAATAATATAGCCCTCAAATATAAGACGACTCCATTTTTTTAGGATATTTCCATTTGAAAAAAGAACACTGTCTTATATTCAGGCCAATAGGGTAATAGTTATGGACACAAGGTTTACCGTACACCGATATACAGTAATAAATGAAGAATGAAGAACTACAGGTTCTAGTAACCTATAAAGTCAAATACATACCCCCCTGAATGATACAGTATGTGTACAATGGAAAAGAATGCTCTGTTATTATGCCATAAACCCACCAAAGGGTCACCGATGCAACTCCTAACAGTTGTGAGGATTTAACCCAAAAAACATCTTGACCCTTGGTGGGGTTTGATCAATTGAATTCCATGTGTTGAATCCCAACGCGCGTCAACATGCAACAGGACATATCACCCCGCAGTGACAACGCTAAAACCATCTTGACCCTTTGGTGTGGTTTAGGGCTGTAGTCTGTAGACAAACACAGCCAACCGCATTGCTGATATGATATCTACAGGCCAGGACAAACTAACAAACCTCTCCTCTCACTCACCGCAGTAACTCTGCCCATAATGCCCACGGGTGAGCAGGTGAATGTCATCCTGCCTACTGCCAGCTACACTCAGAAAATCACTCCTGGGTGAAGTGAGGACCGCTTTTCATCATCATACATCATTCTGGCTCATCACAACTTGCCTCATCAGTTGTCCGTCTTCACTTTTCCTTCCTCACAGCCTAATCCTCAATAATAGTACTTTACTCATCATTGCTATGATGTGCTCAGCCAGTCAAATCATCACTACGGGGTACACACAAGTAGTATCAAATGTAGTCCTATCACCCGCCATGTTGGGGACACAACACAGGTGTTGTTTCAACAGTCTGATTGGTGGAGAATTAGGAGAATTAATTAATTTAAACACCTGTTGGCACGGGCGTAGACACGGGGGGAACAGGGGGACAGTTGTAGGGGGGCCCGAAGCCAGGGGGGCCCACTAAAAGCTTGGATTAATAAGGTTTTATTTGTATTGATTATTATAAAAATATATTTGAATCACTATATTACCTGAATAAACCAAATGAGTGGCGCAACAAAACATAATAATGAGTTTTATTATCATGTGGTGCACCCCCCCCCCCCCCCCCCCCCCCCCGCCTCCAGGAAGGGGGGCCCACGTCAAAAAGCTGTGCAGGGGGCCCAGAATTGCTAGCAACGCCCCTGCATGTTGGTCTCCACCATGGCAGGTGTGCACAGGTCTATGTTTAAAAAATAAGCATAAACACAAGACTAGAAAAAGTCACATAATTTATAGTTCCTCCATACTTTCACCTAAACCATCCTTAGGGCAAATACATAAAAAAGGTTATTTCATTGAGTCAGATCATCTCTATTGAACTAACTATTCTGTGTGACAGGTGTCAATGACAAAGTCTATGAAGGTCAAAGGTCAGCTGCACACCCTCATGCACACATTCTGCCCAAGGTAGAAGGCAAACCTCGTGGTAGGCCTTGAATTCTTTACACAACAGCTTTTCCTTTTGCAATATGCCAGCTGTTCTTTACCAGTCTAGTTTACCAACTTCAAATTGTATCAATGAACAACACATGGCACTCATTGTACACACACAGTTCCATTTGTAAAAAGCTTTGCCGGTCAGTCAGTCAGTCAGTCAGTCAGTCAGTCAGTCAGTCAGTCAGTCAGTCAGTCAGTCAGTCAGTCAGTCAGTCAGTCAGTCAGTCAGTCAGTCAATAGTTATTCTTTCTTTTATAATAATTAGCTTTCATAAAGATTAGCTGCACTGAAATGAATGGAACAAAGTGGCTTCAGTGACAACAAACTACCTGTCGTGAACTTAGTTGACCCAACAAGTGGTGGTCCTGAGACTCTGTTTTAGTTGAATCACAAACATACAGAACGAGATGACACTTTAGACACTAAGGCAGTATCACCCAACCTCTGTTGTGCTGATGTTTATTACACCCATAGAGATTGTATCCAGTATTGGACACATGACATGACCAGAAGATACGAGAAACCAAGGACAATAACAGAATGAGTATAAAAATTGAAAATGCACTTGGTGTCCTTGATCACCGATGTCGATCTGATAAAGTAGTTGGTTGCCACGGTGTCTAATGTATGTGGCTAGAGAGAGAATCAACGCAGGCTATGTACGTCCTGGGTCGGTCAGGTTAAGACATGGTCAACTCTCCTAATCATAAGACTGGTTGGTAGTGTAACAACAAGTGCCACTGCTTGATCAAATGGTTGTTCTCAAAGTGGGGCTCTGGGACCCTCGGGGTTCCTTGTTGAGAGGGTTCCAACAAATGGACCCTTATAATGTAGGTCTGTAACTGTGGAAGTGTACAAATGGAACCGTGTATCATTGACTACCAGTACTGACTGAAATATGAATCGCTTTGCCAAACATGTTGTGTTGTGTACTAAGATAATTGTTTTCTGCTATTTGTGTGCTATTTGGTTGTAGTATCAGAAATGTCAGTGCAGTGCTTCCCCTGTCCATCTCAGGATCTGCCTGGTTTCAGTCGCTTTCATTGGACTTCTTTGAGAGGGGGTGTGGATTCCATGCATACCAATGACTTAAAGGGCGGAAGGACTATTAAAATTGGTATTTTAAGTGACATCACTAAATGGACGAGAATCTGCGAGTGCCCATTCATGCACCCCCTTTCAGACACACACAGAAAATCACAGATATCTCAATACACTGATAAAAAACCCCAAAAAAGTGTAAAATTCATGGTTTCATGGCTTTAAACCTGATTCACCAGAGATGTGCAGAGACACGAACAAGATCATCCTCTCTCTGTCTCTGTCTCTCTCTCTCTCCCCCCTCCCTCCCCCCGTTTGGTGTTTGTTGGCCCTGTCATTTGGATTCTTCTTCAGACTGTGTGAACGACAACACAAACTAATACGTCTCAAGTGGACTGTTGGTTGGTGGGGGTGGCGGTGGTTAGGGGCTGGGGGAGAGAGAGAAAGAGATGGAGGCCGGAGTACCACCTCTTTCACAGGGGGCTGCTCTCCTTAATGATGACCACCCACTACAGCCTACAGCGTCTAGCCCTCCATCGCCTCTCATGGCTCTTTACACACTCCAGGCTGGGAGACACGCAGAGCCTGACGGAGGTCAAGTGTGTGACAGGCACAAGGGGAATGATAAAGGACCAAGAATATCATTGATATATCATTAACGCCATTGTGGTCCAGTGGTGGTGGACAAACCAAGTACTCAACCCCTAGTACTTGAGTCAAAACACAGATACTACTCCTCTATCACAAGTTGAAAGTTACCCGGTACTTTTTTTTCTCTTTACCCATTGAGACCCGAGGCACAAAATTCCTCCTAAATCAGCGGTTGTCCCACTTTGACATAAGTGTAGAAAATAGCAGAGGTATAAGGTTGCAGTGTGGCACAAAGTTTTAATCTGCTGTTTTTGAATGGCCAATGTAAAATTCTAAAATTATACAGACACATGCTATTAGAAATGCCTAGATAGATACTATTCAAAAATACAAAGAGAAAAGAACCACTGTGTCCTACAGCAGTGGTTTTCAACCATTTTTGGACCACTATTTATTCAGGGATTGAGCCACGGACCACCATTTGAGGAGGTCTAGTCTCTCAGACCAAAACTAGACTTTGATTTTTTCCCCCCACAATTCCACTCCTTTTTGGGAAAGATAGCAGGCCAACTGTCATCAAAATATAACTTCTTCTAAATTGTGTAATCGTGTAGATTCTTGAAAATTAAGCAAAAAACATTTAACATCTATTCTAAGGGTCCCTCTAAGGGTCCCATTGGTTTTATTATACGCTCTTAAGAGTTAAAGATCCAAGAGCCTATTTGGTTACTGTCTCCATAATTTAGCTGCGGGGACCTCATGAAAGCCTCTCAAGGACCACTGGTGGTCCCCGGACCGCTGGTTGAAAACCACTGTTCGACAGGACGCCACCGGATAGGAAAAGTTGTTCTTTGCGCTCTTTTTTGGGGAAGGGGTTGGTTGGTTGTAGAAGCTAGGAGGGGATAAAAGATCAAAAGAATGCTGGCTTACCTTGGGTCCAGTCATCAAGAAATTATTCACTGACCTGGAAAAGGAGACAGCTTATTAAGTCAGGAAATGAAGTGTCCCTGCCTTCACAGGGCTGAGGAATGCCCCTGTCTCCTCGCGCCCCAACATCTCTCATTAGTGCACTTAAAGGGGAACTCCACCCATTTTCAACATTTTAATATGTCATTAATATACCTTAGAGATGCTGTGTGGACATGAAAAAAAAAGTTCCCCCAATTCTGTATTTCCTAAATATGGAGGTCTGAAAAAATCACTAACATGGTGAAATACATCTGATGACATCATCAAGATGTATTTCACCATGTTAATGATTTTTCTTTCAGACCCCTTTTTCCTGAGAGGGTACAAAATGGAAACAAATGGACCCGCTAGGCTCCATTTGGTTCACATTTGTATCCTCTCAGGAAAAAAATGAAAATCGGTGGAATTCCCCTTTAATAACAATTTAACTTTGTGCCATCACTGTGAGTGCACATCAAAAAACCGCAAGGAAAACCTAAATGACTACAGCCAGAGGCCAAACGCAGAGTCAAAGCTTAAAGAACTAGGATAGCATACCATATAGCATAATTAACAATAGCAGATGGACATTATGGATTTCCTGATACTCAGTATCAGACAGTCAGTATCAGCAAATTGGTATATCGGCTCATATCGGGTCATATATTGGTATCAAATAGTCAATCACAGATCTGAAACAGGGGTAAGGCAGGGGCTGCAAGTGCATATTTGAGTGAGGGGGTTGCTATGAACACAACATAGGATATATTGTATATAGCTAGACAGCTATAAGTACAACACAATATTACCACAATGGTATTCGGTATTTGCTTTTGTATCAGCTAAACACAAAAATTATGGTTTGGGGATGGGATCAGTAACTAAACAAGTGTGTTAGGACATCCCTACACACAATATTATGTTAATAATTTGTTTTCTATTAGAAAATATTAAAACTTAAAACAATGTACGGTATATAATAACGTAGATATTATGACTCCAAGCGCCTTCTGTACCTGTGTGTATAACTTCTATGACACCTGGATGTCCCCACAGGGAGCAATAGATTTTATCTTATCTCTCATACTCTAACAAGCACTTCCCAGGAAGATGCTGTGTCATGCTGTATAGCAGTGGTTTATGACCATTTTGATATCAGGGCCCACTATTTATTCAGCATTTGAGCCACGGACGTCCATTTGATGACATTTTAGCGCCACAGACCCAAAAATAAAGATTTTTTTTAACCAGGATGGATTTAGGAAACAAAACAGCCAAACAGATAAAAAAAAAAAGACCATTAATCTTCTACATTCTCTAGTTGTGTAGGCTAATTCACATGATGGATATTTTAACTCTTGAGAGCGTAAACATGAAACCAAATGTTGGTTTCATGTTTACACTCTCAAAGTTACATCTGGTTAACCAACTGTCCATCATTTAGCTGGGGACCACCTGAAACCCTTTTAAGGACCACTGGTGGTCCCGGATCACTGGTTGAAAACCACTGCTGTATATTATATTATATTACAGTTTACATTTTGCTCCATAAAATCTCCTCCTATAAGTACTATGAGGTCAAAATTAAGTCATTCAAGGCCGTTGCCATAATTGAATAAGGGTGGAAATAGCGGCGTCGATGCAACATTTTTTTTTTCTTCATTAAAAGTAAAATGCAAAAAAAAATCAACAACTTACCAGCTACAACAACACCTCATGTGCGTCAACAGAATGAAAACGTAATAGAAAGTCTCCACGTGAAGGAACATCCTGACAGGTAGATGGACGGGATGGGATGAATGAATGAATGGCAGGCAGCAACTCTATCCTCGCAGCCTGGCGGTCGACAGGACACTGAGCTGCACCTACATATGAAACCTCACCCTGGGCTATACCCAAAGAGTCTGAACCCTCATTCGAGGAGGAGAAGAAGAAGAAGAAGAGAAAGGGTGGGGTGGAGGGGGTTCTGAAATGGACCCCATTCTCGTCCCCAACAAGAGATTATCTGCTTAATTAAAGATTTTCCCCCCTTCCGACTCTCCCGGCCAATCAGAGCCGCTGCAGCGAGGAGGGACTGAAGTGATCAAAGAGGGCACCCTGGGCCTTGAGCCGCGGACGGTGGAACCGCTGGCCTTTACCTCCTCCGAGGAGCAAAGGAAGATCCGCCTAATCCCTATGTGAAACTGTAACACTGATCTCTTTGCATTCTCAAGCCCCGCTGAAAAGTTTATTTAGGTAATACATTATACTCTTCATGTTGAAAGATGTGTTAACTGATTGCTGGGGGGATTAGTAGCACAAGTTTGTTCCTTCCTACCGCCTGGATCATGATTTGTTGATTAGGCGACCAAAAAAGGACAAATAGAGCAACGACTCTCCGACATTTTCACGCTGAGAACCTGACGGGTTTGCCTCGCATTGTGAACTCATAGATTGGCTATTTTCAAATAGTGATGTGTATAGGTTTAAAGAGTTTTAACAGATTTTGGCGCTGTAGTAACTATAATTTACCTGGGAACCCCCTCAAGGACCTGTAAGTGGGCCCTGGGGCCGCACTATGAGAACCACCGAAAGATTTAGAGGGAATTAAGATTGGGTTAAAAGGTAAAGCAAACGTATGATTGAATTCATGTTACCATCCTTTAAAGTTCACATTTAATTGGATCTTCAAAGGTGTGTTGTCCAGTAAGTAAGAGATGCACTAAGCAAATCTGAGGCCACATCCATCTAACCTTTGTTGGTAGAAAGCATTCCTAGTGTGAAACAGCAGGGCTGTCACCCTTTCACTGCATCTCAAACCAAGGAAAATGCCTTCCATATAACTCAAAGTGACTCAGATCTGATACTGAAATCGGTCATATTATGAGACAATTCTCAAAATCAAATAATTCATTTTTAAGCCCTTTAAAGAAAAAAAACAACAACAGTTTGACTAGATTGACAGCTAATGATTGATCAGATCATTGGGTGTTTGCATCACTAAGCAAGATGGGTCCCTACCTTCGCTTTGGTTTTAGCTTTATTACTGAATAACCCTGTGACCTCTAGGTGCCTTTCCTCTGGAATCTGCGCATCTTCTCGTGTGCAAATTAGGATTAGGGTGATTAAGGAGGCTTCCTTGAAGGATGTTTTTGGATTAAGGGAACACCAAGAGGAATGACAAATATCCTAGAGGTTTATTCTAAAACGGCAACTTGAGAATAACTTTCTCATTCCTCTGAAACATCTGTTAAATATTCTCAAAAACGAAATGTAGCATAAGCTATGTTTGCATCATGCAATAAGGACATTGCAAAACTTGCAAAACTGAAGCCAACCCATGTATATCGTCTTTAGTTTAGAATAGATATACTAGCCTGGCTAGTATTTCCTTCTACATCAAATGTCTACTAACAATAGCCGATTTGCTGGTTTGAACCTAATGCAATACACATTAGGATGATTGGTTTCTGAAGCACAAAGTAATGTATGTTTCATTATTTTGTCTCATTTACCGGTAATTTGGTTATAGGAAAAGGGATTTCGGAGGATTTAGTTACATATTATACATGTACTGTATTATTATGTATTCATACATCTGCACGCACAGACACAGACGCACACGTGCACACACGCGATCCTGACCGATATATCGGTCGTGCCGATTAACCAGCCGATTTATCTTTTGGGGCCGTGTGTGTCGGCCCCAAAAATATGGCATCGATCGGGCTCTCACCCACACCCTATAGATATACTTTATATAAGCTATAACAATGTCAGAAGTGTGTTGAAGCTTCATATTTCATGCCACAATGGGAAAAATGAAAGTGGCAGTGGGATGTGGTTGATAACCACATATGTATGACAGTGTGGTAGAAAAGTACAGTAACTAAGTACATTTACCCAGTTTTAAAAGGTGCGCCTTATAATCCGGTGCGCCTTATAGTGCGGAAAATACGGTACTCAAGTACTGCTCTAAAATAATTTTTAGGTACTTCCACTCCAGAAGGTCCATTTTTCAATTCTTTATATCAGGGGTTTTCAACCCTTTTCAATGTAGATTCTTGAAAATTAAGTAATTTAGATGTTTAAATATAATTTAACTCTTGAGAGTGTCATTTAACAATCTCAAGAGTTACAGATCTATAATCTATAAGGGTCCAATTGGCTTTAGCAAAATCATTTAGCTGGGGACCACCTGGGAATCCTCTCAGGGACTGCTGGTGGTCCCCAGATCACCGGTTGAAAACCACTGCTTTATACGTTTACTTCACTGTACACAAAAGACCCCCCCCCCCCCCCAACACGCCTAATTTCAAATGTTTTTTTATATTTTTATATACATTTTGAATACATTGCAAAGGGACATAATGCATTACTTTGGTATATTCTGTAAGAGTGTACTTTTTGCCTTTTAGATCAATTGCACTGTGATGTTGCTGTGTTCCAGTACACTGTGTGTGTGTGTGTGTGTGTGTGTGTGTGTGTGTGTGTGTGTGTGTGTGTGTGTGTGTGTGAGTGAGAGAGAGAGAGACCACAGTGGATAGTGACATGCCTTGGAGAGGATGGTCTGACAGTCAGCAGCCAATGGTGAGAAGGCTGAATGATGTCACCTCTGGGTTCTACAGAGATCCAGTTGTCCTGACAGCGCTGTGCTGTGACTGCAAAGCTTTACTTTAGAGTTGATTTTTGTTTTAGTAAAGTCTTTAGTCATGTTTCAGATATCTGATATGTTTGTGTTAGTCTAGTTTTAGCTGACTAAATATACATGTGTTTAGTTTAGAAAATAAAAATCTAAAGTTGCGATTCTGTTGTCAATTTTGTTTCTCTGGGCCTTGACTGATAGTGACAACTGTCCGAATTTACACTCTCGCATGCCGAAAACAGCTAATTCCCAAGCTCACAATGCGTCAAATTACTTTTTGTTCTACTGGGCCACAATTACAACATTTTCAACATTTAGTGTTAGTCATCATCAGCCGATATATTTTCAGTGAAAAAGCTAGTGGATGAAATGAACACTGCAGAGTGGGAGCTCAAACCTTTCATGCCAAGGACCATCAATCTCATCTAACTTTTATTATACAGACAAGCACAATGGAAACATGCCTATAGACAGCAGGGGCTTGGCCAAAAGCCTGTTAATAATGTCTATCATTCACTACTGAATGAGAAGAATTTAGCCATTGACTGTGTTCTTATGGCCGAAGCTCTTCACTTGTCTGTGCTTTTATAGCGACGCCTTCATCTTGGCACGCCAGACCACTTCCAGAACCAAAGTATGCTTTGCCATCTAAACAGCACGACTATTCATGTTTACAAAGATCTACCAATGTTACATCATCGTAATTCATAACTAACCCAGCATTTAAAGGATATTCACCAGTAGATGGTGCAAGAGCTAGACAACTCAGATTGCGGATAAGATAAAGGGAAAACAATGCAAGTGTTGATGCCTGTGGGCATTGCACAGCATGGGAGCTGCTTTACGACATTGTGTAATGCGTATGATAAGTGATCACTTGATAAAGAACAGCTCTGCATGCCAAGAAGAACATAATCAGCCTGCCTTCTGGGTGTGCATTCCAGAGACAAATATGATCAAAGACAAACTTCTCTAGGCCAAGGGACAGTCACTCACAGCTAACGTAGTCATGAATGACCCTTCACCTAGAGAAATCAAGCTGTGTGCTAAGGTCATGCCACCCTGGCACCACCATAAACTCTCATGCCACCCTGGCACCACCATAAACTCTCATGCCACGCTGGCACCACCATAAACTCACATTCAAGACCAACGGTCGCTCCAAATATTGAAGACACTTGTTCTTCCTGGTCCAGATCTGACAATGACTTTGTAGAGTCAATAATGACCTTCAAACATCACATCATGGTTTGGTGTGATGTGTGCCATCAAGCGGACCCCCCCTCCCCCCAGGCTGGGGATACTGAGCTCCAAACTCACTAAGGGGCTCAGAGAGTTCTGTGCCCAGCTCCATCGGACTTTTGAGTGCCCAGGCTGAAAGCACCTTCCCGTCGGGCTGCGTAATAGAAACTCCCCTCCCACCTGGAAAGCAAAGGCTGCATGGAAACAATTCTATTTATTTTGACATGTACGGTGTCTTGCATGTACCCTGTTGTCTTTTAACCACTGCACAAGAATAAGTTTCCAATAGGAAAAAAATAATTGAAATTGAAGTGAACAAGCACTGAACGTATCAAAGTTGTAGCCTCAACACCCAAAGCACACCCTCGGGGTGGGCGTGGCTCCAACTGATGTGACGTCGCACAGCAGAGGAGGGGCGGGGGAGGGGCCGGGGATGACGACACATTGGCGAGATCAAATCAGATCGGCTCTTCTGCCGTACAGGCTGCGACGGCAGCCCGCCCCCTATGGCCAAAATCATTTCAGGTTAGGCCAGGCCATCAAAGTTGTGACAAGGAACATGCCATGTTATTTTTAGATTCCAAAGAGAAGTGACTAAAGGGTTACAAATTAAATGGTATTATAAAAGCCATGTATAGTAAACACAATTAGGCATTGTAAAAGCCATGTATAGTAAACAAAATTAGACATACAGGCGCATAAAGTTCAACTAAGGCAATGGTACAAAAATGGAATCGGAATCCATTTTTATTCAGTTTAAGAATAGGGATTATATTAGAGAAATGCCAACAAAAATGACAGCAAAACATATCTACCTACAAATAGAAATTTTGGTTTATTCACGGAACATACAGTGGGTAAAACATTCCTTGAAAAACAAAAAAAAATGTGCCATTTTTTATTTTATTTTTTACTTTTTTAAGGCATTCAAACTTCAAGAAGTTAACACTGTAAAAAGTAATTGCACTGAAAAAGAGAGCAAGTGTGACAAATATTACAATGTCATTAATGAGATATACTAAATAAGTTTGGATCATTTCCCCCTCCCCACAGGGAAAAATACCTACCAACCTTATGCAAAAAAAAAAAAAGTCACAATTAAGAATTTCAGATTCTACATGTGATCTTGGATCCCATTCAGTATATTATAAGGGCCATGAGTTATTGTTCTTTCCTCCATACAGTGAAGACAGTAACAACAGCCATGTTCTATGCTCTGTGTCCATGCCCCCCACCCCTACCCCCACCCACATCCTTTCACAGGATGTCCGTTCTTAAACCCTGAAGTCAGAATTGCGCTTTGATATCCAACGGACACACAAGTGGGGGAAAAAAAAAGTGAATTACCCCCCACCCCCTCATAAGGCATTTTGGCAAAGAGTCCTGGCTGACGTTGCGATTATATACCATAAGACAACACGCACGGTTAAAATGCACCTGCTAGAAATGTCTCGTGGCCTTATCTCGAGGGAGAGGGACAACAAGAGAGCCGACCACACCCCGGGCTCCTTTTCAAACTGCAAGTAGGAAAGTACAAAAGCAATCTTTTCCTTTCTCTCCCCCCCTCCTGTCCTCCCCGCCCCTTCGAGGCCGAGGGAGTCCACGTTGGTTTCCGTGTTTTCAGTGCAAGAAGGTGAACCGAGGGTGGATGAATACCCGGCACTTCAGATTACAATTTTAGCTGAAGTCACGAGAGGAAAAGAGCTCACTACACTCAACCAGAGACGCTAAAAAAAGAAAAATGAAATTGTGTTAAAAAATAAACACAGATTACAGAGGTTCCAGAGAAACGTCATCTCCGGCTAAGAAGGTGTTGTTTATCGAGTGTCTTCTTCCCTAGAGCTCGACTACCATGTAGTCACTAGTCCTCGTCGCCTAAAATATACGTGCAAGCAGGTCTGCCGTCACCAAGTGTTGTCTGGTATTATGATCAATGGTCTGACAGCTACCAACGGTACACTGGCTGTCTGGATGTTGTTGGCTGTCACACACTCACACACACACACTCACAAAAATAAACAAAAAAAAGCAGTGCAGCTTTGTGGTTTAACAAGACCGTCACTTCTAACAAAGATTATAAAGAAAACCTAATTAATAAATATCACGACCATCTCCACCAAAGCGCTACTAATATCATTTGACACGTTAGAAGAAAAAGAAAAGGCTGGGCCTAATGGAGCAGACACGTTGATTAAATCTCCAACCGTGTCACAATACAAAAAAAAAAAAAAAAAAAAGAAAAAAAAAAAAAAAAGAAAACCCTGCACCACTACTAACATTTTCTCTAATCAAAAGTGCCAATTGGGGATTTGATAAATAAATAGCACATGAATAAATAATATGTTAATATTTCTACTCACTCTCTTTGACACACAGGCCACAGGCTTTTTGGTTGGCATGTTCTGCTGGTTTTTTTTCCATACTTAGGGCCTGTTGGATGTTATGGCAGGTAATATAAAGCTGTGCTTACTTATTCGGCCAGGTTACTGACTGAGACGAATGGTCGGTGAAGTCGTTTCAAAACATAAACACACTTTGTGGGAAGAAAAAAAAAGGCCTAAGAGACTGTTTGGAGCCAATATTAGTCCAAGAACAGGTATTCAACTCACAAAAGAAAAAAGGAGAAGATATGAGCCTTGATGACCGCCACCGCGCCAACACTGCCTTACCAAACTTGCTGCCGCTGCCATTTCTTGTTGCTACGTTCTTTCTTGGTTCGACCGGTCAGAATCTTTTAGTCCGTTGCTTTCAGAGTAGCTCAGCCACTTTTGTAGCTCCCGTCGCCTGTCCTCTTCACCCGGTTCATGATCATCTCCTTGGAGACCTTTTTCCGGTCGGACGCCAGACCCAGGAAGCACATGAGATCAATAAAGGCAGTGGTGAGGTTCAGCTTGTAGCCAAACTCACTGGTGGCGTAGTCATAGGGGAATGTATGGTGGTAGTTGTGGAAGCCTTCTCCTGCAAGGAAGAACAAACGAAGATTAATTTGCATTGTATATCAAGTTGCATTTTGTCAAAAATGTGAAGAAAAAAAAATGCATTTAGCGGTCAGACACAATTAATCCAAAGCGAATTACAGTAAGCAAGAACAAAAAAAAAAAAAAAGTATTATATCCTGTACGTAAAACATCATGAATCAGCTAAGAAGCTAACAGCAGGACAGTTATATATACACACGAGAAACTATACAGGTATAGAGCACCGTGTCTAAATAAAATGCTATCCTAGTTACATAAGCTTACATAAGGCCTTTGTATATGCCTGTAAGATCAATGGAGGCTAGGCAAATGATACGGAGTAGAATGGAGAACCGGCCTGCATCGGGAGCGGGAGCCCACTGTGCCGGCAGGACACGGCGCAAAATGTTGCAACACGGGCGGTATGAAAACAGCTCAGGAGGGAACAGGCGGTGAAGATAATATAACCGGGCCCCGCAAATCACCACATGATGCAGAGGTTCTATAACCTTTACCAAAATATGCACAACCGAGGAAAAGGTTCCATACTGCACTGGACAACGATCAGGCATGTTCCCAAAGCAAAGCGCATGAAACAGTGGACCACACAGACATCCGCCCGCATCCGTCATTCATTAGTAGCCTAATTGACTTGATAGGAGTTAAATATTGCATAAAGTTTATCCAGACATTACCCAACTATCTGTGACTGATCTACATTTTAGGGGGACTAATCAATAAAAATGCAGGATGTTGCAGGACTAAATGGGACCTCTTTTTTTGTCGTGGGAGGGAGCGGCGGACAGCCGATCGTCACAGGCGGTCAAAAAAATAAACATCATTGCAGAAGGGAATGACAAATCTAGTGGGAGTGGGCGGTAATGTGAGCAAAAGACAAAAACAGACACACACAAAAAAAAACAACAACAAAAGCAGTCCCACACAGGACTAATGGCTACTATGCAAGCAGCGCTTGATTGATCTTGTGTGTAACCATTACTTCCTAAGTCTATGTAGTTGGATAATTTGGTTCTAGAGCTTATTGAAATAAAAAGAGCCACATCCAACAGCACCCATCTCTGGAAAATGTGTAAAGCACACATCATTTCAAGGCAGACTGTTCTGTGTCCATACTAAAACCAGGATCTCCAGCACAAAGTAAACATTAGCCACTGGATTAGTAGGTTCCGCTCCACTATGAATGACATAACACTGCTTCAGTCCCGTCCACTGGAATACCGCAATTATTCATCAATATTAAATATTTAAACCAGGAAACCACTTTAATGACTTGCCTAAAATCAGGATGCTAGGTTTAAAGACAAAATCATAACTGAAAATAGCCCACTATACACTGTAAAAACTAGGGCTCACATTTAAAGGTAAGAGGCAACTTTTAGCAAAAAAGCCAAACAAAATAGATGTATAGCTATAGATTTTTTTTCTCTTCATTTTCCCCTTTACATTGCTTTTACTTTGATGCAGCAGCCGTTTCCCTGCAGACAGACACTTGCATCGTCCTGCAGACAGTCCACAACTGTTGTTGTCAACAAATCATGAAAACAAAACATTCGTTAGGCTCAGGAAAGGCGTGGCTAATTTGTAAGGGGGCGGGGGTGTGGGGGGTGAGGCAGCGTTTAAACCAATCACAGCAGTCTTCAGTAGATTCATAATGAGCCAATAGAGTGGAGGTGAGGTGGAGTTAGGTTCTGGTGTTAAACAAATCTGTTTACAAAGAGAGTTTGTACACTCTAAAGTGGCCTCCATTACCTTTAAGTTTAAATAACCTTCTTCACACGCAAGTCCTGGCATAGATTTCTGCCCACAATAACCTTTAATAAGAAGTTTCTGCGATTTAAAAAAAAAAAAAAAAAAAACAAAAAAAAACACGCCCGTCCTTACCCACGGCACTGAACGCGACGAAAGCGTTCTCCCTGGGGTTGATGGTGTGGTCGTAAGGCCGGTTTCCCCACATGTGAGCGGCGCTGTTGACCAGCCAGGTGGCGTTGAGCACCAGAGTATACCTCAGGAGACAGGGAACAAAGTAGGCCACAGCTAGGGACTCTCCCCAGAAGTACCAGGGCACCACCGTGGGCACCGCAAAACACAGGATGAGCACCGACAGTTTGTAGTGGCTGAGGAGAGGGAGGGTGGAGAAATACAATTTAGAATCAAATTGCCTTTAACAGGTCCATTTTTTTAAGTTAAGTTGTAAGTAAGAAATACTTGCATTAATATAGTGCCATCAACTGTATCAATTGATTGCCAGAGTCCCGTGGAGGGAGTTCTGCTCTGGTTTTGGTCACTTATGAAGTAGAAGTGAAGTAGTTATGGTGCCACGCAGTAAAAGTATTAATTAAATTAATACTAAAGTAAACGTTAGTATTAATCGCGTTTATCCAGTGATTTACAGTAGAAAGGCCAACACATGGTAATACACAAAAATAGTCATCAGGATCATTAACTAGCTTAGAACCCAACACCCATCTAACCCATCAGAACAAGGGAGTATGCAGTGCCATGTCTGGTACACAATTTGCTATTTAAAATACATACTGCATGTTTAGCCGTTGCATACTCCTGCAAGGTTATCAAGGGTATAGTGTATGTAGTTATGTATCAGAGTCTAGTTTAGTGAAAGTTTCATGAAGATTCATGTAAAGCATTTTTGCTCCGCAAAAAAAAAAAAAAAAATCCCATATAAAAAGGCAATAATTACTTGGGCGGAGTGGGTGCAAGTAACACTCCTTGGGCTAATGATGTTTGCAAAAAAACGCTTCTTGGGCTAAAAAGGCCATAGATGCCCAAATGTGTTAAACTAATTCTTGAAATGGATTCAGAACCATTCAGCACGTCACATTATGCTACTTCAAGAATGATTACACTTTTAATTATTGCCTTACATGGGACGTTAATGGTAAATATAATAAAAACACTATATAACTTTCATGTTATATAGCGCCCATAGAACAGAAAAAGGGGTTTACATTCACAAAACGGTCACTTAAATGCACTAGTAGTAGTGCAAGTGTGGCATTAGTGATCAGATTGATCTCAGGTTAAGAATTTCAGAAATGCACGTCTGTATCTCCCGACGATCAGAACTTTTGTGACGTAATTTTTTTGTCATGCGTAGCCAAAAGATTTTTTTCCCCCTTCACGCCAAGGAAGAGCTGACCTTTGGTCTAGATTCCACCTGCCGGGTTGCCATACCTTACATTAGTACTTCCCATCTACCTGATGTGGCTTTCCCCATTGTGAACGCCCATTTTTACCTTACATGTTGATGAACACACTAATCTAGCGACTGCTATTTTTACAGCTCACCTTCATGGCAGTATTTTATGGAAAAAACACTTCAATGTGATAATAATGTTCCAGACATAATGCAGTTATCAGCTACTACAGACTACCCATGTATACAGTATGCATATATCTTCATCTTCCATCGGTGATCCCATCAAGGAAATTGTTGCTAATAGAATAAAAATAAACAAAAACGTGCACAGTGCACACACTACGAGCTGCTACAGTGTTTGTGGCAAAGTGATGCCAATGGTGCTCGAGAGTTGTACTGGTATTTGTTCGTCTGTGTCACTATTCACTCTACCCCATTTATTCCTCGACAGCTGGATTGAACATGTAAAAAAAAAAAAATATATATATATATATATATATATATATATATATAAAGTATTGAATAAAGACATTGGTTTAAGAAAGCAGTATGTCTACACTGCCAATTTGACTGTAGCCTCGATACCCAGGCTTTAATTTTCGTCCACGTCCGAAAACTGAAAGCCTGGACTAATTTGTTAGCCACAGTGGCCTAAAAGGGGGAGTCAACCTTTCAGGGTGGGTGTCACTCCAATGATGTGACATAACACAGCAGTGGAGGGTCGGGGGTGGGGCAGAGGATGATGACACGTTGAGATCAAATCAGCTTATCTGTGTCTAAAAAGTGACGGCACCCCGCCCCCCTAGGCCAAAATAATTTCAGGTTAGGCCAGGCCATCGTGACTGTATCACTGCATAATCATATTGGCACAAAATCTTTGTCCAATCCCCCCCAAAAAGGTTCATTTTCTTTCCAGCTAAATCAAAACCTATAATGCGTTATCAATGGTTGTAGACCTCGTATCGCATTGGTTATCACATTGTTGGAGCTCTAATGCTTATTAATCCAAAAGCCACACAAATATATAAACAATATAGTAAGCATAGTTTTCTCAGTGCCTGACCATGCACATAGCAGGGATTCAAACTCAAATACACAGCAGGCCAAAATGGAACAATTAGTACAGGTCATTTTCCTTCAAAGATGAGTGTCCGTTAATAGCAAGACAAATGCAGAGATGAAACCCATGCATTCAAATCTGTCTGCATTATTAAAGCTCGGTTTCCTGTTCCATAATTCTCACCAAGCACTGCTTTTGTAGTAAAATGAGAAACTGAATCGATTTGAGAAAGAAAAAACAATTAGTTTCATTCAATGTGTGTGCGTGAAATATATCAGAGGGCCAGTTCTAATGGCAATTAAATATCATCGTGCAGACCGAAAATAATTGATTCGCAGGCCTGATTCTGTCCCTGGGCCTTGAGTTTGACATGTGCAGTTGTGCACCACTGCAAAGGTTCTACCAATCTTTGTCTGGTGTAATAAATAATACACCTCACACCAAGAGAGTAGGAAAAAGAAACTAAAAAGACCATATGGGACTTTAGTAAGAACAAAACGCTCAACACGCTGCAAGCTTCAAAAAAGGTTAAATAATTTAGTTCATTACATGTGCTAAACTAGACCCTCTGATAAAACTGCTTGCTGTTGGGTGTCGACAAGCCCCGCTTCACTGAGAATAGCAATGCAGACTGCTTTGGACTGCGTCCAAAGGAAAAGACCTGTTGACAAAACGGCCAATGACTGTTCACTGTCTGAGTATGGTGTGATGTGCTGCCTGGCACAGCAGGCAGGCCCTATCGGTGGATCTGTGACCTAGACAACAACTTCCTGGACAAGGCCAGATACAGTACATCTGTCAACATTGTGCTGGAAAATGAACCCGTTCAACTTAAGCAGTAAAAAATATACATCACTCTGCAAAAATCCCAATCATTTTCCATTTTTGTCTAGGCAGGTTTAGTCTAAATGTGTTCAAGTGTAATTGAGTGCATTGTAAAAACTACATATGTAAAGCATTGAAGTGGTAATTTGTAATGGGATGGCATTCACAGAGTTATTGTGTGAGGCGTCTCTGTGCCGTGTAATGAAAGACCAAAGCCGTTAAGAGCTCTGAAAAGAATAACCAGAGCTGTTAGGGCTTCAGGTTTAATGTAACGTCTTCTCCATGCCCCTGGAAACGTTTTTTGGACAATGAACTAGATCATGGGTTTTGCAACAGGTGGTCCGTGCCATGGACCACTGGTTGTCTGTGGGGAATTGCATGTGGTCCCTGACCTGACCATACATTCAGTATTGTAGGAGTGAACTGAATGACCTGATGACCCTATGATGACCATTTTACTGAGGTCAGGAAATGCAACAGAAAAAGGGAGTTACAACCAGAAGGGGAAGTGCACCACACTGCCTGGTTGAATCATCATGAAATATGATAAAACAAACAGTCGGTAACAGTGCATAGCCTAGGAAGTGAAAAAGTCCAGTCCATATCCCCACTCAACATAACAGTGGTCCCCAGGTTGATTGTATGCCAGGGTGATGGTCCCTTGTTCAGTCAGTTGAAAAGCCCAGTATTAGATGAAGAGAATTCTATAGGGCAGGACCACTCAGCTCACAGAATCACACGTAAAGCTTGTAGGTTGGATATTTCCCTGCAGTGACATTTGGGCGCCAGTCACAGCTTACGTAAATTCAAACTGGCTCCATCGATCTTTGGTTCTGGTGGGGCGTAAGATCAGCTCATTTTCAGTTGGAGTCACGTGGTTTGAAGAGACAATCTTGTCCTATGCTGCCATTTTCTACCCTCCTCCGTCCTGGAGAGACAAAATTGTCTTGTCAAACCACGCAGCTCACTCCCATTGGGAAATGAACCTGGAGCCGTTCTTATCCCCCCAACTGGACACAAATCTCATAAGATTTTGTGATTTTATCAAATTTAGGAGTTGTGACTGGCACACTGGTGCGTGTGTGGGATTAAGTACAAGTATACAACCCCAGGAGACACTAGTCAAAGTATATATGTTTTAAAACTGGTTAGGAAAGTTCTAAAGGGCAGGCGCACTCATGGATACACATGTACTGTAAAGCTGGTAGGTCGGGAATTTTCTGCGAAAAGATTTGACGTGTGATGAAGCCCAAGTATACAACCCCACAGCCACAAGACACTAGTCAAAGTACATACTGTAGGTCTTGTACTGTATGTAAGCCTTGTTCAACCATGAGTCAGCAGCCCAACTCCTGTTTCTGTAGCGTGAGGCAGCTTGATGTACAAGTACAGCCCCTGGACATGACGCTAGCATGCCACAGGGACTGACTTACCCCCAATCCAACCATTGATGCTGAGTGCCAAGGCATTGGGTCCTATTTTTAGAGTCATTGGTGACCCGGCCGGGAATCGCACCTCCCAGTCTCAGGGCGGAGACTCTCACCACAAGGCCACCGAGTGGATAATATAGGTTTTAGAACTGGTTAAATGCTCCTTTGCTCACCGTCTCTGAAACATGACCACTTCGTCCGCCTTGAGGTCCGTCAGCTCCAGCTTGCGGCCCTTCTCGATGACGTCGGGGTGCTTGCGGACCAGCAGCCAGCCCACGTGGGAGAAGAAGAAGCCCCGCACGGCATTATGGGGGTCCGCGTCTGTCTCAGAGAACTTGTGGTGTACACGGTGGTCCCGGGCCCACTCGTAGATGTCATTCTGTGCACGCACACAAGGCGCACGTGAAAAGAGGATTACATAATGCACAATATATGGCCATTGTAATGTACAAAAGCAGATTTTGACCACTAGATTAAGCACGCTAAAGGATTAAATGCGCAATCACTCAGATTAAATGCTTTCTTTGAAATGTATACACGTTTTTGCTATAGGCATTAAGTGATTGGATCGCTGGCTCATTATTTTTGAATCAAACAAACATTACTACGAAATGAGACCATGGCTCTAAATTTCCTGATAGACTTGTACATAGATTTATGCAAAGGGATGAAAAAATATAAACACATGACCCTTTCTTTATGACTAGCAGAAGAGGAGAGACTTGTGTTTTGTCCCATCTCTATACCTGGAAGGCCATGGAGTTGGCGATTGCCAGGAAAACTCTCAGAGGAAAGGCAGCTTTGTAGGATCGGTGGCTCCAGAGCCTGTGTGCTCCGGCGGTGATGCCCAGAGCACTGATGAGGAAGCACACGGCAGCTGTAAACAGAGAATCCAGAGGAAAGGGCTTGGTCAGACACGGTTACAGACAAGCAGGAAAGCCCATGTAACAAGATGCTGCACACATTCTTACAATTACTACAATTCCGTAGTCAATGGAGATGTTTTTAAATCAGTTTAAACCCTAAAGCATCATATACACTTACTGAAAATGAGCCCTTTACTGTGTCAAAAGAGAATCACAGTGCTGCCATTTATAAACAATTCCCCCTATGGACAAATCCAAGGAGTGTGCCTTGACACACCCGCAACTGAGGGGTACCATTAAGCGCAGCTTTACCCCCCAGCACTGACTAACTACACCTGGCCTACAGGGCAGTGAGGGCATTGCTCCACGGATGCTTCTATAGACCTCTGCAGTGAGTATTGACGCCACAGCATCCAAGTCCAGAAGTGAATCAATCCCCTGTTAATTTTCCTCCCTTAATCCCCTCTTAATTTTCCCAAGTATTTCCATAAAGATGTTTTGACCACAACCTTGTTAGACCGATCAAATGATTTGTAAGAAAACTGCACTTTGTTTAGTTTTTCCTTCTTGCAAATTATTTGTTTGGCCAAAACATTGTGTTTATCGTCATGATAGCTTTGCCTGCAGCATAATTCATCTTTATATAAAATCACTGTTGAAAAGTCTGCAGAAAACAACAGGGAATTCTCTTCTGGAATCAGCGAGGGGGTGGGGCTGCGGCATTCTAATGGGGTGGCAGTGGCTAAGGAGAAGTGGCTGACAGGGAAACAGAAAGGTTCCCGGCTTGTGTTACTGTCAAATGTCCTTGAGCAAGGCACCAACTGTGTGCACTCCTAAAATGCTGCAGGTGGGACTCAGGGTGACCTTTATTGCAGAGCCTGAGACTTTAGGGTGCACTCGTTTTACAAGATAGGTTTAGTTTAGGCATAGTTTTTGAGAGATTGCATAACACCCAACTACTAGTAGCTCAGCTGTCCGGCACTGCAAAACAAGCGTCCCATCAGCACCCATCAAAGTCCCGGTGGGACGTGGTGCATTGCAAGATTCGTCTGCCGTGTGTGAGGGAAAGAGAATCAATACAGAGCACGAGGAGAGAAAACAATGACATGTAGTCCATGTCAAAAAGTGGTTAATCCAAAGCCCAAGGACACACTGCTGTGTGCAGGTTGCATCCACTGGGCCGAGTGTTGGGCAGTTATTTACCAACAGAGATATGTTACAGTGGGAAGAGAGAGATACACGTCCACTCTCTCTCACAATTTGTTCTAAAAAAAAAAAAAAAAAGTGCTGAATGTGTTTCTATGTTGCCTGGCCCACAGCGGTGCTGCCAAGGATGTGAGAACCGGGGGCAAAGGACTTTCTGTTTGCAGTGCCACGCAGCTCACAATGGGATGTCTATTTGGAATGGTGATTGTGCTTTGTCTGCCCCCAGTGAAATAATATGCAGTTCAGCATTGCAAAGAGAGGAGGGGAAATTATGCAAGTGCGCCACAATGGAAAACAAAGTTCAGACTGTCCAAGAAGTAATTCGAGTCATGCTCCCTGACAATCTAAACTACGTTTACTGGGTTGAAATTCGAATTATTCCGAGAAGAGAAGTTTGGCATGATCTGCTGGTTTATTATTTTGTGCACGCTCATGGTTAAAGAGCGCAGCTAACCTAGACCATGACATGAATGACATCTCAAATAGTTTCATGTGTCACCTGACTCAGTTCCTCTTGGTGGGTAAACTCAAAATCTGCATATGCCCGTTTGCTTTTGCAGCGCTGAACAAGTGAACAATCCCAGTACTAGTGGCCCATATTCAACCACTATTCCAAACGCCAGCAAGTCTGCACCTACTTTGCAATCATCACACTAGATCAGCACATTCTGTTCTTCTGTGTGTGTGTGTGTGTGTTTCCCCCTAGCTGGGCTGCCCATGCAGCTATGCAAAAAGGGAGTTAGTTGTCAGAATGAAAGGCAAAAAAATGCAGCATGGGTTCTTCAGAGTTCAGTTTTATAGGAATTACTGTTTAACTTACACCAGGCAAGGGTTAACGCCATTGCGGAAGGGACGCACGTCACTCCATAGAGCGCCAGGGCGTGCAGGATGGACATCAGAATGATATTCCTCCACACCAGCCTCATGGGCGGCTTGGGCCCTTGCTTCTCCTTATAACTGTCGTCAAAAACATCGTCGGTGAACGAGGATGTTGAATTTGTCACCGTGGTGGCGGCGGCGGTGGCATCTCCATTAATCTGCTTGTGTGACTGCTGCTTGTTGGCGTTGTGGTCCCTGGTCTCCGTTTCCGTCATTTTTAATAAAGAGAGGATTCTGGGTGGCGCAGCAGCAACAGGAAAAAGGACAGGGGTTTTAATCACACAGATATATTAATGTATAGCGCGTGTAAATCAATCTTGCACGGCGATAAAAATTCAAGTTCGACAGCTGGAATTACAGCTGCTCTCAGGCAGCAACGGCTCTTTTAGTGATGGACAATTAATATAATGCTAGTAGGCTACGTCAAACAAACCGCTGCTTAAAAGATCATCAAAACCGTGCCAGACAGACAGGCAAGCAAGGCCAACCTAAATAATAAAAAAAAAATACCCGATCTCCTAGCTCAGTGCGGCTCTAAGCAGCGGCGCCGTGTGAGCTTGGAGATCGGCGCGATGATCGACTACAGTACAGCTAGCAAAGCCGAGCGTTACACAACTTGGATGGGGTGGATGGAGGGGGAGGACAGAGGAAGGGAGGGTTCGTTCGGCTGCCGTGCATACAGTACACTACATACGGTCGCTTGGTACAAAGACCCGCCGACACATCTGTACAGTAAAAAAAAAAAAAAAAGCAAGACTCACCACCGTCTTTTGCGCGTCGATTCAACCCCCGGCTTTCAGACGATTACGCACGGCGTTCAAGAGTCCCCTATAAGCAATCCCGAGCGGTTCGTCCGTGTGACAGACAGACAGGCAGTGTTATAATGAACGGGAGATGGGTCTCTTTTTAATGCAGCGCTCGTGATGTTCAGCAGCTCGAGTCCCACTCCCTGGCTGGCTGGCTGGGTGGATTGGTTGGTTGGTTGGCTCGCTACACTCTTGGGTAGTTTGGTTTAGCTTCAGCCCTCCCTCCTATACCTCAAAAAAGCTTCGCTCTCTCTCCGATTCTCCTCTTCCGACGTCGTTTTAAAGCAATTGGTCGAGGGCAAATTGATGCCATGCGCCCCGGCGCTCTGATTGGCCCAGCCGCTTATCTGATGTTGTACGTTTCGCCATCCTGCTGGATGTTAATGCTGTGGTGAAAGTTACCGTCCCATCCCTCCACTGTCTCTGTCTGCTGCCTAACCTGCCCGCTATGTTTGTTTGATCAACATCATCATCATCATCATCACCATGATGGCAGAGACCTTTTTAGACTTTAATACGTGACGCTGAGCTCATATACACAGACAGGGCACTGTCACTGCTGCTGCTGTGGTGGTGCAAGAACAGCTCACATGTGTTACAAGTATCAATAATAGCCTACTGCAATGTATGTAGTATTTATCTTTGGTACTAGTGGAGCAAAAGTACAGCATTTCATTTGCCCTGAGATGTAGTGGAGTAGAGCAGTGGGCCTAGTGGTTTTCAACGGTCCTTGATAGAGATCCAGGTGGTCCTCAGCTAAATGATGGAAAGTTGGTTGTACAGCTCTCAAGTTTACACTTTCAAGTTAAAATAGAGTTAAAATATTCATCATCTGAATTAGCCCAAGTCCACACAACTGGAAATGTATTAGATTAATGGTTATTTTGATCTGAATGTTTGCCTGTTTTGTTTCCAAAACACAGCCTGCAAAGGAAATCTTTAGTGTTGGGGTCTGTGGGGCTAAAATATTGTAAGTGGTGGTCCAATGGTGAATTAATAGTGGGCCCTGGTATCAAAATAGTTTAAAACCGCTGGAGTAGAGGTAAAAGTACTACAGTAGCCTACTTGATTAAACCTGCACCACTGGTCCGGAGTTATAGCAGGTGCATGAGTCTCAATCATGCAATCAATGCAGCAACTACTGTCAGTGGTGCTGGAATAACTCAATGATTTACCTTTACTTTAGATGATTCAGCATTTACTTGAGTAAAAGCCAAAAATGAAGTTATGCAGAACATTCCATTTCACAGGGTTTTCAGAAAATGAATTATATATAATTTTGGGGAAAAATAGATCTAGAAGCATGTGAGCTTGAGTGAAATGCCTATAGGATATTGTAATAATAATTAAAATCTACAAAGTAACATAACGGGTGGGAAGTACGTTTTCAAAGAATTGGAGAGGTAAAAACAAAAGTAGGCTGACTGAAAATTGGAAATAATCCAGGATATTAAAATAAAATAAAAAAAGATCTCAAAATTGTACTTAGGCTAACTACAGTAGGCCTATGTAAACAAAATGTCTACTCAGTTACATAATATTACACCGCTGGAGTTAGGTGACATGTGTCGACTCATAATCTTTAAGTCCCAAAAAGCCCCAGGCGACGTGTCATGCTGTCAAATAATTCATCTGTCAATGTCATGACAACGTGTAGTTACGTGTAATGTGGCAGTTAACCAATCAATCAATGTATCCTCAAGATGACAATAACTGGTTCTCAAAAACAAGGAGTTCCAGGGGCGTATACAAGAAGAGTAGGTCCCTCTAAACATTGTGGGCACCTCAATGTGAAATTGGCATAGTTTTATTAAAAAAAAAATGCAAAAGAAATACTTGCATCGTACTTGCAAGCTGCAACATGCAAGTTTTCAATGCCTGCCGCACCCACATGTTGTCTCAGTCTGTCCCTTTTATGTCAATGATACTCAAATATGGAGTCTATGCAGACATCAGAATGATTTCAGAACAGGACAGCTCCTTGTATGTGTAGCATCTGCCGTGATTGTCTCCAAAGTCTAGTATCTACCCCCGGACCAAATGGATGTCCCTTTGGTCTAGTGGTTACTTTCATGCAGGCGACCTGAGTTTGAATCCTGGCCTGGGTGTTACTGTACAAATTGACCTTGAACCCTGTCCAGAGAACAGGCACAGGTCTTTTTGGGGCAGTTCTGGACAACCATGGGTCCCCCTTTGGTGGGTGGATCATGTGTGTCGAATTTGGCAGACACGTTTTATGGTTCAATGTAAATTATACTTAATTTGAACCAAATTATCTAACCAAAGTTTACCCTTCAACGTCTTGCTTATGCCCCAAAAATGACTATCCACAAGTGTTTTACAAATATTACTGTATATCTGAATCACTGGATCAATACATAATCTTGTTTAGAGTAAGGTCCAATAAATGGTGGTGGGTATTCTGAAGCAATCAGGATGCGTGAGGCTTTGAGTCATAGTTTAAGTTCAGGTTAGTAGGCTGAGGGCAGACACACATCATGTCATGCACTATAGTTACCTAGCTGTCCAAAACAGATAATACTTCATGTCCTTCCCTGGTTTTGGCCATGTGTCTAATTGTCTATGGCGATCTTCCAAAGATTAAATCAAGGTTCAAGGTTCAAGGTTAGCTTTATTTCCTGGCACAATTCTACTTATCATGCAGACAGAATAGCACTAGGGGTGGGACGATTCACTTACCTCACGATATGAGACAATATAGATATTTAGGGTTCTGAATCGATTTATAGTATATTGTGATTCTTAGTTATGCTGCGATTCCATTTGATATATCGATATATCACATTTTCCCCCACAAATGACTTTTATTATACTAGAACAAGGAGGATTCCACCCATTTTCAAGATTTTTTTTGAGTGCGTACAAATGGAACCAAATGGACCCTGACAGGTCCATTTGGTTCCATTTGTACACCCTCAGAAAAAAGGTCCTAAAAGAAAAGTCATTAACACACACAACACAAACACAAGTTGATGATGTCATCAAGTAAAATGCAGTACAGTAAAATGTTGAAAATAGGCGGAATTCTGAACAATATGGACCATGACAAGTTCATAAATATAAATATCAACATAAATATCAAAAAAATCGATTTAGAACCTTTTGAAGCGGTTCGATATGGATATCATGGCATTAAGAATTGCGATATATTGGCATATCGATTTTTTGCTCACCCCTAGTAGGCACAGTGTTTGACACCATGGTCAAAGCACCGAGCAATGCAACCACTGTGGATGTGCTAGTTCAACCATAGGATACAGCATTATGCACAGTGGTTGTGAAGGACCCCAAATTAATGTATTTTTGGTCACATACCCCTCTTGCAGTAGTGTAACCTCAAGTTAACATTTGGGAATAAAAAGACAACAGTCCCCACTGATCCCCACTGATGACAGAAAGTAAAATTATCGAAAAATAATTTGTGCCAGAGACAAATATCATGGTTGTCTCTGGCACAAATTATTTTCAGCTCACGTACTGCATCACAAAATCAAGGTAATGTCTCGATCTGAAACAAATGTTGACCTGTTTCCCTGAGCAGACAGGCTCTATTAGCGCAATGGTACAACGTCCGCAGGAAACCGGGATTCAAACCAGGGGTAAAGGAATAAATATAGTGCATCTTTAAAGTGGTTTGTTTTGATGCTGTATTAACTAATTTTACATGGAACTCTCTGGAGCCCCCCCCCACTCCTGCTTTGAGTAAACACTGTTCTAACTTTACCTTGATTAAAACAGTGATCCGCGTCAAGGGAGGTTGATTAAGGTGTGGTATCTTCAAAAAAGCCTAGGAGGGCGGCAAGAGCCCTGTGCATGTCCAATCCTGTTTTAATACCTATACACTGTACTGACTGTACTGTATTATGCCCGCTTGTGTGCCTATTCATATTCAGTGTGTTTTCATGTGCGTAATGCTGTTTCTTTCAGATGATCAACGTGTCTACAGTGAAACTTCTGTGGCCTGCACTTCTGTAAATGCACATTTGCACTTTACTGTGGCTATAAAAAGAATATATACAGGTATACACACAATACACATTTCCACAACACTATACACATTTACATAACAAACATAATCCCATCATTGTACTAATAAAGTATAGAGGACATGTTTACTTTCTCAAACTTTACTATTTTAGTAAACCCAGATCAACTTAGACAACTGAGATCAGTTAACTAACCAGGGGTCCTTGAGATGGTTCCAGCCAGGGGGTCCTCAGCGTGGTATGGGGTCTATGGCCTCTGGTGCACAACAAACTGGAATAAATACAAATTAAAAACATGTGAGGCCACTGAACTGCCCCAAGCCTATAATTACATCAACTGTATTCCCGTGAAAGACACATTGTTGTACATTTTTACATAGATTAATTGACAACATTTTCATACTGTACATAAACATGGGTTTGTTTGCACATATCTGTCATGCCTAAAGCATAAATCACAAAATGTAATGTGTACTGTATATATAATATTTAGCATTGTGATCCTTTAATCCTTGTTACTTGACCTTTGCTTATTTAGCCATGGGGTTATTGACCAGGGCTTATGCTATTCATCTTGCACACTGATGCCCTAGACTGACGCATAGGACCTAGTCTTCACCTTCCCTGGTGATGGCTATCGTCTTCCCAATGCATGTGCTCATGGTTTTTACGTCAGCAGATAATGGCATTAGTTGAATACCTCTCCACAATACGATAGATCTGGTGATAAATCACAATCAGATTGAGCAGCAGCCGAGTGGAGCTCACCTGATCATGCACTGCAATGCATGCATCTCTGACTGGCCTGTGTCTGCAGTGTATCACTAGGTACATGTGCTCAAGTACAGTTTTTGGGTACTTTATACTTGAATATTGCCATTTCTCATTACTTTATACATCTGCTCCACCGTAGAGGCAAATGTTGTGCCACATGCGGACATGGTGGTGCAACTTTTACTTTCTTCTACCACTGCTGACAGGCCTGGTAGTGTCTGATTCTGACCCAAGGCCATGAAGTTGCAAGAATTCAGTCTAAGAGAAGTGCCCCCATGGCCCCCACCTGCATCTCATTCCTTTCCAAAAAAGACACACTGTTGACTGTTCTGTCTGCTCTGCCAGGCACAGCGGCACATGGTTTGGGGCCTAGACGACACTAGACCATCATTGTCATCCCATTACCTCATTCCAGAAGTAGGGAAAAAAGGGAAAAATGCCAAACCAAGGGCACCATGTTGCAACATATAGTGAACAGCCCATAAACGGTGGTAACCCCTCCGACAAAAACGATACTGTCATAACCCACAGTACTCTGTCTGAACTCAAGTGAACTGAAAATGTAAGACATGTTATGTCATTGTACAACAGTGAAGTAAAGGTGGAGATTAAAGATTAAATAGTTCAAAAATTACCGCCATCTGCTGGACAAATGCTATTGCAGTGTAGAAAAAATGTTAACTTTTCAGAAAAGAAAGGTTTCTTTTAAACCACCCAAGTCCTTTGCTTGTTCAATTAAAAGAAAAGTTGAACCTTTTTTAATATACACCAAGTGTGTCCATTCTAGACATATGACACACCAGGTTCAAAGTGTGGTTTGACGTCTGGCATACAGTAGGAATTCTGGATTACTAATTGACCATGTGTTAAAATGAAATAAAAACACACAGTAGGACATTGTGTTCTAGAAGGACTAGCCATTAAGTAACATACTGTATGGCAGGGCCTGCAGAGAGGAGCCCAAACCCCAGAAAAGGACACATGTATGCGCATTAGGCATGTGATTTTTGTGGTGTTCTTTTTGTGGGGGTCCTTTTCACACCATAATTGGCATAGACAAGTCTACACACTGACAGAAGGTAGAAGCATCATTGTTTTAATCAATGTTTGCCTGTTATCTGTCCTATGGTACCACAACAACACTACATGGAATTGCAGAGAAAACTGTATCCAACGATGACAGAATATTCTAGATTTTGGGTCAGAGAGTTATATCTAATAGTGGTTTGTGTGGCTCAGTTGCAGAAGGATGACCTTGATATGAAAAAACTTGTCATCACAAACAAAAAAAACAGTAGTTTAAGTACTTTGAATTGCCTTGTTGGAATGTGCTACACAAATAAACTTGTCATCCCATTATTCAAATCCAAAAAAGAGGTAATAATTATAATATGAATCATGGGTACAATGTTGCAACATACTGTACCAGTAAGATGTAACCACACAAACTGTGGCAACCCCTCAGACTAAATTATACCCGTCTACTCTGAACCAATGAAAACGATTTGTTTATATTATTTCCAAATGGTCTCCACCCAGTTTGAGCCCATTCATTGGAATAAGATATCAGTAGGCGGGGATCTGATCTCTGGGTGTCTGGGGCCGCGAGAGTCTACAGTGAACTGCACAAAAGAAATTACATCATTATGGTCATTGTGCAACACAACAGTGACTTACATTACAGAAAAAGCTTGGCTCGGGGGCATAGACCTATACATCTACGTTGAGACTTAGATCAAATGGCACCATCTACTGTTTAAGCACCATTACTGCACTTAGGGGGAAAATGATTTTCACTTCTCAGAAAGGAAAGATGATACATATGTGAGTTACTTCTGTATAAACAGTTTGCCAACCTAGCTCATGTGACCTTATCATCTCATGGCAGACTCCTGGTTTGATATCAAACTCCCACAATTCAACTGAACACAGGAAATTACATCTACTATGCTAGAATATTTCTGGAGGAGGACTCAAATACCCTAGATCTGATCTTATAACCACTTTATAAGCACTTTTATACAGACTACATCGTACACTGTGTCACATGGTACGTGGAACATAATCAGTCCACAAGTAGATCTTTAAGACATGCCCCTTATAGTAAAAAGTAAATACATTGGACATCTATTTATTATTTTTTTTATAATACATTATTTATTGTGTGGTGTGACTGTCTTATTGTCAGTTTATTTGGTATAGATTTTCTCATTCTATGCTTTTATCATTCCAATTATAATTCAGCATAAAAGCGTTTGTGATTTTCACTGTGGCGCCAGGTGTTTTTTCCCAGCCTGATCTCACATAATGTAGTATAAATGAATCATGGAATTGACATTCCGTAGTTAACTACAAATAGAGCCAAAAGTATGTTCATGTATCACTGTGTGGCAGAACAGTGTTTCTCACAAACCCGGAACTGCAAGTTCTCGGCGGCCTGTTTCATGCTGAATGAGATCTGGTTTTGTGTCTATTGCATCGTTCGTAACTTGGACGTGGCTGAGTCGGCTCTAACGATCTTCACAATGCTCAGCATGGCAACTCAGTTAGCTAGTTTGGTAGAGACTCGTCCGCTGCTCCGTCAGATATTTCAGTATGATATGAACTGACATTTTGGTCTTTTTTCACTTAGATTTGTATATATTTTTTCAAAAGGCAGAAATACAAAAAGATCAAATAAAAACAAAAAGCATACATGTCATCTTCATCATCTCACAGTCAACATTTCATACTCCCACCCCAGATTTTTTACCCTCCCATTAGTTCTCAACTTCCATTTCCCTCCTTGTATACAGACCATTTCCACCAGCAATCATCCATCGGTTCTTCCTGTAGCCTCAGTTTGAATGTCAATTTTTCTATGACATACTGTAAATGGAACAGAACGCCAATTCCACTCATGAGATCGGATTGCAGAGCCACATGTATAAGTGAACTTTTGCAGTTAAAGGTGTTCCGTCCCCGATTCTGTTCAGTACATATAGTCATATAGAATTTCTCCTCCAGTAGAGAAGTCTTTGCTATCTCTCAAAGAGCAACACCAATTCACAGTGTGGCGTGTGTGGAAACATATCCACCGGCACGGCCGCTCTTGGGGAGAAGGCCTCCCCTGTGAGCCTCCTGCGTGGGTCGGGGGCACAGCACAGCTCCCTGAAGTTCCTCATGGCCTCTCCCTCCGGCTTACACGAGATGTAGACAAGCCTGCGAATGGCAGGCTGGTTCCGCAGAGCTCGCACCACGCGGGGGTGCAGGCCGGCTCGGGCGGGGTTCACCACGGCCGTGAGGCCTCCTTCCCCTCCGTCCGCTGGCGAGCTAAACAGAGGCGACTCGGGCGAGGCGAGCCCAGGGACGACCACCTCTGCTTTTCCCGCGAGAAAATCGCAGTTTTGCACATTGTTTAGTGCTGCATTGTGCCGCGCGTCCTCCACCGCCTGTTGGATGAGCTCTACGCCGATGACCCTGTGCACTCTAGGAGACATGGTAATGCCAATGGCTCCCGTGCCACAGCAGATGTCCAGGAGAGTACCTCCTTGGTGTGCCTGTCCTCCCACGTCTGCCTCAGGGAAGCACATGTCTTGAATAGCGCTGTAGAGCACCTCGGCCGCTCCCCGGTTCACCTGGAAGAAGGCGTCAGGAGAGATGCGGAACTTGAATCCCAGAACCTGTTGAATGACAGCACAACATGAGTTAGGATAGGACTAAAACATTTCTTATTAAGTGCAGTCTAAAAAAGTTATCTTAGAGTCACGAGAGAGAGACAGAGACATGTGCTCTAATTAAAAAACTAAGTATATGCTTTCAAGACAAGACTAAAATACGACTTGTGTTTGACAACAATAACTACTGATAGAAATATTGTACATGCACTTCTATGAATTTGGAACAGGAAGTTCTTTATCAGGCTTTTTCAGTGCTACACAAAATGAGTTACAACAGAGAAGGCTTTGTGCTAAAAGGTTAAGTTTCTATGCATAGCAGGCTGTCGTGCGAACTAAATGAAAGTGCCCGAAAACAACATTTCAGCTAGTAAAAGCCGAAAGGGTTGCTGATCCTTCTGAAGTAACCAATTATACTCAAAGTAACCAAAGTCAAATACTTTTACTGGATGTATCTGTTAGTCCAGTAATAATGTCACTTGACCTTGAACTAATTGCAAAAAAACAAACTCAACTGATTTTGAATCTTTAATATGCCCAGAATAACATACAAAAAGGTGCCTGGAATTGACAGAGGGGGAAAGTTTTGAAAATTGCCTGTAAGCTGCCTATGACCCTACCAAAAAAACGTTTCTTTTGCCATTTTTGCTAGATTTCACCAGGTCAAACGCTGTAACAATTTGATTAAATGGTTTAGCCAACTTTTCTCAGTTGATTCTTGTGTATTTAGTTTCCATTAGTATTTAGAATCCATTTACAGTATGTAACGTCCATTTTTGTATTGTGCATAATTAAGAAGATAATTTGCATATTTGACATGGGTCGAAATAACAGGGAAAACCCCATAGCAATTTTGGTCTGGAGGGCACAGGTCTCGCTGGTGGAGACCTGTGCCTCTTCTGGGCACACAGGTCTCCACCAGCTCAGGTCACGTCACCCTGTGAGGGCAACAGTCAGCCTCACAGGGTGACGTCGTAGTCACCAGTTTCTAGTGAGTGGTGACTCACCAGTATGGTGACCCACCACCAGTATGGTGACCCAGGAGCATTATCCTGCGTCCGTGCTCATGGGGGCCGGAAAAAAAAACAAAAAAACAAAAACAACACCAGCCGCGACCCCGTGCATGTGCCTGTACACAGTAGGGCTAAACCTGTTGTTCAGCGATGCTAGAGCCACGTCCATGACTTGATTGAATTTTGATTTGATGGCCCTGTTGCCGTCAATGCACAGTCGACAATAGGCGATGGTCGACGGCGTGAAAAAAAGAGATTCTGTGGGGTGGGGGCGGGGGGCTCGGGCCAAGGAAGTTCCCCCCCCCCCAAATTCTCATGGGGACTCGGGCCCCTGAGCCCCCACAGAGTCTGCGCACGTGTGGTGACCCACCACCAGTATGGTGGCAACGTCTGTCCATCCGTACGTTTACAGACGTAGGGATGGAGGAAAACATAGTCACCACCTTACGGTGGAGACAATTACACTACCTTATTTTTGCCAAATGTGGGTTGCACATGGTTTGTTGAACTCTCTCTGGTGTTATGGGAGTGGACTCCTTTGACATTAAGGAGGTACAGTATTTCAACAGGTAAAGGGTTATTGTTGTCACTTAAGGCTGGATACAAACATTTAAATCAAGGAAGCTAATCATCTGGCTGTCTAGCCGTCTCCAACGCCATCACTGACCTGCCCCGTCAATTTATTTCCAATGGGAGACACATGGTTGACTCCCATTGGAAGGGGAGCAGGGGAGACAGCAAAGGAGCAGGGGAGCTGCTCCTTTGCTGACAGGCAGATGCTTAGCTGCAACAATGTAAATGTGTATCTGCACCTAAATTGGATGTGACTTTTGTTACCTCTTCATATATGTGTGGCTGCCCATGCAGAAGCTGGTACGGCGACTGCTCGTGACTACAGCGGGTCATGGAGCTCTCCTGAAAGTAAAGCGAGTGCAGGTGACAGGCCGCTCCGGGACCCCGGGTAAAGTAATCCACCAGGGCAGCTTTGTGAAGGTCCTTCTCTGACGGGGACAGCGTCTGCGGGTGAAAGTACACTATGGCCATGGTGTGGCCTTCTGCGTTGCTCCTCACTGTGATCTCCCTCCAGTGGCCACCATCGTGGAACAAGATGCAGGGTTGGAGTGGAGACAGGCGGATGAAGTCCTGGTAGCACCTGGCCACCAGCTTGTGTTCCTCTGGGATGTTGAGGAGGTGATCCGCACCAACGCAAACAATGTTTTGCTTCCTGCCAGTGCCGACGTAATTGCCGACTGTCTTTGGGTTCCCATCGGCCCCAAAGTTGACAGAGAAATTGGACTTGTTGCGGTACCCTTCCCTGACTGGTGATGGTAGAATAGTCTGGACAGGGAAAGGCAGTTTAGGGCCCATAGCTAATGATAATGAAGACAGCCGGGAGGAGGTTCCTTGTGACAGCTGGTCAGAGAGGTGACACAGGACCATTTCCACTTGCCTTTGTTTTAACTCAAGCTGTTCATTGTAGCTTAGTCTCCATAGCGGGGTAACGACATCAGCCAGCCTTTCTTCCCAGGACAGGTGCTCATTTGAAGGAGGCCGGGTCTGCTTTTTTCTACAGTTTTTCTTTGACGGGGATTTGCCCTGTTCAGTTGAAACCGTAGAACCAACACTACTACTCTTAGCTGACAAACATGAACAGGCTCTTGCCAGGAGGGAGCACTGAAGAAGCTCATTTTTGACATTTTTGACAACCAGGAATGGTGTTTTATATGCCCTCACTAAAGCCATATTATTATGGACTTGCTGCTTTGAGGATATGATATAACATGAAAAAAGTATACCGGTAATATTTTTGTTAGAGACTGTTGCCTTAGGGAGAACCTGTCTATCAGGTACCAGGACTATAGAGCAATTTAGGAAGAATAGAGTGGGACTGCCATTGAATGCTAGTGTTTCTCCATCATTCATCATTAGATCAGATTCCTCTTACTTACATCATCATGCCTTATAATGTGACGTCATCTTGCTGTGTTCCCTGGCAGCAATAATATTCTTTTTTAAATGTCTGAATGCGCTCAAATAATGAATCTTTAATCTTTCACCTGAAGAGAAGACCTTGAGAGAGTTGAAAGGGTGGAATTGGTTTAAAATGCAGCTGCTTCCTTCTGCTGTAGTATTACCTATAAACTAAATCAAGAGACTCAGTCATAATGTAATAATATTTCAAACAGGATTATGGTGGTAAACTAGGATTATGGCAGCTGGAAGGGTGACGACAACAAAGCAGTGTCACCTCTAGATTTAATCTCCAGATAATAACTAGTGAGCTGAATGAAACTGGATAAACATGCACTTTCACGCGGACAGTCGGGAAATCAACAGATGAGATCTACAAGCCCACAATGCCTCGAGAAGCGACGCTCCTGTGGGCTTGCATATCTGCTATTTTTCCCAGTCAGCGTCGCGTTAAAATTACCTCAGTCACGTCACTTCCAGGGCCATAGAGTATAGATAGAGTTGGGCCATCTCAGTTCACTTCATGGGGCAGTCCAATGGACTGGCCCCATGAAGATTTCTATTTAGAATGGGGACAGCAAATAGGGACAAATCCTGGACTGGAAGTAGGCAGAAATGCAGGAATAGTTTTTCGTTGTTTTAGGCATGTTGTGCCCGTGCTTAAAATAGCTCTTATTTGCGCCACCCGCGTTGAAAACAATGTATTTTCCAACTCCTCCTTGTCCCTATTCAGACTGCGTGAATGAACAGCGCTCGAGCGTCAGTTTCTGACCCCTCAATGTCGCACCGCTTCTAGTTGGCTCTGCTAATTTTGCCTCACAAGCGTCATCTCCCAGCGCCCGAGCAACGAGTGGTAGTAAACAGTAGTTCCGCTGCCAGGCTGAGGCTCAGAGCGGCGTCTAGAGAGAATCTGGCCTCGGCGGTGGTGGGAGAGTCGCTGCTTCGATGGAATCAAACAAGGACGAGGCGGAGCGGTGCATCAAGATCGCTCTGGCCGCGATCGGCAGCCAACAGCCGGACAAAGCCCGGAGGTTCCTGGAGAAGGCGGAGCGGCTGTTTCCCACAGAGCAGGCCAAGAGTACGTAAGACGTCGAGGTTTTATTTTTCCACCGCCGTCACGGACGGCCGGGGGTTTATTTTGGTCTCTTGGGCCAGAGCGAGCGACGCCTGCCTGCCTGCCTGTATATTGCCAGCCCCAGAGCCCCAAACGAGCTAACGTTAGCACAACTTCTTCTTATCGAGTGGATAATATGCCCCCTTACAGTACAGACAGTCGCTGCGACACCATGACAGCTGCCGTTTTGTAGTTCCCCTCCCCCAACATCCCGTTGATTAGCTTAATTTTCTTGTTTTAAACGCTTTGCTGCTGTTTATTATTGGGTTCTATATTCTATGATCATATGTCATGATTAGCTACAGAGTGGCTAGTGGCTGCGCTAGCAGACAGCTGAGCTGGCTACACAGGATAGGTTGGCACCTTGTTGGACATCTGGGCATAAGATGCCTCCATGTGTAAAATTGCCTATTTTGCTGATTTTGTCCAAACACAAACTATTTTTATATATTTTTAAACTATCAAATAGGATTGATACCAGATTCTACAAATGTATATTTAAATCATAGCAAATCATGACTTCGATTCGACTGTGATCTGCTGCTTCTGGCTTTACAGAGGGCAATAGCTCTAGGTTTTTTATAATGGGATGAATATACAGTTGCAATACCCTCCATTGACTCCCCAATAACAACAACAAAAAACATCTGCAATTTGCTGGTATTAAACAATGTTACCCACCAACATTGCAGCTGAAGGGAAAGCTTGAATTAACCTCTATCTGCAAAGCGTTTGTTTGGGGGGGGGGTCCACTGTACATATGTAACACATTTGCATTAATTGGTCGTGGTCCTGCCTCCTCTATTATGTGCAAATTCTAAACAGGAGGTACACACAGGGCACAGGGCTGTTTTGTGACTTATGATGAGCACTTCCAAACTCCAGCACTTTGGAATCATCTGTAGAGAATTTGACAGAAATTAGCTCATAATGCCAAAAAAATCTAAATCTATTATCTATATATATATACAGTATATTTAATTTTTGGCTAAAAAGTCGCCTCTATTACCTTTAAATCATTTTTTTTCTTTTTCTTCATAAACTTGAGGAAAACTGGTGCCATTTGCCCTGAGGAGGCAATTAATTGATGCAGTTTTTTTTGCATAGAACAGAAAAGAAATCCCTATTCCCTGTTATAACATGTATAAAATATTGCATGTGACAAAACTCTGTACCCCCTCCAGCTGTATATATTTCCCTCCTCATGCCAATAAAGCTCCTTTGAATTGAGGCACAATGCTCTAAGCGTCTCAACCCTTTGGTGTGGTTGGAGCTTTAGTATGTAAAAGCTGCAAACCTCTGATGCAAAAAAACACTTCCCTTTTGACTCCAGACCTACTAGAGTCGTTGTCACAGAATGGAAAGCCACCTGACGAGGACGACAGCAGCACATCGATGAATGGAGATGGACCCAGGATGAGACACCGCGGCCACACTGAAGGGAGCGATCCACCTGCAGGAGACACAGCCAAACCGTACACCTCAGAGCAGCTGGATGCTGTCAAAAAGTCAGTGTGAAAACCTGTACATGTGTAATTGTGTATATATATGGCGCAAAGTGTCTCACAACCTTAGCCTGGTGGCCTAAAAGTCTAATGTCTCCCCCCGAATCAAGGGATATCCCTTTTGCTTAGTGGTGCTTACCATGTAGATCAGGATTATATTCCCAATTGTTACATAATTTGTATACATTATATTAATTCATTGTTGTCTCCACCGTAAGGACCATGTTTCGCCCCCTGTCTGTCAAGTCTGTTCACACGTCTGTCCGTGCACGCGCTCGTCTGTCCGTACACCTGTTGACGTAACAGTCACCCGGCGCGTCTGTAAAAGTCACCCGGCACGTGTCTGTAAAACATAATCACCACCATGTGTGCACAGACAGATGTGCGTGCATGGACAGACGGACAGGGGGTGAAATAGTCACCACCTTACGGTGGAGACCACAATGAGCCAGAATAAAGACATTCTTATTAGGCCACTAGGGTTACTTATTGTTTAGGCAAGATGCTAGATCAATAGCACCTTTCTTGGTGACATAGCTGCTTTTTTATACAGGGTTGATTTCTAGACTTGCAATACCCTTCACTGACAGCCCATTGATTAACTATGTGGTAGATTAATGATATGCTTGTATTATACAACATTAATACTGTAATTGGTAAGCACGTCCAAACTAACACTTGGAAAATACCGGTAATCATGGAATTTAGCCGGTAAGCATGGAATTTATTGACAGAAAGTATCTGATAGCATGTCATGCTATGATACATTTAAAGAGAATTCAAGTTTGCCATACTGCTGAGCTTTTTGTTATTTAATTCAAGCACATTGAAAATTTCAATTTGATCAATGGGCTGTCAATGGAGGCTATTGCAGTTCTACTCAGGCACTATTTAAAAAAAAAAGAAGGAAAGAAATCTAGCATTTTAGTTTGCAGGTGATAATATTACACTGTTATGCCTGCATTCTACAATGTGTTATTATTTACACTTCAATTTGGACAAGATGGGCTGATAAATCGTATATGGTAATACAGAAACCAGCCTTGGATGGTGAGATTAAGATTATAATTCTCTCGACTGGTAGAATTTAAAATGCTATACAGGTACATCTACAGGGGATGTGCAGCGCTAATGCAAATGTCAACTCTGACAGTTAATAGTCATATTCTGAAGTTATTCTCTAATAATTTCATTTTTTGTTTGTAGGATAAAGAGTTGCAAGGATTACTACGAAATTCTTGGAGTTGAAAAGGCTGCGTCTGAGGAGGATCTTAAAAAGGCCTACAGAAAGTTGGCTCTGAAGTTCCATCCAGATAAAAACCACGCTCCAGGAGCTACAGAAGCATTTAAAGGTCTTTTAAAAAATGACATGTTCTCCATTACTATAGAATGGTATGCACTGCATCAAAGAAATGGCTCAAATCCTGTGATTTCTTTCAGCTATCGGAAATGCCTACGCTGTATTGAGTAACACAGAGAAACGACGACAGTATGACCAGTACGGGGAGGAACGCAGTCATCCCAGCAGACAGAGACAACATCAGCGCCACGACTTTGAAGCAGACATCTCTCCAGAAGACCTCTTCAACATGTTCTTTGGAGGAGGATTCCCATCAAGTATGTAGAACATATGATTCTAAACATATTATAATTTCAAGGATAATTTCAAGACCTTTTTTGCTTCATATGCATTAAGCTTATAAAGCACATACCTCCATTTGACACAATTGTTACCCCAATCACAACAACAAACTCTGTGGAAAGATATTTGAGTAGCTTTGAGCAATGCATTGCAGCATGCTGTTTGCTCTAAAAACAAATCTTCAAGCTAAACAGTGCATCGCTTTGCAACAAGTGGTTGGCTTGAACATCGCTTATTTTAAAAGGACTGTAAGATCCGCCATAACATTCTATTATGTGATTGTTGTATTAATTGATTTGATTTGCATATATACCTTTTTTTCCTCAGGCAATGTACACGTTTACAGAAATGGCAGAATGCATTTTGGCCATCAGAATAGACAAGGCGAGAGGCGAGAACAACAGAGAGAAGTAAGTGCAACCAATAACGCATTAATTATGAAATGCCTTAAGATTTAATTTCACTCCACTATTTTTTGGGGCATATTATGTCACAACATGTCACAATGCGACGCCTTGTTTTTTCCACTATTTCCTTAAGTGTAAAATGGGGCTTACGGGGTTAATTTTTGTCTGGTTATGAAATGGCTGTGATCTAATGTTGTTTGCTGCAGGGCGGTCTGGCTCTGTTTGTCCAGTTGATGCCCATCCTCATTCTCATCGTGGTCTCTGCACTCAGCCAAATGATGGTGGCGCAGCCCCCCTACAGCCTTAGCTACCGCCCGTAAGTGCAAACTCACTGCTCTATTCCAGGGTTGCTGCGCGTTATTAAAGTATGAAATCATTGTTTGCCGACATTTAAAGCCTTAAAATGGTCTGAGATGTTTATGTGTAAACATTGTTTACCCAGAAATGAGGTGCATGTATTTGCACATGATGTACAACGCCTGCCTCGTTCCCTCTTTCACCACAATGTTAGGAACTCTGCGGGGAGTCTTTAGCTTTAGTCGTCTTTGTTGATTTGTGATTGTGTGCACTTGGGTCCGTTGTATTGTGCATGGTCGGGTTGAGTCTCCACAAGCCATCATTGTTTGGAAAGAAAACAAGTGCTAAGCTGGCCAAGAAAAGAGGAGAGATAAGGAAAAAGGGCAGCACCTTTGGTTAGTTGCTTATAACTCATTCGACATGTTATGTGGTCAAAATTACTGGCAGCATGTTCTAAGAACAGTGACTGATTCAACTGAGTTAAAGAGGTTCTTTTAAGAAAACTGAACTGATTATTTTACAAAGGTTGCAATCTCAAAGATGGTGTTTGTTAATTGTTACCTCATGAAACCCTTTTGTTGTTTGAGCCTTTCAGGACAGGAACATTGTCTTAACAGCTAGTACAATTTACAGTACAGTACAATTTAACCACAACTCAATACAAGATTGATAACTGTGAGTGGACAGTGCCAGTTAAACATTACTTGTTTACAATAGCAGCCAACATGTTAATTTCATCAATACATACATAACATTCACTTCTCTAAAGCCAGAATGCAGCAAATTGTTATGTACAGTTAGAGTAGCATTATATAGCAACATAACACTTAAATTGGAAGAATTGTTCAGAACTTAGATCAGTAAAATATTTAGAGGGGTTGTTTAGAATCGCCTAGAATGTCCTAAACTGGTTAATACATTTGTCCACTCGGCTCTTGTTGATTTCATGCATTGCATAAAGGCTCAAATCAGCTTCCCACAGTGTCTGTGGTACATGTCATGATGTAGTATGTCTATCATTGCTTTATTTACATAGCCTGAACTACAGCTTCCCTGAGATCGTGTTAGAATGGGTCATCTCCATTTCATTCTGCAAGTTCTCATTTCTTTCTCTCTCCTTCCTTCTCCTTATATGGACCAACGGAAGCATTACCACTAAACATGAGAATCCACCAAGAGTGGAAAAAGCCAGCACACCAAATAAAAAATGCAGGACCAGGCTCAAATATGATGATCCATTTAATAAATGGATTATTAAATGGATCATCATATGAGCCTGGTCCTGCATTTTTTATTTGGAGTGCTGCTTTTTCCACTTTTGGTGGATTCTCATGTTTAGTTGCACCTAGAGCTTAGCACCCACTGCCCAAATTAGTGGCAGCAACTAGAGGAAGCGCACCTGTTTTCTTCTCCTCACCGGAAGCATTACCACTCTTTGCACCACATGCATAACCTAATCTACTTTCTACTTACGTATAATATAATTATCTGTGTGTATATATAAACTGCCCCCCCCCACCACCACCAGAATTGCCAACTTTTGGGAATTATTTTCTCCGCCTTGCATAATACCTAATTGTAATTGTAACTTATATTGTTTTAATCATTGTTTAGTTGCCTTTACAACAATGTATGGCTGGTAGAGACCAGATATTCCTGGAATGTGTAAAGGGGGTCACACACTGGAAGCGTAGTGGGTGCCCGGTAAATGCTGCGCACACACAGGATGGCTTGAGCTGTTTGACAGACCTGTAGCCACGGCCACGCACCCGCATAGAGCCACATGTGGAAAAATAGAGTAATGTTGTATCGGCACGCGGCTGCCGGAGCCGGTGTGGGTTAGATCCACTGGAAATAAATGAGGAGGATGCGTACTGCTGCGCGGCACCGCAGCATACGCATCTGGTGTGTATGTACCCCTTAACACTGCTAAACATGTCGGTTGCACCCTCAAAAATGTGGCAAAATGAAATGTTCTGTTGACATTCACTGCTTTACATTTCAAGTGCTGGGCGGTGTGTGACAGTCACGGGTGTGTGCCACTCAATTACAGGTGCCAGGCACATAAGCATGGATCCTCTCATTTTTGTGACTTTATTGCAGTTTACGACCCCATATCTTCAGAATCTGCCTTAATGTAAGGTTAAATTTGGCAGAAGTTTTTGTAGGTGCACCCAACACATTTAGCAGTGTCAGTCACTCCTGGAGTGACTGTCTGATCTCTACACACCATACCTTGTTGTAAAGATGAATCGTGGCAACTGATTGTCTTTCACTCACTTGTTCCATGTTGTCTGTGTCTCAGGTCAGTGGGTCATATTCACAAGAGGCATACGCCTGCCCTGAGGGTGCCTTTCTATGTGAGTGACCGCTTCAATGAAGAATACTCCGGAAGTAACTTAAGGAATGTTGAGAAAAGTGTGGAGGAGGACTACATCAGCAACCTTAGAAACAACTGTTGGAAGGAAAAACAACAGAGTGAGTGTTACTGCACCATGTCACAGTTCATACTTAAGCAGCTATTTCTTGGTTTATTTCATCACTATCGGGCAGAAAGCTACTTTTCAGGAAACAGGGGGAAAACATAACCTACACTCACCCTGGGCGCCAGGTGTGCTTTTAAGACTAAGGGTAGTTGCCGAAGTTACTGTATTTACAATCCCCAGCGAAAACAACCCTGTTCAGTTCTCACTAGCGTCATGACTTGTTAAAAAAAAATGATTTCAATGAACAAAGCCGTTATAGAAGTGTGCAAAGTGCACACGATTCCATCTTTTAAACCTTAACAACAGATTTGTGAGCACAAAGGGAGAAATATGTGTCCACGGGGTATACATTTCGGGAGCAGAGCGCCGTGATTGGCTGAAAGAAACTTCCATTTTTCGTTTTAAAATATTTTTTGGGAAAATGTAGCCACCTCCATATTGGGTAGGCCTACCCAAATGAATAAAACAATATTTTAAAAATAAGTAAAAACTGTAAATGAAATTCCACGGTCCTCTCACGTATTCCGAGGACAATATCAGTCACCAGAAAAAAGATTGGTTGTTTTCGAATAATCTGTCATGGTTAAAATGGAGTTTTAAGTTATAATGGGTTTCTATGGGAAGGAGCTGGAGGCGCTAAAATGAACATCAAATATCTAAATACTGAAAGGAGTAACTTATAAACTGTCTGGTGTGTTCACATGAGACTGAGTAGACCATAAAATGACCAAAAGTTTTTTTGAAAGTGGAACACCACTTTAACAAACGGAAGTCTTGCCTTTTGTTACTCTCTCTGGGGTGCCCGTCTCCAGGCTTTCATTTCGCAGCGCGGATCTAAGCCTGGAGATCGAGGCTAACCTACACTTCAAGGCATTGATTGGTTAAATATTTTATTTTTTCATGACTAACATGACTTTCACTTAAAAATATCAACGTGCATGCAATGTCACATCGTCATGCAGCACATGGCGAGCTTGTAGATTGGCAAAGTATCCCAAAGTATCCCATTATGTTTTAACAGGGAAAGTTTTAACAGCATTGATTTGCTTGTACAATTAGGCTCAATGTTGCTTAAAATTCTCTTCTTTGCAGAGGAAGGATTACTGTATCGCGCCCGTTACTTTGGAGATTCTGACTTGTACCAAAGGGCACAGAGAATGGGAACGCCTAGCTGTTCTAGACTCTCGGAGATTCAGGTTATACTCCACGGTTAGACGTCACTGGCACAAAAAAGGGTGAGTTATTATTATTTTTTATTTTTTACCATAATCAATTGGGCTATTACATCTTTTATTTCAGGATGCCAACCTTACGCAAGTCCAAAATAAGTCGCTACACCTAATATTGTATACTGAACCGATGAGTTTTTTTGCACAACCCTTTTAAGTCTTTTTGAAATGTGATCCTATGTACAATTGCTGCTGCCTTATTGTGCCACTGATACCAATTTCCTTTTGACTAGGTTCTCTGGTACTTGAATATTAATCGGAAGAAATCTGTCAAGAGCCCCACACTCAAATTTGGAGCATATTTACTGCAGCAACAACAAGATCATCAGAAATGCCTTACACCCCCACGGTGGGCAACACATCACAGCAGGGAACCTCTCTGTAGATTGACTTCCTTGTAGAACAGTGGACAGTGGTTCTCAACATTTTCTTTTGTTATTGTTTTTCAAAGACAACCCAAAACTCTGATAGTGTACGAATATAACCACATACGTCCGTTTGGTTACGTTTGTGCGTTTGCAGAGTTAAAGAGACATGTATGGGTCCACTTGGAACCATCCCATTCAAGGACCCCTGAGGGGGTCCCTGGACCCCCCACATTGAGAACCACTGACTGTAGAACTCCGAGAAGGCTCGAGTTGACGGCTGGCGTTTTCTCTAACACTTAGTGTCTTCAAAGATGGTAGCAGTTCAGATGGAGTCGCAGCTGAGAGTAGTCTTTTTTTTTTTTCTTTTTTTTAAATGGTAAATGCAAAGCTGCTAAAGCGTTACCATTTTCTCTCCAAAATCCTTCATTTTCCTTAATACTTTGAGAAACCTCGAGGGCCTTCTCGTAGAGATTATCTGAGCCGCTGACGAAGTGTGTAATTTTTATAGTTCAAACATGTGTAAATATTAAAAACTTACTTTTAACAGTTGCGGGATCTAACAAGAGTTAAGCAGATATCAGATATCATTTATCTTTTTAATTTAATTGTTATCCTGTGGATTTTGCTTGTAGCCTGTTTTGGAATAAGAAGCAGTGGAAATTATTGCACAGAACTAAAGTGAAACCATATTTATTAAATTAATCCTGCTAAAAGCCGTTTGTTTGGAATTAAATGTGTTGGGTCATGTTTTCTAACTTTCACGGATATTAAACTCTTGATTCAACAGGGTAGACACTTGTTGACATTAAAAATGACAAAATTGGTTTACTCAAAATATTTTATTTGTTCAAGTTTTATGCCAGTACAAAAAGTAGCACTGTTGGCACATCATGTTTTGAATAGCAAATGTGTAACATAAACCTCCCAGGGTTCTGGAATTTGCATTCAGCAAAAAGAATCAATTGCAAGCCAAACACAAGTGATTGTTTTTTTTTTTATCCCACAGACTTTCAGTCATACATAAATGTGCAGTTAAGGTTCGTAGCTGCCATTAAGACATGAAGTTAAACAGAAAAAACAACATGGAATCATACAGAACATTTGTTTTGGTTTTTCAGTAAACTAATCAGCAATACAAAACATTTCATAAACAAATCTACACTTTTGTTTCCCCCCATTGCTATGGATTTAGCCTTGATCTATATCAATGAGTTTCAACCTACTATTGAAAGTGCTGATCGACAACACCCATAGATCGGTAGACCCCTGCCCCATTTCATAACGAATGCATGCACACAATCCATAACACAAAACAGTATGTGGATGTTCTACTTAATTCAAAGTAGCAATATCACAATGCAGACATAGTCTTTGTTACATGTAAACAAATCTTGTTTAAAAACAAAGTACAAAAGTACTGGTGTTGAAATTATAAGTACCAAACGTACTACGGTAATTTTGCAGAATGTTTCTATACTCAAATACAATACTTATTGTATTATGTACTTTCAGTCACCTCAGTCAAATAACATCAGATCGATTTAAGACATTCATTGAAGTCTCCAGTGCTGCTGGTTTTCATATCATTTCTTAACATTCATTTTACTATTTTTACTAGACAGTCTGCAGCACTTCAAGTTCAAGTATTTATCCATTTTAACCCCAGGGTTGATAATTGGGGAAGGAGGTCGGGGTGACAATAGCCAAAACCCCCAACCCTGTTTTTTTTTTTGTGAAGAGATTTGGTGTCGATGGCTAAAAGTCGTTCTCTAGTGCTCCATCAACAGCACTCCTCGATCAGGGGCTCCCCTGAGCAGTACAGTTTCCTTTTCATAGCCCTGAAGCTGGGGCTGAGTGCGAGTGTGTTCTTATGGCTCGAAAAGACCGAAGAACCCTGGGCTTGCGGCCGCGCCGGGGACATTTTGCCTTTGTTGAAGAGTTTCTGAACCTTGTGCCACAGCCCGGCTTCGGCCCGCAGCACCAGGGTTATGTGGAAGGTAGGCACCAGGCTGGCATCAACCACGACTTCTTCGATAAGGCACGGGTCCATGTTATCCCCCTGCTCCACGCACAGGTCGATGTGCGCCCCTCGGAGGCCGCATGGCTCGCTGTCAGCCAGGTGCAGTAGTTCCTCCTTGATGTGCTGCAGTAGGAGTTCAGGTAAGCGCAGTTTGGAGCGGCAGCCCAGAATGCTGAGGCGTGATTCGTCTCGGAGGATTCGTGCTATGGACGCCACCACCTCTGCAGCCAGAGTCTCTTCCAGAGGATGGCAGAGGATGTCCATGTCCATCGAACCTAAAAGAAGAAACGAAGACATTACTAGTCAAATCCTGTGTTTTTATTATACTTATTTAAGGACTCATTGGGGTCCATTTGTGGGATGCCACTCCCCTGGCATATGACATTTTGTTAAAACAGGTTATATAAAAAGGTTAAGTAGTGAGCCCTTGTTTGTTCATTAACAGGGGACTCCCATAGTTTGCAGAAAATACATTAAGGATTGATGAATGCTAGTCTCAGCCAACCAGGACAGACTTATTGCATGCCAGTTCCCACTTTGTAATTTATTTGATTTGATCTCTTACAATGTCATGCGTTAGTAGGCCTACTCATGATGCAAACTGAAAATGAGAGACCCTGTTTACAAACACGATAGGCTATTTATAGTAATGGATATTATCTACCATCAGAATATAGAGCTATATAACACTTCAGTCAGTCAGAAACTCCAGACAGTCTAAGTGAAGGCTGAACATTGCCTACAGTATGCCAATGTTACTCTAGTGCAAAACAACTTCTGCCCAGCCTAAAACAACAGTCCAAAGCTGCTGAGTCTCTTTGTGCTGCAACACTCACCAGTTTCACTGCATTCATGGTCCGAGTCCAGGCTATGCCTGGACATAGCCTTGTTCAGGTTCAGGTCAGTGAGTTTCTGGAAAAGCACATTTCCCCAGGAGAAGCGATGATGAGGAGGACCCTCCGCCGGGGAGGGAGGAAAACTGCTGCCATCCATGGAGTTGTCGCAAGAGGAAAATTCAGACATTTTGATACAAAATGTTTTACTGTAAACAGGATCCGCACACCAGACCAGCTGGGGAAAGGGACTGTCAGTGCTGAGTGGGGCTCAGGGCTAGTGGCAACACAAAGGGACAAGCGTTAAATACCCTGACTGCAGCCCGCAGATCGGGGCGGTGCTCCTCCTAGGAGGAGTGGGTGGGGTTGCGGGAGGAGTGGGTGGGGTTACTCCCTATGACACCCAAAGGAATTGCGGAAGTGAGTAGCTACCGCCGGCGTGCTAAACCATAGCAAACGTTTCCAAGTTTCTTCCTCACGGTTCACGGTGACAACAGTACGGTTAAACCATGGACGTAAGTGATATTATGTATTCATGATATTATGTAGCTTAATATTGATTTAAGTATAGAGCTACGGCCTACATGTTTACAGTGATGGAATCCCTATTTGACAAATTAGCCCTAGGCTATTTGAACAGCATTGTTTATATGTACAAACGTACAATTATAAGCACTAGCCAAACGTATGTGTTGAGTCTACACAATAAAACGATAATGGTTTATTTTGTATTAACTGTTAATGTTTATACTTGTTTTCTCTTATGTAGAGACACGTTACTGTTTTACACGAGGGTGATGGGAGTCCCAAAGGCTTATATTGCAGTACCAAACTACTGTACAGATGTCCTTTCTGCTGTTTTACTGGTACACAGCATGCAGTGGACTTTCACCTCACAGGCCATGTGTCAGTGAAGCACAGAGGTACCATGGAAGATCATGTTTTCACCATCATGTATCTTGATTTGCTCTATTTTTAGCGTACACTGTCTTAAGTCTGCTGAGGGATTTTAATTATTTTGTCTCTTTTTATCCTCCTCTGCATTTGAAAACTATGCTAAACTCTGCCTTTGGATTCATTGTCCTTCATCGTCCTTAAGTAGTTACCATATGACACTCTTGACTGTATGCTAAACATCTAACTAGTTTGGTGCATTATTAGAATCCCATTATACCAACAGGGAGAAATGATTGATACAGTAGAAGTCTTGATACCACCCCTCTAAACCAGAATGATACTTCTGATATGACTGGATTGGAATATTCTCTTCCAAAGGAGATGCTCACATGAGGCATTTCAATTAAAATAGTGTAGTCATTCTGATTCTAAGTGGAATATTGGGCTCCATGTTAGCCCTACAATGTCTCGGTTGTTTACATACATTTGTGAGTATTCCACATACCAGAGCCATAAGATCACTTACGTATATAGACCTCCATTCTGGAGAGGTAGAACGGTGGCATAAATGTGGTCGGCACTTTGTTGGTACTCGCCCAATAAATAATTCCAAAGACGTGGAGTGATATATATATATATATATATCTATATATCTATCTATCTATATATATATATATATATATATATATATATATATATATATATATATATATATATATATATATATATATATATATATATATATATATATATAGTCCTCTAGTGTCATATCCATATGAAAGTTCTGGCACAAAATGTGTATTTAGTCCAATATCTCCACTTTTTTTTTTACTTTTTTCTATGGATCCAATCTATGCCTGTGTATACAGAATTTACAAAGTATATGACTGATCACAGGCATTCTTGGTCCACGTAAACAGTCACTATTACTTTTGTGTTTTTCCCTCTTTCAGAGTTCAGAATCATGAAGTGTGGCTTGAAGTGCCGACAAAAGACACACTTCCACTGTTGCTACTGCACAGCTACCATACTCGACAGAGCACATTTCTTGCAGCACCTTAAACAGCATGAAATGGACTCCAGGGCCCCTAAAATGTATCCGGTACTCAAGGTTTATGGACAGCCCAAACAAGTAAGCCTGCTGTCCCAATTATGTTATATGTGACCTGTTCGATTTGGTCCGAAAAAACTGAAAAACATATTTTTGTATGTCAGTGGTGCTTAAACTATTTCAAGACAAGGAGACCCAGAATTATATGTATTTTGCTGTTTACCCCCATCTGAAATTGTGTTGTTCTAGGGAACCCACAGAAGCAGAGATTTGAGTTAAAACATTTTCTCTAAATTAATATATATTCCAAAGTTTTTGCTACATTTTCATGATTTAAAAAAAATGACTGATGTACAAGCTCATAGCATGACGCTCTGTACCGTGCTATGAGCTTGTAGATTTGCTATTTTTAAATAGCTAAAGTATAACCTATTGCATAAAACACCAAAAGGGGTCCCGTCCTGAATGGCTTAATTGCAGGCTGTTGGAGCACCCAGTAGCCAAAGCCTGTGGACAGCGCACACAGGTCCTACGGGCAAAAAAATAAGTCTAAGCAAAGCCTTTAACAAAAAGGAGTTATGGACATCCAGTGTTTGCTGTGAAACACAAGTAATTGTTAATTGCAATTTGCAGGCTGTTGGAGTGCATCCAGTAGTCCAACCCACAGTCCTGAAACCAAATCCTGAGGTCCCCCACTCGCACCCAGATGCCGAGGCTTGGGAGCAACCATCAGTGGTCCTGACAACACTCCCCGAGGTGTCCCACTCACGCCAGCCATCAGCCGTCCTGACAACAAGCCCCGAGTTCTCCCACTCGCACCAGCCATCAGCCGTCCTGACAACAAGCCCCGAGTTCTCCCACTCGCACCCAGAAGCCAAGGCCTGTGGACAGCCGTCAGCAGTCCCCTACTCAGGAGCCGAGGCACTTGAACAGCACCCAGATGCCCAGGCTGTGCCTCCAAAGCACACGTCCAAGCCAACCCAAGTCTTGGTGCAGTGTCCACACTGCGAGATGAGACTCAACAAAAAAAACGTGAAAGTGCATTTCCAAAGAAAGCACGCGGAGTGCTTTGAGCCAGTGTCTAAGGACAGATTTCTTTCCAGTCAGTGCGTTGATGTGAGGAATGGTGTGTTTGCTGTGGAACAGTCCTTTAGTGGTCCAGCAACACCCATACACGTAGTTAAAAACACCTGGGGATCCGCACAGAAAGTTCTGTGTGAGGTTGAGCGATGTCGCCTTAATTATGCCTTTGCGGTCAGGAGTGGGATGCTGTCCTTTGAATGTGAACACCTACGTTCGTTGTTGTACAGCCCTGTGGCAAACACAAACACTGTGACCTTGCCAGAGGAGGCCTTGATGACAATGGTGGAGAACAAGTGGTTTGGAGAGGAGCGAAAGGCCAGTCTCCTACAGCATCAGCAGGAGGCAGATGCTGTGGGTGTGCCTCTGTCTGTGAAGCTGTCTGTTGGTGGCCCATCCACAAAGTTTCACATCTCGGTTTATGAATCCAAAGTTTCTTACTATAGTAGGTTAGGACGGCTGATCGTAGGCTATGATAGTAAGCGGAACACTTGGCATTGTCCTTGTGCCACAAAACCAAAAACACATTCTTGCATGCACAAAGCAATTGCAAAATGGCACCTGTTTGTGACAGATGGGCAACTTTTCAAGAGGGTGAAATCTACAGAAGTTCCTGATCCAACCACAGAAGAGGAGATGAACTTTTCACAAAGTTACCCACCCTGTGATGATGGTGTGAAAGCGATGCTGAAGTACCTCATGGAAAACAAAAAACTACCTGCTGAACTTCCTATTGAGGTCATACAACAGTCCAGAGGTAAACTGCCTAAAGATGCCTTTCCTAAGCATCTAATTCCAACAGAGGTTAAATGCAACGAGTGCGGTGACCAACTCAGTGAACCCATACTGATAACTTCAAATGGGAGGATTTTGACCACCTCGGGTGTAGTTGAAGGTCAGTAATTGCTATCTCTGGGACTCTAAATTAATATTGTAAAATCAATGGAATTTTAACTCTGAGAGTGTACAAATGGAATATGTTCCGTTTGGTTCCATTTCTCATCTAAATGGGGCCCCCTGGGGGTCCCAGAACCCACTTTTGGAACCACTGCTGTACATGACATAACATGCATTGCACAATAGGGAATTAATATCTGTGTGTTTTAAAAGGCATGCCATGTTTGTGTTTGTATTTTCTTTTTAGGCATATCAACCTACCGGAAAGTGTGCCTGAATTGCAGCATGGTTTACAGGTACCAGGAGTGGGAGGATGCTGTCCACAATTTTGATGACCATATAATTATGGCTCTGCATTTATGCATTTTTATAAGGAATGCATTACAGGTGAGAACATAACGGCTAACTTCAGTCAAGTGTGCTTATGAAGATTGTCCATTACTAGGCTAGATAGTAATTGGAAATCATTGTTTCTAACAACATTATACTGCATGTTTAGACATGACTGAAACTATGAATTGTGTAATTACAGAACTGTTTCTCACATATCTGGTTTTCCTTTTTGGTGTGGTCGAAATTATAATTTTATCATTGAGACTTGAGACCAGATTCTACAAATGTATTCCAAATCATGACAGTTTTCTGAAAAAACTGTTTCTATATCAGTAGTTCTCAAACCATGACATGTTGGGGACCCCAAAAATGATATGTAATTAGCCACCGACCCAAACAATTTGTAAGATTATATATATTCAGTGATTTGCACACATTTAGATTTTTCAAAAATGGCAGATCTAAAAGCTTGTATTGCGGTACTGTGCTGCAATATGATTTTTTGACAGTTAAGTTTAAAGAGACACTGATCAGGTCTGTACACCGTACAGTAGCTGTAGCACAGATAACCAGCAACTAAACTAGTTACTGGATCATTCAAGTCATAGATCATACTAGCCATTCAAGAGTCCTCCAAAACAGCAGGTTTCAAGGAAAGTTAGTGGATCTTATTCCAGGCAACATCAAGCAGGCTTTGGGGGATAGTTGTGTATTGAATCCATCTACTGTAACAATACTGGTACATTGCACCTGTTTCTCATACTTTTTGCCAGACTCATACTGCTGTGAGTAGAGTGGTAGAGACCATCGAAGAGACGGAGAGAGTGTCTTTTCCGAAGACCGAAAAGGTTCTGCAAGCATACCTCCACTTTGAGGCCCTCACTGAACATGATTACATGTTTTCATGTGTGTCATGTGGCTACAATCCAGCTGTTGTTGTGATGGACCTTCACAAAAAAGGTGTATTCAATATGCCAGGTATGTTTGATCAAATGTTTACCTTTCTAAAAGATTCTGTTCTGACATAGAACAGCATTTCATCCTTAAATTAGTGTGCCTAACATTCTCTTAATTTAGAGTTCTTTCCGGTTTTAATGTAGGTTTCATAAACCACACTGTTTTTGTTTTAACAGTCAGTGAAATCCCACGCCCTCCTGATGACTACGACGGCCATGTGGACATGAAGACCTTCTGGGATGCTGTTGACACTGAAATGATCAGTCGGGGATTGATTCCATGTGAGTAATACTACCAGTTATGTAAAATCTATTCATGTGTGAAAGTATGCACGAAAACTACTATTCAATTCAAAGGAGCTTTATTGGCTATATAAATCGTATGTTTATTTACATTGACACTAATGGCAATTATTTCAAAAGGTGGCCGGAAGAACCCTTTTGTTGTGCCCCCCACCTACCACAACTGGGCACCCTGGATTGGTCCACAAACTAGGCAGTCAAATGTTGTCTTGAACACCGAATTTGAGAAGGTCCAAGAGCCTAAGAAGCCATCCTCTGGTGACCCTGATGACCAGCAGATCACTGAAGAGCGGCTTACTGATGAGCTTCTGAACTTGAAGGTGAATTCTATTTGTGAAATGACATGGCTAAATAAATTTCAAGCATGCTTAACACTAGCAGCATGGACTTAATACATTTGCATCACAGGTAGATGCAGTAAGGGTGCTCGCAAAACAGTGTGGTCTGGATGGAAAAGGCTCAAAGATGGATGTTGTCCTTGCTCTAAGAGAGAAGATGTCCAATAGAGTGACATACAACAAGGTGTTTGAGAAGGTGTGGGGTGCCTCTGGTAAGTGGGGGGGGGGAAGCACACTTGTGGGAAGTGAGGGGTTGCTCTCATCATACATCATCACTTCCATACTCGGCCAATCAAATCATTACATTCCGTGGCACGTACACACAAATGGGAGGGGATATCGTCCCTCCAAAAACGTGTATATATTGAATATCCCACAACAGGACTTGATGTAGGCACACCCACACTGCGACCAGAGACTCCGGTCTCCATGATACTCGCTTGCACTGCATCACACACACACACACACACACACACACACACACACACTCGGGCATCCATTCATTAGTACACTCTCGTACATCATTTCAAGGACCATACGGAAATTACCTGTTAAATTTACACAACAGGATTTCAAACTCTGAATAATTCACACTTTTGTTCTTTTATAGGTGGCTGGGCTGTAATCACCTGTCCATGTGGTGTTGTGTGTTCTGTAAAATACATTGTTAGAGCAGAGAGTCCACGTGACTATCTGGACCTTTTGCTGTCATGGAAACACTTTCCCAACATAGCAGTGTATGATTATCCCAGAGGATTGGCATTACATGCAAAGAAAAGAGCACCAAAGGTCTTCCAACCTTTCGAAGGAAGGTTATTAGAGCCCAGTCCAGACAACATCAAGCAAGCTTCAGAGGGAAAGCTTCGTGTCAGCATGCCTTGGTTAAAGCACTCTAAGGTACCAGCAGACACAAATGGCCACCCTCTCACTGGGTCATCAGAGCATTTTGCTTTGAGTGACGTGTTCCACCAAGGAAACAGTAAGGATGAAGGGGATATCCTCAGGAGGATACAACTGGTACCAGAGCTTGCTGGTCTCGTCAACAGCCAGTGTGCGGAGCAGCTGTTTTCTGGAATGAAGAAAAACAACTACTTCTTGAACATGATGACTCCCTCAGCTCACATCTTTCTGCAGCGGAACATAATACACCACTACAATGTCACGAGGAACAACAAAGCCATCAAAGATTACAGGAAGATACTTCCAGCAGCTGCTCCACTCCAGTTGGATCTCTATGGAAGGATGGTGATGGGTATGCAATTAAGATGCTCTGTTTTTTGTCATTTCCATTTGTTTTCATGCATTGTTTTAAAAATGTAACGTTTATTCAACAGCTCCTGCTGATAGTGCTCTTCCCCCACAACCTGTGATGACCAGTATGTCCTCTGACCAGAGTGTTGGATTTAAGAAATGTGAGTTGGGTTCTATGAGACATCATTAAGGTTGTATGGTGCAATAGACCCTTCAGTAAGCCCCTCCTGAAACTGCTATGGTCCAATCACAGCTAAGCATAACACGTGATAGACAAACCTCTCCACCAATAGTTGTCCTATATTATAAAACATTGTTTTACAAAAGGAATGTCATGCACATATTATTTCAGTGCATACAGCAGGCCTTGTTGATGGATTAGGAAGAGATTCTGAAGGTCTGGTTCCAAAAATGAACCAATATTTTAATGTGTAATGTCCATGATATTTACATTGGAATGAATGAGCCTGGCTGGACAATGTCCCACCCATGGTGGGACACTGGGTAGAAGGCGGGGCTTACTGAAGGGTCTATTGTCATATTGGTCCTCCTGGTGTTAACAGATTTTCTTTTTCTTTTTTTTTTTTTTTCTTTTTTTTTTCTTTTTTTTACTTTTTCTCTCTAGTGAATGATAGCACTGGAGGAAGTGAGGAGCAGCAAGAGTGTGAGTCTGCTCTGATTGATATTATTGCAACCGGAGGTTGCTGATAACTATGCAATTGTGTTATTGATTTTCTCCAATCTTTCCTGTTGGGATGGTGCCAGGCTATTAGTAACATGTTTAACATTACTTTTAATATCTAATGTAATTCAGGATGTGTTTTGTATCGACTGTTTTCTATCATTAGCTCGACAAACCTCACCGGACACACGGCAGACATTGGTTCAGTCAGTGGAACTTGCAAGCAGTGTTACCGGTAGGGCTTCTTCACTGTTTATATAATGTATACCAAAACCATACACGGGCACAAGTTAAAAACTACAAAACCACCACCACATCAACATTGTCTCGTTTGTTACAGTTTTGTGTGTGTGTGTGTGTGTGTGTGTGTGTGTGTGTGTGTGTGTGTGTGTGTGTGTGTGTGTGTGTGTGTGTGTGTGTGTGTGTGTGTGTGTGTGTGTGTGTGTGTGTGTGTGTGTGTGTGTGTGTGTGTGTGTGTGTGTGTGTGTGTGTGTGTGTGTGTGTGTGTGTGTGTGTGTGTGTGTGTGTGTGTGTGTGTGTTACACATGACCACAAACAAGAACAATGAAACAAAGTGTAGGACTAATTCAGAGTTGAGATAATTGTTGATCATAGTTTATGTGCCCTGAAAAACGTTCTGTTTACATCACTTCTAGAACCAACTCCCTCTCCTCTACCCCGTTCCATCCTGTCTGTGGAGAAGAGCTGGCCAGTGGCTCACTCAGAGGCAATTCTTGCTTGGGAAGAAGACTGGAACCCTGTCCAATACAAACTGGTAATCTCCAGACTAGTTGAATTATCTGTCATTTGTTTATGACTACCAGTATTGTACTAACAGCTCTTCCCTGCAGCTTGACTACATCCTGGACACCCAACGTCCAGGTGAGGAGCTGATTGTGAAGGAAGGGAAGACATGTTTGACCCGGGAGGAATTCTGGAGCCTGGGGTTGAATAGAAACATGGATTCACAAGTGAGTTGTGTGTTTTTTGTGTTTTGGTTTTAATCTGAAAGGAATGTAATATTGTCTTAATTGTTATGTTGTGATTACTCTTTGTAGATTGGGAATGCCTGTATGAGGATAATTGCTGAAGAGGCTCTGAAACATGTAATAATTTTGTATTTCTTTTGGGTCTTTTAATGTGAATAAGTGTACATGCTTTGGAGAAAGCTATGTAAAATTACTGTAACCTCTTATTTTGTTGTCATAGGGCAAAGACCTATACATAGAAGACATGTATGTAGTTCCAACATGGAAGCACAACCTCCAAGTAAACCTACCTGTGAGTTTGTCCATGTGCAAATACTAGTTCACCTGAATATCTTAAATGTAATCTAATGTCAACTTGAGATGTGTATCTCTCTCTCAGATTTTTTTTTAAAATATCAACTGTTTGTTATTGGACTGTATTACTAAATCATAACTTCCAACCAAATATTAGGATGATATCGACTTGAAGAGCCTGGTAGTCTTTCCAGCATGGAGCAAAGCAAATGTTGGTGTAGATCACTACGTTTTGTGCGTAAGTAGTAAAGTACAATGTGTAATGACTTTGCGATACAATGACGATCATGGACATAATTGGCTACACCAGCATTGCCACCTCAAAATGGTTGTTGGGAAACAAGACTATATCTGAATAGCACTCTGGTTTGAAGTGAAGCATGTCTTTTCTTTTCTTGTACGGAAATGGGTCAAACTGGAAACTGAGTGTAACAGGTTGACAATTTGACCCGATATCAGGCTATTACAGCATCCTTTATGATTCCAAAATATAGGGCACTTAAGTGGCGTTTGCAGGGAAAGGTGTATTTGCAAGGAAAGGGGTGGCAAAGAATTCACCATGGATTTTATTTCAGAGATTTGAATGCTGTATGGTGTTTTTATTCTGTGTATATGTGTAGGGCAAGTTTACTTTACTTGTTACTCAACTAAAAAGGCTTTAAAATAAAGCAGCAATCTCTCTTGACCTTTTTAAATTAAATGTTTTCAAACGGTAGCCACCAGATCCAGAGTAATTCAGTATGTGCTATTTTTTTTAATGGAAATGGGTATAATATTGCTGTTTGGCAGATAAATGCCTTACTCGTTAACGGTGAAAGTAATATTACAGTAATATGTAACGAGTAAGTTGTTACTGCCCAATACTGGTTATAATTAACTTGCCTGCCACTGTAGTCTCCTTAACTTAGGCCATGTGCATCTAATTTTACCCACCCTAGGTCATGAAGCCACTCCTGATGGAAATTTTATTTTTAGACTCATCTTACAACTTCCATCAATCAGGATTCGGTGATGCCCAGTACAGAACCATCTTCAGGTCTATAGCTAGGAAACTGCCATGTTCATATGGCAATGTTTGGGCTATGTTCCCACAGTTCCTATGGCCATGTTCCTACAGCCAGTTTGCATGATTTTGTGGCTATGTTCCAAAAGCCATTTTGCATGTTCCTGTTTACACTAGGGTGGAAAGGTGCACGTACAATGCGAGCACTTGCAACAGAGATTCTTTCATTTTCCAAATACTTAAACGCCCTCCCATTTAATGTGACTATAACATCACGTCTAGTTATCCAAAATCTAATCAACACTTTTGTATATCTGTTGCAAGAGCCCGGGTACTGGCCCTGCTGGGTGATGGGTGTTTGGATTGAGATATGGTCCATTTTCACATGGGTGTTAAGCTGCAGCAGGATGATTTCAAAATCTCTCTCTCTTATTCATACAGTATGTACTGTATATGTTTACTATTAGGCGGATTGCACAGCAAATACGCCCTGGAATATGGACAGAGAAGACTGGACTTGACCTTACGGTGACTCATTTATTTAGTGTGTGTGTGTGTGTGTGTGTGTGTGTGTGTTTACAGTGTCGACTGTAACATTGACAGTTGTACTGTAGAGCCTTATATAAGAGAGATTTACATTAACAGCAAAGTCGTAAAATTAATTTGTATTTTTTCTTTTTTTAGGATTTGCCCTGCCAGTGGTTAGGCAATGACTGCGGTGTTTTTATGCTCATGGTAAGATGTCTTTGGGTGTGCTACCCTTCCTGGTGATGGGTCAGAAAAGATTCTTATCATTCGGGAAGACTCGCAACATTGGTGATGGCACAAAGTAGTTTACTAATTTATTTTTCCTTTTAACAACCATTTGACCCACTGGCTCTTAATTAGGTCTAGGTTTGCATATCTATGATGACAATGAGCAGGTTGCTCATAAGGTTTTCATTTTTAATGGAAAATGAATGGGTAAACTACTGGGGGCTATCCAGTGTTGTAATATCTACAGTATGCTTCCACCCAGTTTTAAATTAATGCCATTTTCTTTATCATCTTCTGTTTCAGTACACACACTGCCTTGCAATGGGTGTCCCATTTAACTTCAAGGAGGTGAGGTAACATTTTCATTAACAGAATGTGTATCATGTGGCATGGCTCTGTCTTCAGTAAAATATCCCAAAGCTTATACCTGTGCCCTTTATATTTTAGGAGGACATGCCTAACATCAGAAGGTGGTGGTGTATCAGAGTCATGGAGCGTTTTGAAACCGAAGGGTATGATGCCCCTTACTGATTTGAATTTGATATAGCGATAATTGCCAAATGCAAAATATTACTTTGTTGCCCTCTTACTAACTCTTAACCACTCTTTAAATGAAAAGGGAAGGCAAGAGATTTGCACACTGGAGACGAGAGGCAGGCAAGCTTCTTGCTGGAAACCTCCAACCTGTATACCGTGTCCAGAGGGGGGTGAGCAGAGACATCCCTCAACATGTCCTTGAAGGACAGAAGAGGAAGAGGTCAGGAGATGACCTCCTACATGTCATCATGGCAGGAAGCACAGATGAACGCCTCAAAGTAGGTTGCAAAATGCACTAGCTACACATTCCCACTATTGTCCAGTTGATAGTGCATGCAAATGCATTCCAAAACACTTGTCCATGGGACCAACATTTTTTCTGTGCACAGGCTGTCCTCACAGGTGAAGAGCCATCCAAGTGGTTGCAGGAGTACCTTGGCAACACAAAATTCCAGGCTCCATGTTATTTCAGGGATGATGAGCAGTTATCCCTGATGTACGACTACATGTCTTGTCTCTTCGACAATACGGCCACAAACCTCCATGGAACAACTCAAAGGATTGAGTTGTTCCTGAATGTGCTGTATCCAGAAGTGAGTTCTACTCACTCTAAACGCACCCAATAACACATGGAAAGCATCTTCTTGCTAGGTGTAAGACACACTGGAAACTAATGACTTTTTGTCTTTCTTTTGTTCTACCCCATAGGCCACGATATGTGCAATTGCAAAAGTTCATAATGTGAACCTCGAGGATGCAGCGCGTCTGTTTGTAGATGGACCAGGTTTGCATCAAAGGTGAATGACATGAATGACATTTCACGTTTACATAAGTAATATTTCATATTGTCTTGTATTTAGAAAGTAAGTAGGCCTTGCCGAGCCATGAGGCGCATATGGCAGGAGCCTATCTCCTGTTTCTGTAGCATGACTCAGCATGTCCAAGTATACTTCTTGGACATGCTGCTAATATGTTGCAGGAACTATGTTTAGAAAGGTTTATTTTAATTTTGTGTGGAATTCACATGTATTAATAAAGGTAAAGGATTTAATTTGAAATGGTTGTTTACCAATATTATTGCAATTATTTTGCCTGTATAACCTGTTGTATACAGCATTCATGTTTCTCTTTTTGAGGTATCATCATCATCTCATGTCACCTTATTTTTTTCTTCTCCCTAGTGAGGTGGATGACGTCCTGGAGAGAATTGGAAGGCAGCTCAAACAAGATGGGAATCCACCCTTGAAGCGCCCAAAGCACTGGCAATGATCTCCCTGAGCCCTCATCAAACCCTGTACACTCAAGACACTGCCCACGCTGCCACCCTTGGATCTCCATATATGGAACTGAACTATTCTGTCATTGCATAGGTTGATCTGACCATTGATCATCAATGTTAAAAGAAATTTAACAAAAGAAAAAAAGTTTGTATTGTGCTATTTCGGTTTCTTCGAATAAAAACAATTAAAGTGACCCCCAATGCTGGTTATTGTACTTGCTATCCTTTTACAGACATACATGTACAGTAGCTCATAGCCATACTAGCCTACATTGTGATCATGCGTAGTCTCTTTTTACATAACTACTTTGTATCTGGATTAGCATGATCCAGAATTATCCCACTCCACTGACACATTATTACATCTATTTGAGTGACCACATCAAACGAGGCGGATGCCCAGAGCCTATTCTAATATACAGATGTACTGTGTACAGTGTGTTGTCCAGGGGGAGAAGCAGAGTTATGGACATGTGTTGGAGCGGAGAGGATGCCCACCAACGACACTGATCAATTTGTAGTCATCACTCCATGATATAATTTTATAGTCATCACTCCCTGATATAATTTACAGTACAGTAGTACATAATTGAGGTGCAATATCACTGTTTGTTCAATGTGAAGGTCAAAGTCCTGGATTGAAGGGCCTAGGCACATCCTGTTTCAGCTGTACTGTCTATAAAGTCCCAGAGGAAGGGGGTACTGGACATTGTGATGCCAACTGTTAGAAGATCTGCTTGTTATGCCCAAAGTGAAGCCATCCTCTAAACACTGCTCTGCCCAAAGCATCAGAAGGAGAGGATTGAGGGGTAGAGAGAATCCTGGCCATCAGGGGACACTCAACTGGGAGACATATGTAAGAACCAGAAGTACATTAGATCAATTATGATGCTTCCAGTATTGGTGGATTGATTAGCTAGTCAGAATGTGTGTCAGAGCCACATCTCATCTGCACACTAAACAACTTGCTGATTAAGAACTTCATTGACACCCCCATGGAGGTGCCTAACTGGACTTGCCACACTCAAAGCATTGAGAGGGTGTTCAAAATGGTGACCGAGGCTTCTGCTACATACAGTACGGAGGAATCAGGGCTCAGGAGAGCAGCAGGAGGCTAATGTCTAAGGCTGAATCAAAGCAAGACTTGTTCAACCTTGTAAACTTCAGAAGGTCATAATTGATCATCATCATTTTATACAGTGATTACATGCACTTGATGTGTTGATATATATGTTGATTTGATTTGACTTTGTCAATATAAATTCTTTCCTTTTATGTCTTGAAAAATCCCCAAAAGAGCAAAAGATTCTATCCGAAAACCAATGTTATATTTGAATTCCCCATCAAAAAACACATACTTTAGACACCCCACATGTTAGAATATCTTTTGGATTTTAAATCTCATAAATGATGTATAACGGGTACAATTAACAATTTAAAAATGCAAATTGATGTAGGTAAGAGTTGTCCTATCCAAAAAATAATGTCTTATTTGAATTCTCCATCAAAAAACACACAAAATAGACACCCAGGCATTTTGATTTTCAAAAATAAAAAAAGTATGACCCGCCCTAATGCAACTGGCTTAATAAGCATAATTATCCAATTAATGGCCAATAAAAGTCCTAATAATTGCAATTATTTTAGTCACTGTTAAAATGCATTCAAATCCATTATACAGTGAGTACATAACAAGTCACTATAAGAGGTCATTTGTTCATATTTCATTTGTATTGTATTGCATTTGTCACAGGGACTCTCAGAGTGCTATACAAAGTTCATTCATATTGAAGGATCAGAAGGTACCTAGGTTCCAGTCATTATATATCATTCCATTGAGGTTATTCAGATCAGTTCATTAACATTAAGGTTATTGATTATGTGTCTTTTAAGGAGTTAATTAAAACTTGTCTTACTGGGTATAGTTCAGTGATCATAGATGATAATGTGTAATTGCCCTAAAGATCTGCATACTGCATTTCTTCAGGTTTGTTTAACTATAGGTGACATATAGCAGCATGTAGCATGATATGATCATATCTCATACAATCAATTTCTGTAGGAATATTTGTCATAGTAAGCAACCAAATTGCAGGTCAAACAATTCACTCCTCGGAGACACAGGCAGTTGTACAGTAATTCACATTGATTACTGCTTTACAATAGGCTGATTATTACCACATATCCAATCAAGTAATAGTTGCAGTGTGTGTGTGTGTGTGTGTGTGTGTGTGTGTGTGTGTGTGTGTGTGTGTGTGTGTGTGTGTGTGTGTGTGTGTGTGTGTGTGTGTTGTGTGTGTGTGTGCGTGCGCTGCCAGACTGTAGTAATTGCATGACTTAATTAATTAATTAATTAATTAATTGATTGATTATTATTATTATTATTATTATTATTATTATTACCCTTATTATTATGAATTATAATAATAATATTATAATAATAATAATATTATATATATATATATATATATATATATATATATATATATATATATATATATATATATATATATATATATATATATATATATATATATATATATATATATATATATATATATATATATATATACCGGTATTATACTATATGGGTCTATATGGGATTTTCATGCTGATTCATGTGATTTTTTTTTTACTAGGATGTGTATAGGCTAAAATAAATATAGGTTAATTTATACAGAATATTGGTATTAAACCCTATACACATTCATAATTACTAAGAATTATAATCTGTATAGTAGCCTATGATTGATTGATTAGCCATTTAGGATGTCTTATATACAATATAGGCTAATTTATACATAATGGATTTTAGTTTAATTTCGAAATTTAAAGTGGTCTAATCAGTGTTAATTATATTAACGAAATAAAAAAATAAAAAATTGCAACGGGGGACTTGAAACAGTCCAGCAGTGGAGCAGGGGCGACTTGGAACAGTCCAGCAGTGGAGCCCCGCCCCCTCCTCCCTAACCGCGCCCCCTCCTCCCCTGAGCCCGCCCCCTCCTCCCCGCTGCATGCTGCAGTGAGGGCTAGTGGCAACACAAAGGGACAATGCGTTAAATACCCTAGCCGAGAGACTCCTCCCCCAGAGCGGATCCTGGCCAATGGGAGTGTGCCCAACGTCCCAACACTGCCTAGTAACATTTTTTTTAGGGGTCCATTGGATGTGGCGTACGGACGGTACGTGACTGCAAACCAACCAACCCCCAATTATCCATCTCTCGAGTCTAGCACACACTTCAAAGGGGTTTCATTGGCATGAGAAAACAGAGAAAACATGCGTTTTCACACTGCTAATGAAAGCACAAACATTATCAAACAAATGACACACACTTTGAAGAAACCATCACCCACTCCAAAGTAGTGCGAGTCGAGTCCTCGATACAAATTCCAAGCTAAATTGTTGTACCCCTCCCGAACAAACAGTCCAAGTTTGATTGGATTTCAATCTTCACGTTATTAATTAATAGGCTATAGCCTCTACAGTGACATGTAAAAAGCTTTACATTCATAAAGTCTACGCAATAGGTGTCAATTGTCGGCATCATCGGGAAAATAGGCCCTATAACTGAACACAGTGGGTGAACACCACAATCAGCCTGGGCTTCATCAACTCTACTCTCCTGGACTTTGTTAATACAACTATTCAATCAAGGATCCATGATCACACAAGCAGCCACGTACCCTAGCACATTCAGAACTGATAGATCAATATTAATATGTTGACCAATGCATCCAATGTTTAATCTGAACGTCAATGATTGATCTGGGTGTTATTTAAGAACGAAAAACCGCAGTTTAATTTGATTACTGTTCAAAACAGATTAAAGTTGATTAAAGTAAAATATTGTAGGATGGGTATGGTCGTAGCCTACTTGTAGGCCTATACCTATAAGGAAGATATGACAGGCTAATACAAAGGTTAAAAAAAAACAAGCATTAAGACTTTTAATGCAGGGTCCTCCTCCATTTTCAATCTATTAAAAAGCTTAAAGCCATACAAATCTAGGCAAACAAAAATAAAATCCAATCAAAATACACAGGAACAGGATTTAGGAATACGGGAATGTATAGATAAATGGTGGTGGGAGTAGCCTATTAATAATGTAAATGTGTTATAGTGTGTTATAAGTTCAAAATGCCTTCCTTCCGGGACAATAGGAGACATTCATTCATTCATTCATTCATTCATTCATTCATTCATTCATTCATTCATTAACTGCATGCAGAGCAGACTCGTAGGATGCATGCAGTTAATGCCCCGAATTAGGCCAATTAGGCTATGCGGGCATATTGACGTAACTTACATTTGATATTTGTCATTTTTCCTGCGGGAACCCTGCGTTTGTGCAAGCTGGGTGAATCTAATGACTGGACAATTTGCCAGTAAAGCTACGTGCGTGCACGCACACACCACGCAGTCAGTTTACAGTTTAGCACCCCAAGCCGTAACTCACCATAACTCACGATTAGTCACACACGTAGCCTAGTTGCGCCGCAGGTTCCCTTATTGATGACGACTGACTATTGACTGGGCCTACAGCGGAAAATTCCAATGTTTTACTTAAATTGCACAAATGCCTATGCATGCAGATTGGCCATATATAGGCGGCAGGCCCATATGCTACAAAGTAAACCTACAAGAAAATACTATATAAAAAATCTAAACTAGGTGGTTGTTCTGTTTCAGTCCTCATCTCTAGATTTATAGAGATGATTTATAAATCTAGATTTTTGCATTCGAAGGTGTAATACAACGCATCGCCAGGAGATGGCCTTATTGAATCGTTCGTGTGTGTGTGTGTGTGTGTGTGTGTGTGTGTGTGTGTGTGTGTGTGTGTGTGTGTGTGTGTGTGTGTGTGTGTGTGTGTGTGTGTGTGTGTGTGTGTGTGTGTGTGTGTGTGTGTGTTAACTATGTACATACTCTATATTTACACATACATGTATTATTCATCCATCCACATGCTTTGGCCCTTTCCCTAAGGCAGTGAAATACAAAAAGCTTTTATTCAGCACATGTTACAATACATTTTGTAATAGATGCTATCAATGACCAAGTAGCACTCTGTTCACTTCGCTGTTCAGTTTCATTAAAGGTAGGGGAAGTGATTTGAAATTCATGGTGTAGTACCAGCCTGGTGCACTAGGGGCCCCCAAAAGTAGCTACACTATGTGAACCTGCTGCTCTCTCCTGATTGGAGGAGAATTGTGGTGACCTGGGGAACTTTTATTAGCTCCTCTGCTAACGTGGGGGAGGGGGAAACTCCATATGTGGTTTCCACACCTTATAATAGAGCATTTTAACAGAAAAACATTTTTTTTGGGGTGATATCTGACAAAAGTGAAATCACTTCCCCTACCTTTAATGCATGTCTTTTCATTCTGGAGATGTAATGGAGATAGACTCACACATTGGCTTGGTTAAATTTAGTTAATTCAAATATGCTATCGAGTTGAGATAATCAATGTAGTGTCATTATCATTTCAAACATCTCGCCTCAATTGCGATCAATGAGTAATTACTTATTATATGATATCCATATATGTAGTAAAAACATCTGACGTAAGTTCACAATGCATCATGATGCAAAGTATGGCAGTGATTTGAGTTTTTTTTTTTTGTTCACAATTGTAAGACAGTAGTAAGTGGTTAACCAGACAAAGCCATTAACGGTAGCCTATAGTAGCCTAAGTGATTTGGAAAACCCTCTGTTACCCTCTGGTAGTATGATCCAAGAGGACAATGGCAAGAGGGGTATACTCGCTTTGCTTCCCGACTCTAGATGGAGGAGGCAGGTACAAATATAGGAGACCGGAAGAATGCTAGTCTATTCATTTCCAATGGTAGAATGAACCTGAACACAACTCATGATCCATTCCTTAACTCCATGGACAATGAGCCAAATACTGGACCCAATCATCAAAAAGCATATAATATTTACAATATAAATTCATAGTAAAATGGCTCCTCTTATCCCACCAACCAACTCTCCTAACGTTCGGAGTCAGGAAGTCTTTTTTGTAATCTGCAATGTGACAATGATGATATGATATATTACTTTATTGTCAGTTTGCACTGAAATTTGTCTTGCGGCACAGCAGCTTTGTATGCAACACATAGACACATTTGACAAGACGCAACACAGGAACAGAAAAGAGAAAACAGTTACATACATAGAAACATATAAGGGCACAGAGCAATGTTCACAGCTCACTTTAGTCCTGGACAAAGTCCTGATTTAGCCTCAACGTTGACTGATGGACAAAAGACCTCTTCAGTCTGACCTTATTGTATGCTGGAACAGCATATCTCCTTCCTGAAGGCAGTAACCTATACTCTCCATTCAGCACATGGCATGGATTGGAAGTGATATTCCTTGATAACCTAAGGATGCTGTTATCATACGTGGATGTATAGAGTCTCTGAACAATCTTTGAACAGATGTTAAGTTGTTGCAGCAATTGTGATTTTAAGGCTACAGACAGACTTCCAAACCAGGTGGTACTACAGTACTGAAGCACACTCATAATAACAGAAGTGAAGAACAACAAAAGAATCCTTCTACTGGCACCAAAGGATCTTAAGCGGCGAAGAAAATAGATTCTTTGCTTTGTTTTCGTACACACAGATTCAATCTGATCTTTCCAGGACAGGAGATGATCTATTACTACTCCTAGGTATTTATATGAACATACCTGGCTAATATTTTCACCATGAATAGTGATGGGGGATCTGTGTGTTTCCGGTGGTTCACCAAATATAATCTGAGGGGGCTCTGAGAGAAACCTGACTACTTAGGAGACCATTTGCATGCTTTGTAGTCCATGTCGCCCATATAGTCCCACCAATGGGAGTATGCCTATCTTTATACATTGAGTATCTTGTGGTATGATGTGTGCGCGCGCGCACACACACACACACACACACACACACACACACACACACACACACACACACACACACACACACACACACACACACACACACACACACACACACACACACAGTGAGAGGAAGTGCAATAGGGCAACATACATCAAGGGCCACCCCCACTCGATCCTGATTGGAGGAAGGCCCCTCTCATCCCAATTGGACGAAATGCTTTTCTCCCAAAGCCCAAACTGGGGACAGGGAGGAACTCCTTATATGGTTGCCACACTCTATAGTAGGGAGGATTAGCCAAATAATAATAATAAAAAAAAAACAATAGCCTATTTGAATGAAGTGAAATCACTTACAATACCTTTAAGTTGATTATAAGAAACCCATGTGTTTTCATGTCGATTGGTGACATGGTTGAAAAAGAAAATGCTTGATTATACCTACATGAGCAAGATTACATCGGTTATTGGCGCTAAATATTGGTTTTGAACTTTTGATATAGTACAAGGTATTTCTGGTTTATTGCCCAGCCTTAGGCAAATCGTTAATTGTAACCTGTCATACAAAAGAGCTAATACAATGTGACAGCTCCTGTGTTCTACAATTCAAAGGGGCCTAGGAGAGCTGTTAGGCTAGCCTGCCTCGGGGCTATGTTAGACATGAATAATACATTTATCACCAAATGGTTGATTAAGTATGGACCCCCCCTCACAGGAACTTACATTAATCAGAGGTGCTTGGTTGGTAGTAAAACACAGAGTAATTTGTCTCACAGTGGTATGGAGATAATGGGGGAAACCAATTAGGATCCACGTTTAAGGAGAATACGCAAAGTAATCCAGATTTGTACTCCTCGGAAAATGTTCAAAACAAACTGAAATAAACCCCTTCATTGGTAAAACACTAATTATTTCTAAAAGAATATTTAGATATGCAGTAGATTTAGCTATACATATCAACGTGGAGAATGTTTGAGGTCCACTGGTAGGCTATACCATTTCTGCCCTGTATTTCATCTATCCTAAAATAGAAAAATTGGTATAAGTTGACAGCCGGAGCCACTGGAAAACCAATGGCAAACGGACAATTGTCAAAAACCAAAGATGCAAAAACAAAGATGCATTCAAAACAGAAAATGCTCTATTAACGCTCAGTTTCCTGTTTATATGATCCTCACGAAACAGTGCTTTCACAGTGAGAGTAAATCAGTTGAGAAAATAGTTGTGCAAAACACAAGAGGGCCGGTTATAATAACAATTTAATATCATCCCATGGGCCAAAGATAATTCACAGGCCTGATTTGGCCCCTGGGCCATTAATTTCACCATTATGTGCACTAAATGAACAGTGTTAATGTACAGGTGAATCTATAGGAATCATTTTAAATAAAAGTCTGAGTCCAGTTGTAACTAAAACAGTCTTCTCTCTTCTTTCCCCTGGCTCCTCATTCTGCATAATTTCCAAATTAATCCAGTAGTTAAAGTGGTGACACATTATTTATTCTTATAAAGGGAGTGCAGTAGATAATTCCGCAGTGAACAATATGTTTTAGGCTCTAGCTTGCTTGCATATTTACCAGCTAGCAGCAAACAATGGAACGTCCTTGAAATGAAAGCATTCTGCATTTTCTTGCCAGAATGAGGGTCATCAGAGCTGATGTAGCCCCAAACGTTTAATCTCTTAATAAAAATCTATTTTTTCGTTATTAGTCTTGGGTCAAACCCCATGCAGGCCCATGTCTGTTTGGGGCTTTTTCCGGCAACAATGCAGAACATGTCACACCAACCTTCCAACCATCCTTGCAACTGCCATTGGGGATAGTGGTTTCAGGCAACTAATCTTAGTCTATGTATGATTCTTGCTGACTGTCTTTATGTATTACCTTGTTTTTGTTATTTCTAACTATAAATCGCTATGGATTTAGATTTGCGTCCTGGTAGCTCAGTCAGTAGATCACTCACCTTTTGCCCGCAAGGTCAAGTCAAACATTGACATTGGTAAATATCACGCCATGTTTACTACTTGATGATGAGTTGCACTTTAAGCAATTGCATCTCATATCTTTGGGCATACAGTGTCTGATAAAAGTACATCACTATGATAGCGTGAATGAGAGTGAATCAGCACAAAGTGACCACAGGGTCACAAATATCAAACGGATATACAGTATAAGGGAGAGTGAATCAGTGGAAACAGGTTTAGGCACGCCATGCCTAAAGTCAACACTGAATATGTACTGTATATGCACACAGAACAAGGTAAGGGTAAGGATAAAAAAGAAAAACGTACAGATCATCTTGTTAATCATCCCGGTTGTTTAATAGAGCAATCAGTCACAATCTATAATAATGATTGGTGGAATAATTGTGGTCCAGTTTTCATCTAATAGGTAGCTTTACCCCATTTGACTTCATTTGGGGGGAAAAAGCAGTACTTTGACATTCTACTTTATTGTTTTTATATAAAATTACACTAGAGGGACCAGAGTCCCAGCAGCCAGTGATGAATCTCTTTCAGAAAGTTCAGGTTGCCCATAATGCACTGCTGAGATATCCATATCCTGGAACATGACAAGACAAATGGCACTCTGTCCAAGTGCATAGTTTACATAACCTGTGGGTTTATTTTGTAAGTGAGGCTTTTAAAAGTTTTGATATGGTCTTCTTCACTGGGTCACCACTTCTGAGCTCATGGAAGAATGTTCTCATCAGTTACGACAAAAAGTAATTCCATGGTCAAGTTTGATTTGCGCTCATAAAACAAAACAGACGTAATAAATGTCACATTGCGGACGACACTGCGCTTCCTTATTCCCCCGTAACAGAACACTTTTATCCCATTATGTCCCCCCGAAAAAGTGGCCTTTAAGGAATCGATCTAATGCAAGCCCCAGCCAACAGCGTAGAGTCCAATTACTCCACATTAAGCCTAAATGCACATCTAAATCCAAAGTTGCTGTGTAAAGTGTTGGTGCTTTGATAGAGAACAGCAGATCTCAGCAGGATTTTCCAAACATCACGGTTTCTCCTGTCCCCCGTGGGAGTGAAGATCCTTTTCTGCCTCCCTTAGCAATAAATCAAACCCTAAATGGAACACTGTCCCAACTCCAACTTCGGGGAGACACAGACGCAGACACACATAATGGCAAAGATAGACACCGTTCTTTGCCCCGTCTGTGCTAAAGGGCTTTCAGATAAAGATGCAGCTCAAATGACTGAGGTGCTGCAGGGTGCCAACACATTTTGAGATGGACTGAAACTTTAGTCTCCTTTTAGGGGAGGAAAAAAAGAAGCCCTTTATAGCTGCTGTCACAGCTTGGTTGGCTTGATGAAAACGTGAGAAGTACATGATATATAATGCTGATATATCACAGTGTTGTTCACACTAAAGTGGACTCACACATTTTGACACACGAGACCACTGCCTAAAACATGTACGGTACGGAAATAAGATGCGTTACTATGGTTACAGATGAGAAAACTCACTCACTGAATTAAAGACATGTTGAACTGCATGCATTTGTATAGCAAAGATTGTGCATGACATTCACAGCAACATGAACCACAAGGCACACCAGCACAAGGAGCAATTAGGTTAAGTTCCTTGTTCAAGGACACTCCAAGGACTCTGCGTGTGCCCAGGTTCAAACCGGCGACCTTGCGGTTACCATCCAGTGACTCTACCCCTGAGCCACTGCCACTACAGTGTAAGCTGATATTTGGTAGCATACTATCACTGCCTGGTCAGGAAATGTGTGGAAATATTGTTTGATAATCTTTATCTGTAGATTCACATTACGAAAGCGCCGAAGCGGATTCTGCTAATGTATTTAACATCATAGTTATTTTTGTCGAAATGTAACACTGAACATAATTCTCTAGCAGTGAGGTTGCAAATAAGCCAAATGACCACCTCAGATGTCAGATCTAATGAAATAACAATCCCACTGGTTCCCAAGTAGTGTGTTAGGACCATTTGCCGGTTATTTTGGGTCACTTTTCAAGTAAAAATCCTATACCATAATATTGTAAAAGATTTCCCATGGGAAGCGGTTATTAATGGCATTCATTACCCCCAGGATGGATACATGCAGTGGAGAAAAGAAAAACTTCATATGCCTGTTATGTGCAAGTATAGTCTGGCAAAACCCCAAACAAATCTGCAGCACTAAATACTAAATTAAACTGGTCCCTGAATCCCGTTTTGAGAAGCTCTGATTTACATCGCTACAATACCCCAAAAAAGTATGGAGTAAAAACTAAAATCGTTTAAAATCTTAAATGAGCCTGACACAGGGAACTAGGTATCATATCAGTATAGTAGCATATTATGTGTACTTCCATGAGGAATGTATTACAAAGCTGACTTACCATCACGTCTTCTCTCTTCAGGGAGATGGAATGGGTGAGGGGAGTTATTAGGCTGTGGGAGAGTTGGCAGTCAACACATGCACAGATGAACAGCAAAGTGGCCTCCAATTCTAATGGCACAGCCGAGCAGGGATGTGTTTGCAATAGCACACTGGCTCTTGCCATTCAGTGGCACTGCAGACTGCTAAGAAGAATGGGTGAAGGTGATTTTATTTTAGGTTTAAATTGAGTTTCTGTCCTCCTTGTCATGTCTCCCTAAACAGCCTTTAAAAGGGTATGGAGCTGAAATGGCTGGTACTCAAAGCAGTAACGGCCATGGTCAGCCAGCTTTGGACAATGTTTATGCTATTAGCACTAACTCTAAGCCTTTTAAGGGTAAGACTTTAATCATTTCACAAATTCTCTTGCCTTCGGAGAACTGAATTGGGGCTGTTCCCACAACAGATTATGGTATGTTAAGGAGGACCTGTTCTAATTCTGTGAAGCAGAGCTAGGCTGAGGTACAACACCTGGCCTGAGGCAAACTAATTAGACTTAGAATTAGAGTTGGTAGCCACACCTGTTGTGCATCAAAACAAATCAATATAGACAGCATAAATCAAACCATATTGAGGGCTGAGAGCTAGGTCACTAATATCAAAAATAATATTCAGCAGACAGATTCACTTTACAAATTATCTTGGCTTTGGAGAACTTAAAGGGATAGCTCAGATCTTTGGAACTTAAGTTGTATGAAATACTTGCCATTAATATAGTGGTGTCAACTGTATTAATTGATGTCCCGTGCCGGGAGTTCTGCTCTGGTTTTGGTCAATCTGAAGTAGATCCGTTCATTTGGGGGGGTCCAGAACAATAAAGTTCTGGACCGCCTGCAGTGCAAAGTGTTTGCAGGGAAGCAGCTGCAGCATAAAAGTGGAAGCGACATGAGTGAGAGTCTCCCATATGTGAACTCTTGAAAGTGGCACCATGAAAGGTGCCACTTTCAAGAGTTCAGCCACTTCACAAAAAATGCTATGGATCTTACATTGGTTTTGTATGTCACAAAATTATATGTTATGATTATGTTTCACTAAAAACAAAAAATACATGGATTTTATATTTTTGAATGTCATATATAATTCTTATAAATCACACAATTATATAGTTTTGTATATGTTTCACTTTACAAAAAATACTATGGATCTTATATACTTTATTTTCTTTCATGAGGATTGTATGGAAGGTGCCACTTTCAAGTTCAAGTTCACATATAAAGATTTTCCAGATTTTGTAAGTAACGAACAGAAGACACACAGAGAGATGTATGGTGGCCTTGCCGGGCCAAACGTAGTCCAGTTTATTTTATTATTAAACACAGTAATTGATACACATTATGATACAATGGACACTGCATGGTCAATCAAGCAGTATGGTTTCTGCTAGCCTTTCAAGAGAAACACAGGGAGTTAATGGCTGACAGTCTGCCTTTCTGGTACACACAGTATATACAAGAGTCGAAGGGTTGAGTGATGAGTGAGAAATGGTTTGTATATCAAAGCCTCTGGTGAGACGGCACTGTCACAAAGCATGAGATGGGAAAGGTTAGGTCAAGGTTGCATCACAACAGTGTAATCGTCTCCCTCTGTGGAGAAAAACTATTCTGGATGCATCGACCGCTTTCAAGCTGGTGTTGACCTTATTTTGGGGCATGTCAGGCGAGAAATTGTACAAAAGAAAAAATACAAATAAAAAAGGCAAAATCTTCAGAAATAGCAAACAGAAAATGCAGATCTTCAAGCTGACGATGAGGTCGCATTGCGACGTGTCGCGACTATGTGGATCGGCTATCGTATCGTGTTCATCGTACACCACAGAATATAATGATAGTTGTGGTGTTACAGCAACAGAAAATGGGTCAATGGTCAGTGCGTATAGCCAGTTTGGACTATTGAAATACACCTGGACGGATGGAAGGTGGTGTTTATCTGCATTCGTTCTGCCACCACATGACAAGGGTCACCGGTACAGTGGGGGCCCAACACCTCTGGACACCCCTTTGTCTTTATATCAATTAGATTTATCATGTCGTACATTTTATTTTGTATTTACATTTCTTTTATTTTTGTTGGAGGGGGGGTCCAATACATAATCATTTGTTTATTACAACATTTCTACAATTGCTACAAATCCTGTCGCAAGCCAGTCATTTTGGGACATAAACAAGAAGTTGATGCCTGGGGTAAATATAGGTCTGACAGTGATGTACCGTGCACGTTCAAAGCATTTGGTCACCCTATGTATAACTTTATTCTCTGTTTTGGGGGGAAGAATATCTAATTTAACAATGAGGTGCCCACAACCACCTTAGGGGGCCAACAACTCGACCTGTATCTCCTCGACAAGAACCTGCGGGTGTTTATTAAGAGTCTCCGGTGTTTAAAACGGCTAAAAACTGCTCAAACGTAGTTCAAAGGACATACAGTATATAACAACAGAATAAGAACAAAGATTCACAAGTATGAAGGACAAAGTACTGCTCAGTCAGAAGAACGCATCAGTTTTGTTATTTTTTACTTTCTATAACATATCGATAATATTTCCCCCATTTCCCAACCCCCGTTTAGTTAGAAGCACACCCTATAAGCATTGGCTACTAATCTTTACTTACAGTATTTTAATGTTTTTATTTTTTCATTTATCTCCCCGCCTTTTTTTAAATTTCCCTCCTGTTTTGTCAATGATCCAGTGCTGATTCTATAGTGTATAGCTTAAACATGTCCATCTCTTTACAGGATCTGTTGGTGTGTTTATGTAACGTGTGTGTGTGTGTGTGTGTGTGTGTGTGTGTGTGTGTGTGTGTGTGTGTGTGTGTGTGTGTGTGTGTGTGTGTGTGTGTGTGTGTGTGTGTGTGTGTGTGTGTGTGAGAGAGAGAGAGAGTGACGCAGAACGAGATAGATCGAGATCCTCCCGTGGTGATGATGCCAGACACGCGGTCCCTGCTCCTCTTTTTTTCTTCTTTTCTTTACCAAATATATCCTCCATCGTCCACTTCTCCAACCTCTCCCTCCTCCTCCTCGTTCTCCTCGGCGTTCTCCTCGGCCTCCTTCTCCTGCTCCTCGTCCTCCCAGCCCACCCCACTGCCGAAATCACCCGAATACGCCACTTCATCATCTGTGGAGAGCAGAGCAGAGCAGAGCAGAGGAGATCAGAGGAGAGGAGAGGTGAGGGATTGAATGACCTGCTGTGATTGTCTCAGTATACAGTATATTCAATTCTGTTTCGTTGAGATGGTGGTTATTCTTTTTTTTAGTGATGTAATAGACCCGAGGGCAATTCTACAAAATGCCTTCTAAATCTTCTGCCAAGGAGAACCTCCGAAACGATCATGGATTTGGCCGCAGCAGATCCCCATCAGAGATAGCATCATAGAAATTGGCATTTTTATAACATCAGGTGCAAAAGTTATCGTCAACAAAGCTACTTTCTGATAAGGGCCAATATTAATCTATAATGGATTTCTGGTGGCCAACCTTGTATAGCAGTATGCAGCAAATACAAAAATCTAAAAAAGCGGTTACTCCAGATGGGTATTTTGCATTTTTTTTTAACTTTATTTTTATTCATTTTCCAAACCACACACATACAACTCACTCACACAAAAGAAAAACAGTACAAAAACAAAAACAGGGGGGGGGGGGGGGGGGGGGGGGGGGGTTTACACTATTCAATCGTGTATCGATGCCATTTTTGCCAGCGTTTTTCAAATAGCTCTGCCTTATTCCTCAGGTTGTAAGTCATTCTCTCCATAGAATATATTTCCTCTATAATGTCCATCCAGTGTTCCATTCTAGGGGGATCTGCGATCAACCATCTCCTCGTGATGGCTTTTTTAGCAGCTATCATCAGAATCCTGAACAAATATAAGTCATCATCTCCTATTATGCCCTCAGACGTCAGTCCAAGGTACAAGCAGCGAGGGTCACGATTAATGTTATATTCCATAATCTTTTCCAGGTTCTGATGTACACTGTCCCAGAATGCCTGCACACGGTCGCACAACCAGAATATATGGGAATGACTGGCACTCACGCATCCACATTGTCTCCAGCAATATTGTCGCTCTCCCACTTGTTTGCTTTTAATTTTTGGCGTAATGAAGAAACGTATCAAATTCTTCCACCCAAATTCCCTCCATCTCTTAGAGCTTGTTGAGGAGTGTTGTGTTTTACATATAGAGTGCCAGTCATCCTCTGATAACTCAATACCAAACTCAGATTCCCATTTCGATTTGACATAGAATGTATTCCTTCCAGGTTGCTGTTGTAAACCACTATACAATTTGGAGACAGTCCGTGTAGGTGTTTGCTTATATGCATCTGTGAACACACTAATTACCGCATTGCCCTCTGCTGAGAGGCCTTTTTTAATTTCAGTATCATAGAAATGTCTCAACTGTAAATACCTGAATAATTCCCCGTTTTCCAAATCAAATTCCCTCTTAAGCTGTTCAAATGACTTGAAGTGATGTCTATCAATAAGTGTGCAAACAGCCGTCAGGCTGTTTGAACACGTATTTCCCACCTCTCAAATGTTTTGTCCATCACCCAGGTTTGAATTTGGGGGTTTGAGTGGGCCAGACCAATAGTCTACTGTCTCCTGTCAAATTGTATTTCTTAACCACCTCATGCCAGACATCCAATGTGTTATTAATAATAAAACTATCACCTTTATATATTTTCCCACCTAACATAGACTCAGGCGGTGCCCGGCACAGGTGTAGCTCAATGACCTTCCACCTAGGTATGTAATTTGGGGAACACCAGTGTACAGTGTATCTCAATTGTGCTGCATAATAATATTCTTTAAGATTTGGCAATGCTAGCCCACCCTTCTCCTTGCTTAATTGTAAGGTCTTGAGTCTCACCCTGGGCCTAGCCTCCGCCCAGATGAACCTGGAAATCATTTTATCCCATGCTGAGAATTGTGAATCTGGAATTCTAACTGGCAATGACAAGAAAAGATACAGCAGTCTCGGGAGCACATTCATTTTAACCGCCTCAATTCTTGAACTAAAATCCAGTACCATTGTTGACCATTTAGTTACATCCCTCTTTATGTTGTTATTTAATGCAGTATAGTTTGCCTCATAAAGCCTGTCGGCTTCCTGAGTGATTAGTACTCCCAGATATTTTATTGATTTAGCCTTCCAATTTACTTTAAAACTGGCCCTAATTTCTTTGTTTGATACATAGTTAAGTGGTAATACTTGCGTTTTTGATATGTTTAGTTTATAACCAGACAGTGATCCGAATTTTTCCATGACCTCCATTAATTTGGGGAGCGTTATGTTGGGGCTCCGGAGGTAGGTGACTATATCGTCCGCGAAAAGCCCGATCCTATGCTCTTCAATTTCCCCTGGTATCGAAATCCCTGATAACTCTTTATTTTCTCTAATAGCTTGAGCCACCGGCTCTATGAAAATAGCAAAGAGGGCGGGGCTTGCACAACAACCTTGCCGAGTACCTAAAAAGCCTAAAACTGTCAGTCAATTAGCCATTGATTTTAACTCTAGCAGTTGGTTCTGAGTACAGTGCTTTTATGCAATCAATGAATTTTTTGTTAAAACCCAGTCTGTTTAGTGTTCCGTACAGGAATGGCCAAGAAACCCTATCATATGCCTGTCTCGCATCAAAACTGAATATCGCAGCATCTAGATTATGCTTATTTATGTATTCTATAATATGGAGGGTACGTCTGATGTTGTCCTGCGTTTGGCGTTGGCTTAAAAAAACACATTGATCTTCGTGAATGAGTTCTGGAAGGTATTTCTTGAGTCTATTTGTGATGATAGATGTAAACAACTTATAATCAACATTTAGGACTGAGATAGGACGATATGATTCACAATATTCCTTATTTTTACCTTCCTTGGGAATAACTGATATTATAGCCTCTCTCCATGAGGGCGGTGCTATTGCTTTTTCCAGTGTCCAATTGAATGATTTCAAAAGGACAGGAGCCAGCTCTTCTCTGAATTTCTTGTACCATTCATTTGGAAATCCATCACTTCCGGGACTCTTGTTCGTTTTTAAGTGACTTATAGCTTGGTCTAATTCATCCCTTGTAATGGTTGCTGTGAGATAATCATTTTCCTTATTGCCCAAAGAGGGAAGGTCCAAAGCAGCCAGAAACTGTTGTATTTCTTCCTCATTCACCTCATCAGGCTGTGAATATAAGGTCTCATAATATTCTTTGAAGGTTCTATGGACTTCTTCTGGTTCATATTTTAGTGTATTTGTTAGAGGTTCTCTAATTTTGTTTATCGAATTTGTAATTTCTTGCGTTCTAAGACGCCTTGCTAAGATTTTGGTAGCTCTTGGACCGGATTCATAAAAAGTTTGTTTTGTGAATCTCAGTTTTTTTTCTATTTCATCATTCATCATGTTTTCTATTTGTTTTCGCACTTCTTTAATCTGGTTCATTACTAACTCCTTGTTATCATCTCGTGGTTGTCGTTTCTCTAATTGTTCCAATTCTTTTTCTAATTGATCATATCTTAATCTCCTCATTTTCTGTCGAAATGCTGTTCTAGTAATTAACTTCCCCCTCATCATTGCTTTAATCGTGTCCCATAAAATAGTTGGAGCAACCTCATTATTATCATTATCTGTTATACATTCACCAATTTCCTTCTTAATTTCCTCAACTACTATGGCGGTATTTTGCATTTTTACATAATATATCAGGTAAAACTGCAAAAACAGCGACCCATCCATGCCTCAATTAGAATGTAATCGGCTCCATTGGGTTGCTTGACCCCAAAAATGTAGATTCAACCACTGCAATCCGGCCTGATTTTAGGCCATCCAGGACCTTTTACAAATCTCTGTCTTCATCCCACAAAATTTAAGGAACTGGGCTACATAGTTACTTGTGTGAGTGGATCAATCACAAGTTAGGCGATCGGTTCGCAGTCGTTGGTTGTTGGTACTTGACGTAATTAAAGATGGAGTGCCATGAATTTTTTTCTACCCTAAAAATGTTATATGAAAAGTAAGATTTTTTTTCCCCAAAAAGTGTACAGTGTTTGTTAAGCTGTCATGTTTATGATTCCACCCTACCAGTAAGTATGCCTGGTTTGCCTGGTGGGTGGTGATGGGTGGAGATCCACCTGAACTGAAGCCACACCCACAGCTGTAGTTGTATGATAAAGGGGAGTTAGGGGCTGAGCATGTGATGTCACTATATTGAAGTTTTTTTCATTGGCACGTTTGACTGGAAAGGTTCAGCCCCCAGGAAGAAACCCTAAATACAAGGAGAAGACATCATCGTACGTAAAAAACAAACCAAGGGGTCTATTTACATACTGTCACCTCTTAAACATGTACAAAATTCGAAAAAATCCCAAAATCACGGCAGCCCCTCTTTAAGGGACCTATATAACTGTCATGAGTATTATCTCCTGAAGGTCTTTTGTTTGTTTTGCTTGGACCCACATTATGCCAGTTTATCTGTCCTAAATTGTGGACAAAAAAACTTGAAAATCCTTAGTTTTGGGTCAGAGAGACTCAACTCAACATCAAATGGTGGTCTGTGGCTAAAATGCAGAATAAATAGTGGGCCCTGGTATGAAAAAGGTTGAAAACCACTGATGTAAAGCAAAACAAAATTACTCCAAAAAGTTGTGCCCCTACGGGGCACAGGTCTCCACCGTCTGGGCTCAGGTTTGAAAAAAATGAAAAAATCGTGTGAAAAAAACGAGGGTATGAGATTTATGACGTCATCATGACGTCATCGTATGCACGGACATGATGGCGGACAGACACGGGCGGAAGGACGGGGTACGATTTATAGTCACCACCTTACGGTGGAGACAGTGGAGACAATGAGGAGGACACAATGACGTCATCATGACGTCATCATATGCACGGACATGATGGCGGACAGACACGGACGGAATGACGGGGTACGATTTATAGTCACCGGAATGGTAGTCATCGTATGCACGAACATGATGGCGCAGACACGGGCAGAATGACGGGGTACGATCCATAGTCACCACCTTACGGTGGAGACAATTACTCCAAAAAGTATGGTACTTGAGGGAACATAGTACTCAGTTACTTTCCATCAGTCGACAGAGCAGAAGGGAGCGGGGGAGGGGGGGGGGGTTGAACAACCTGCTGTCAAAGCCTCATACGTTGCATAAAATCCTGTTCATTTCCATTCTACATAATGTCTGCCTCCTCCACTTCGACGGAGACCTTCCTAATCCAATGATAAACGCCGGAATCAATTTAAAAAACATTGACGGCAACGAGGAAAGAAAAGGGCACGTGTTTGACTTTGTCTGGAATTTAATAGCTATTTCTAAAACCTTGCCAGGGGAGCCATTCTTATCAGGCGCACAGGTTCCGTTCCAAACGGGCCCTCATTTATCTTGACAGACCTTTTTTCCCCCCCTCCTCTCTCAAAGCGACAAGCGAGTCCTTTTGGAATGCAAATGACCGCGGACACGTTGAATGTAGCACTGGTCCCTGCAGTGACTTATGTTCCAGCAGGGCTTCTGAGCTCCTTTTAACATGAAGCCCAGCCTTGTGCAAAATGTGCAAGAATATAATATGGGTGGAGAGAGAGCAGTTCGGATGAAATGTCCTGCAGGCCCTGCATGAAAAAAAGAAAAGAAAAAAGAAAAGAAAAAAATATACTGTATATTCTTCTAATTTGTGCAGTACTGTATTGACAGTACTTGTAAAGCGTGCTAAGTACATTTACACAAGTAATGTAGCGATTTTTTTTGCTTGAGAATTTCCATTTCTCTACAGTAGCCTACACCTCAAAAGCAAATGCATTTTTACTCAACTGTATGTGTTTGATTTGTTGGATAATCGATCAATTATTAATCAAAAATGAAAATAGCTGATCTATATGCAAACAATGCATCAAATCACAAGACACTGTGGGCATACGTACAGTAGGATACATGTGCCACTTTCAAAATGTTTGTAAACATTTTATACATTTGGAAAGTTGTGAAATGGGGACCTTCTGCACCGAGTACATTGTTACTGGTAATTTAATTTTCTAATTTAAGTTTATTATTGCTCACAAGCTTAATGATTGCCTGTCTAAATTGGACCGGAAGTTCCATTTGTTTAGGCTGATGCGGAACCCTTTATAGGGCACTCCGATTGCAGGTAGGCACCCGCCTACCTGCAACCGGAGTGCCCTATAAAGGGACACAGTCGCACACCTGTCTTTTGGCAGGTGATGCAGGAGAGCTTTGCATTTGTGACCAGGGCACAAAACTCATCCCCATAGCAGCCAGTAAGGTATGTTGAATGTTGTGTATTCTTCATTTAATGTGCTGTACTTTGTTCATACCATATTATTCTCAGCTTTTGTATATTTGTTAAAGAGGGGGTGCTGCGATTTTTTGTATTTTTTCCCCAAATGTTGTACATGTTTAAGAGGTGACAGTATGTAAATAGTATGTGTATGTCCAATGATGTCTTCCCTTTGTATTTTGGGTTTCTTCCTGGGGGCTGAACCATTCCATTCAAACGTGCCAATGAAAAAGACAGCAATATAGTGACATCACATGTTCAGCCCCTTCCCTCACTCCACACCCTTCATCATGCAACTAAAGCTGTGGGTGTGGCTTCAGTTCAGGTGGATCTCCACCCATCACCACCCACCAGGCAAACCAGGCATACTTAATGGACTGGTAGGGTGGAATCATAAAAATGACGGTTTAACAAACACTAAACACTTTTTGGGAAAAAAAATCTTACTTTTCATATAACATTAATACCTGATACCTGAAATCATGGCACTCCATCTTTAATTTACCTGTCAATGTGAGTGAGTGAGTGAGTGAGTATTTCTTCCAGCAATTTGTCTATGTTGATGCACTGATGACAGCTTGGAAACTTCACTCACCGCAGTCGGGCTTTCCGCGGGTCCTGGTGGCCGCTACCTCGGCCCCACGTTGGTCCACGCACCAGCACTGGCCTCTGTCACACTGCTGCCTCCTGTAGTAGCCGTCCTCATCACAGCTGGGGATGAACAGGCCTGCAAGGCATCCACACAAAGGGTAAATACTAGTGCATTAATGAACCACCTTTATCCAAGGCACTACATACTGCATTATATTCACCCATTCGCACACACATTGATATACGCCAATTGCCAGCTACTAACCAGCACCACCGACCCATGGATGATTGGACTGCCTGCTACTCAGCCACAGTCCACTCCATGACAACAAGCAACAAAAACATACTTCAGTCCAGGAAAAAAATGACCAAATACTTCAGTTATTTCTGCTTGATACTGATACTGCTGAAAGATGTGCAGAAACCTCCTAACTCCATATTCCAACCTATTTTTCTTCATAAATGAATACTTGATCAAACTACAGTGTTGCATAAAACCATCATAAGCAGCAGCAGAAACCACACGCTTGCAGATCTGCTCTGCTTTTGCTGCTTTTGAATTTGAAAGCTGAAAAGAAAACCGTTTCTGATATATGAGGTTTCCACCCGACAGAAACAATGTACAAAGAAATGAACTGTGAAAGCTGGTAACGTGCTGCAAAGCGCCACGCTGTGAGCTTGTAGATTTGTCCGTCTCGTAAATAATAGGGACTACAGGGGTTGAGTGGCTAAGGGCATATTTTATGCTACATCACTTCAACTGTACTCTCTCTAATGTAGTATCTGCACACACAGGTACACGTGCACACACACACACACACACACACACACGTGCATGCCATGTATCATGTCACGACATGCGGGACCAAGGCTAAGCTTAAATGAATGCGTGGCGGCGTCTTTCATTCCGTGATTCTATTCCATATTCATTGAATATAAATCAATTCATTGAGCGGCCCACAGGACGGCGATGAATAAGTGTTTAGTCAGCGTTTCGCACCAGGAGGCCCGGGCTAATCTTCCTGGGACACAAAGGAGGACGCGTGGGCTTTGAACCGCCTCTGCTTATTAACCTTTTCTCTTTTTTTTACATGAATATGAACCGCTGACGGCCTGCATGCTGCCGCCCGCGATTCAACGCGATATTGCGAGCCAAGGTGGGCTGATGATCTGCACCGCGCGCTGAGATATGCACCGTGGAGGTGTAGCGCTGCAGCAACGCTGCCGTCAGGGGTGCAATCTTGTGGATCTTTCTCATTATCTCTTGGCAGACGGATGGATTCATCATAAAAAAAAAAAACACACACACAAAAAAAACAATGAATAGATCGCCATGAAAAGAAAAAAATATGAATAGGTTACGCTTACACCTAAAAGCTTACATCTAAAAATGCACAGAATCTGTGTTTGTAGGTGTCTCTTGCACATAATTATCTCAAGGACTGTCTGGCTGATTGACTTGTTCAGACAGAAATCGCCTAAATCTTTTTATCTATCTGTCTGTACTGTCTGTGTAATTTCCATACATACAGCATAATGGAGAGATATCTCCGCCAGCCTGTCTGTGTCCCTTCTATCCACACAAATGCTATGATAATGGGTAATACAATGTACACCAGTGGTTTTCAACCAGTGGTCCCTGAGAGGATTCCAGGTGATGCGCTAAATGATGGACTGTTGGTAACCAAATGGACCTGTAACTCTTGAGCGCGTAAAATGGCCAACGTTGGGATCATTCTCTTATATAAATAATAAATAATGTCCAAAATACGGGGGTGTACGCGCATATGTGCATGCTATTTAGGTCCATATCTGAGCATATTGTGGCAATCGGCGGCCAGATTGAAGCTGATTTCACGTGTTCATGATGAATCTTCACATTTTAGCGTCAAAGCATTCCCTCTCCTCTGTGTAAAAGTCAAATGGCACGGATGTTGTTGGCCGATCTAAGGAGTTGAACTATACCCCGTTGCACAATACTACTGCTTGCTAAATTGAACAGATTTCCAAGCTTCGTGCCACACACTGTCAGCCTGAAAATCTGTTATTATCAGCAAATGAGTATAAATGACTCTGACTTGGGACACAAATTGGAACCCGGAGCCCGACAGTGTGGTGTCTCTGCGGCGCTGTGTCTCTCTGGGAGACGAGCCTTCAAGGGAGTGTTAACATCTCAGCCACGTGCTGGCACACTTCCACCCCTGATCTCTGAACCGTGCCCACTCACCACCATGCCACGCCACAGCCTTGAAATGTCCTGATTCAGAGCCCAGTCAGCCCACACTGCCTGCCAAAAACCTTCAATAGCCATATGCACACGCACCGCACGCACACGTGAACAGTCATTTGCTCGAACAAACGCACACGTGAACTGAACACTCACATGCTCAAACAAACACACACATGCACGCACACACACAGCATTTGATGGTTGTTTCTTATGACATCCCCTGCCGCCTGTCAGTATCCAGAGGACAGATCAGAAAGTAATCCCAGCCTCCTGCTTTGTCGTATGCTTGAATATTTACATGTATATTTACTCAAGACGAGAACTGTACAATTTACCCATTCAGAGGCACTTTTAACAACAATGTCATTAAACAAGGCAGGTTCTATCCATCAAAATACAAACTGAATATTGCAGCAATTCACCCTTTGTCAAGACCCTCCCGCGGTTGTGCCCTTCTTCGCACCCTTGGTTACCATTTTGTGGTTGGACAAAAATTCCTTTCTCTCAATTCTGTACCATTGACATTGAAACGGTACAATTACTGTATGTGAATGATGACAAAAGATGTCTCACAGGGGATGTGCTGATAGGGGGCTACACGGGGGATGAACGGAAATGCACCATAGCCTTCGAGCGGAATGGAAGCTGCTAGGTGGCTCCATCTACAATTCATCCATCCCACAGAGAGCTCAATTTTGTTTTTTTCCTGGGGGTACGGTGGAACAGTGGTAAGAGCTGTCGCCTCACAGCTAGAACGTTCTGAATTTGATTCTCGCTAGGGACGCGTGTCCTCCGCGTCATCAGTGACCATACCTGAGTCCAAAGGGCCTTTGTGAGGAGTTTGCATGTTTTCCCCGTGTCCCCCTAGGGTTGATACTCTCACAAAAACATGCAGTAATCCTGGGCTCTAAACTGGCTCCCCCTGGCAAGCTGGGGCACCTGATGGAGGGGACAGGAACTGGTTGGAATAACGTGTTCTGCACGCTACATCCAACCAGGGAAAGTCCCCCTTGTCAGGTGAAAAGAAGGCAGCTTGGACTACTCATAAGGTCAGTCTGCTCCCTCCCCAGGTTGGTGGAGGATGTGTAGAGCCCTGAATCACACTATAGCACTGAATGTGAGGAAAGGGCTGCAGTGCATAACCCTCCACAGCAAGCACAGTCAGAGCCGGGACGAATTGGTATTCTTGGCCATTCTTGGATTGCCTTGATCTGGCCACAATCAAGACGTCATTCGTCCCGGTCCTGACCGTGCTTGCTGGGTCACGTACACACATCCAGGCCCAGATGTAACCTTTCCCTATCTTAGCACAAAATCCCCCCATGCCCATGCCTAGATCTGGCCCTGCGCACACTCTGCGGACAGCACCTGTACTCGGTGTAGCTGCGGTTCCACTGATCATAGTGGCAGCGTACCGTTGCAGACTCAGCTCCGCCATTGTAATACTGCACTCTCCACTCTAGGGGAGTTACGTTGTGTCTGTATAGGAGTGTATTGACACAGTCCATTATATACAGAATGGTACTTACCAAATTTCCTTTTGCCTCCTTCTTGCACCTGGATCCGCTCCAGCTCAGCCAGGCAGGGAGGCTCTGGGGGAGAAATTAAACGGTCCTTACAACCCGATAATCATGGCAAATTACAGAGCACACAACGCACACATGTATACACGCGCACGCGCACACACGCACACACGCACACGCACACACACACACACACACACACACACACACACACACACACACACACACACACACACACACACACACACTCAGACACTCTTTTATTGTTGTGACTTCAATTATTTTACATTTTTAACTATAAAACGTTAGACACTTACTCCACAAGTCTGTTTTGTTTTGTTTTGTTTGTTTTTCTGCATAAATAAAACATCCATTTTTCTTTTGAGGACCAGGAAAATGATCTTCACAATGTCTAAATCTTGAATTTTGTGCACTCACGCATGCACCCACATGCGCGCACACACACACACACACACACACAAAAGCAGACAGCGCAATAAGCCTTTAGAGCCCGATCAACGCCTAAGCACCGGAGTCTGTCTTCTGAAGTCCTTAAATTGGAAAAGCAATTCAAAGAGTTTGTTCATATTGCAGCATGGGATAAGAGAGGTTTCCCAGCATGCCCTGGGGCATGCACAGACACAACTTTGGCGGGTCTGTTATTCTGTTATTATTTTCTATGGGGAATATGTGGGGGTGTTTATGAGTTATGTTGTTGGCTTGGTTCCTTAATGATTTTTTTAAAAATATATACTCTTCCAATTTAGTTGTTATGCCACTATTACTCTGTGCTGTCAGTGGCAACCCATGCTGTTGCATGTGCTTTTATGAGAGGGTGTGTAGACTAGCGGCAGCAGGAGTGGCTAAATAGTTTTGCGACCGTGACTGTTGGTCGCGACTGCTGTAAAGCGGTCGCAACCTTTGGGCAAATGATCAAAAAGGAAAATAAAAATAAAACCCCTTGTATCCTCCATTATGTCGGGATCCCTATTTGTGAGCCACATGTTCTTTTGTTGTAAAAATTGTAGACCTGTAATGCGCCTGACACTGAGCAGTTTCACCGGGAAGGGTCACAATGCATGTGGTTTTGACATAATGCCTTTGTATTAATTTAGGCAAAATTACTAATTACACAGAGCACACACTCTTCCCTACTGTGTTTAAGATTGCATTTTGGGTGTTGCACAAAAGTTCCGGCAGTGTGCTTGCTCACTTGAGTTCACGTGGGTCATTACAATATTGTGTACTGAAGCAGAGAATAGTGACACTGGCAACCAGACGACGTGGTTTCTGCTCCAGCGGCTGCGTGACACAGCCCGTCTCTCAGAGGTTCTCAGGGGGAGACGCTGCCTGTCAACAAGTAGCACTGATGTGTTTAGTGCCCAATTTTTACCCCCAGCAGGCAAGCGACCGGAGGGGCCGCGTGACGGACCGCCACATGACAGCGCTCGTCTTCACCTGAGGGAAGCCAAGTGCTCCTTAGTACACACCCACAGTAAAAAACAAAACAAAAAACAACAACTCAGTATCCGTTTATTACATTTGTTACTCCAACTCTGAAGGGTGCAGGCATGCGTTCGTTCCCCCATAACAAGAGCCCGACGTGTCATTACTCCGACATGTCATTACTTCCTTTGAGGGACCGAGGTATTGCATGTGTGGGGCAAGTGGGAAAACGCTTTGCCAACGTGATTAGCAAATTCATTTGATTTCAATTCAAATATAGCAACGGTGCACGGTTGTAGAGCATCAAGTCGGTAGCCATATGAAAAATCTGTTAAAGGCAAACTCTTGAAAGTGGCACCTTTCATATAAGAGAATAACGTTAATCTAAGAACCATAGGTTCTAGTGTTTTTCTTGTAAAGTGGCTTGTATGAATGGGACACTTTCAAGAGTTTGCATCTAAAGTTTTTTCC